>JNEY01000041.1:437392-449624 GCA_020875895.1 Aphelenchus avenae | reverse complement strand
TTCTCACCGAATTCACTGGTCCTGGTCTGCACCACTGTTGAAGTCGAATTCTGTCGAAGAATTTGTCCTCCCGTCTGAAGAGAACGACGGCGGAGGTGCGCGAGCTGGTCGTCTGGTCGTTTAGCGCAAGCTAAATAACTGGTCGTGAATGCAGATTGTGAGGCGAGCGTCCCACTAACGGAATCCGCCATTAATGCTTATGGATTCGGGACAGTTGTCTAGTGGCTTTCTGGTCTTAACGAATGGAGCAACGTCTGCAGAAAATACTGGTCTTGCGCATGCGCACTTGTAGGAAAAATACGCCTTCCTTTGACAGCAATTTATTCCCGAGCAGTAAGTAAACGTGGAAGCTTAACAGTGGCGGTTATCGACGTCTGAGGCGAAGTGCATAACAACGACCGTAGTGTACTCGGGAAGAGAATTCCGTACGTAAGCCCGAGCTCTGGCGCAATGTCTGCAGTGAACGGAGAAAGAGAACCATAACAAACAGGAACTAATTACGGGCGCATTAAGAAGAACTGGAAAACTATGCATGCGGTTTTCCACACCACTCTGTTCTATTTTCTACAAAAACAATTCGCTGATTTCGTCGGCCTTTTCAAGTCTTTATCCAGTAAATTGCACACGGTTCTTCTGAATCGCATTCCGAAACCGACGGTTTCTCCGTTCCTAGCAATGCCGAGTAAAAAGGACGACTTCGAATTCCGAACAAACTCAAGAACATTCCGATAAACTCGCAAAACGAACTGTGTTTGCACATGGAATTTAAGGGGCCGATAACTAATGCTGCTTACCGCCCAAACTGCTGATATGCGAGTGGGTCAATCCATCCGCCTTTCTAGTAAGATTAGTGAATGACTTGGTGTTGTTGTCGACATGCACGAGAAATGGAACGCGGCGTTCACCGCAGTCGCAGTCGGCTACAACACCTTCTTCTTGGTACGTCGGGGCGTAAGGCGACAACGAGCTAGATTGCTAGTCGGGGACTGTTTAGTTCTCGCTGAGTCAAACCGTCGACGACACGCTCGTCTTCGTTCCTTGGGATCCGAGCTGGTACTTTGTAAGTTGCGACTGATGTGACTCTAACAAGAGTTTGAGTTCTTCAAAGTACTGCTAACCCTGCTGACTTTTCCGGGTCCTCGTAAGCTAGGCCCCGAAATAAAAAGCCAGAACAGATTGCTGACCCGGCGGACTGCTTTAAGGATCCTAAGTCTAAGCTTGAACAAGCACAGCCCGGAGCAGTTTATTACGGTCTAAGCCCACACAAGGCGACGTTCCTAGGAGGAGAAGCAACGACATTGGATATTCTACCGAGCTCATGGGGCTCTTTTTTCCACGTGTGTTCCATGCATGGCGTTCGTGATTGCTCCGGCGACCGTCACTCGTTACTCACTGAAGATCTTTCAGGTACGTTGTCGGATGTAGCGGCTCTGTTCGGTTAAATTACCTAGGAGGAGGGGATAATCTTCATGTGAGGAGATGACCCGAAAATTTATCGAAGGGGATCAATTAATCCCAGACGTCTACAAACTGAACGCAAACGCTCTTAGGTGTTAAAAAAGGGTTCAAAAATAGCCGTTCCCGAAAATCTCCTGTGGTTTTGGTTGAAAAATCGAGATTCAGCCTTTCGATTTTTCCGTGCTTGAAATTGTCCCTTGTGCACCCATAAGGCTTTTCAAAATCCATTAAATGCAGCACCCATTATTAACATGTGTCTTGCAGTACTTAAGCATCGGCAATGCTGTTTGTGCCGTGTTCATTGCGCTGTCCGGTGCTGGGCAGGACCCAGCAGATCCCGGCAAGGCAGAGTGGGCACATTGGTTCACAAGCGTTAACTGGAGCATGGGCATTAGCCACGGCTTCTTAATGTCTTTCGGAATCCCCATCTTCTATGGTGTCATCAGAAGAACGCAGTATGCGAGGCGAAGGACGCTTCTCGGAGCAATGGTACGCTGTGAAGCTAGTCGGTCTGATGAGATCAAACCTCTTGTCATGGGTCAGGGTCTTACTGCACGGCGGTGAGGGGAGAGGAAGGGACTTATAGGGGGAATTCCTCCCGGCCCCTTTAAAAGATGCAAGGGCACTATCAACGCAGGCCACTTTTGCCAGCAAATTTTTCCAAGAAAGAACGAAAATTTCAAAAATTCACGTTTCCACTTTCCGATATGCAGCAGTATCCGAAAGCAGTCATTCTGGCGAGAAGGTTTTCCTGGTATTCGACCAAGTGTTCAATTGTCTGAAGGCAGATGCTGCTGCCAGGCTGTCTGACCTGGTGTTTAGGTAGTCGCCATGCTAGCCGGAGACCTTGTAGGGTTCTTTGCCGTTTGCGGGTTCGACTACACCACTGCTATGATCATTTACGCTAGCTGCGTAGCGCTCGGTAGGCAATTCGGGAACGTTACTGCAGCGGCAAACCATTCCAAGATGGCAATTTCTTCCCTTCTCATCAAAGTACTGTGTTACATCACCCATTCTTCGGATCGTTTCACGTTTTTGGATCTGTACTGTTAGTTGGGGACGGGGGAATGTTTCACTGGGGGGAAGTCAACCAAACATTTTTATTGGAGGGGGGAACCTATAATGGAAGATTGGCCTTAGTAAAGTCCCCAAATTCAAACCCTTTCCAAATGCCCTCAGAATGCCGTCGGAGCCAGTAATCATCTCATTTTTTATGCATGATACTTTGTACCAGTACGGTGGCACCCTGCTTAAATAAGCCTGCTCCTGGGCAGTATGCGTATCCACAACGCACTGTTCTCGCTCATCTTAACTCCTCGTATTTAGCGCCATTGTTCGCGTCTTCCTTTCATGGGTGTATGTTGGTTTTCGACATGATGGGCGATCAATCGCTTAAGTCAAACAGCGAAGCGAGACGAAGACTTCGTGTACTTTGCGTCAACAAGGATTTCGCCAAAAGACTGGCCGTCTCGTCGCTCCTTTACTTCCTGGTCGACTTTCCCAGAACGGTTGGCATTTGGCGTTTGTCTCATCCATTATAACTATGCGAATGCTTGTGACTCGGAGGCAACTCGTCGCTCTAGATATGGATCGTATTTTTGAACCAGCTCTTCAAGAGGGTCGCCGAAGATCCCTCCGAAGCGAGCACGTACGCGATCATCGGCCTCGCGGTTGCCATCGCCTGCTCGGCCGCGTCGGTTCTTTACAAGTACTTCACGCGCTTCGTTACCTCGACACCCACCGACGTGCAGGACCTACGGCTGCGTAAGAGTACGGCCTCCCTCTATGTGGTCTTCGGGTTCATCTTCCTCGTGATTCTCTTCGTCTCGGGTAAATCTGCCATTGCTTGAAGCAAAAGCTAGGACCAGAAAGATGTGCGGTATGTGTACTGTTTTCTGCGCACAGCAAAGGGCTCGATTGCTGCGAGCAGAGTACGTCAAAGCTACAAGCAGCTGTGAGCAATATTTACCTTCGCTAAGGTCAAGGTTGCACCTGAATTCGGGTATCATGAAAATTAACGTACCGCGTTTCAGGAAGCTCCTTTTGGGCTAGAGTTATTTTTACTGTTGATGCGCAAGACCTAGAGCTTTTTGCCACTCTTTGCCACTTTCAAGATTTTTTCTGGTTTAAGGTGGCTTTTAGGTCTATGTTCAGGGATGGAAAGCTGGTTCAAGTTATAGCGCTGTGTATTGAAATGCACAACGGTCATGTGCATTCGTCGCAAAGATTATCTGCATTGCGTGCCGACAAAGACGAACTAAATTTTCGTCATCACGATACACTCAAGTCATGAGCTAAATGTCATATCATCCCACGTGCCCTAAGATGCATGTTACCTAAGACCATTAGGGCCACTTTGTCTCGCATGACAGAGATTCAGGCCTCCGAGACTCGGAATCCACGGAGTTTGCCGGCCTCGGTTTCGTAGGCTACTTCGCCGCTCAGGCGCTAACGATGAAGTCCCTTTTGGAATTCCTTCCTGACCTCTTCGACGACGACACGTTCGCAGTCGGTTGGATGTGGACCTTCTGCTGGTGGGTAGGTACCGCATTTTTACAATGAGTCTATTTCTTATTTTAGCAGGGCTTGATCACCCTTCTTTTCTATATTTCTGGGTGTTCCTCGTCGACGTACTGCAGGGAATGGTGGTCCACCACAATGCCGACGATTGCTTCGATAGCGGCCGTGGTTGCACAGCTTACTGTTCTCGCTCTTATTTGGACGATTCCTGGCATGTCTCAGCGAGTCACTCCGAATACGCCATTGCCGACGGCAACGTCATTCACCCAGACGGGAACTGTGAAGCGTGTGCCCGCCACCATACGTTGACACCCCAATGAACTACATCGATTGAGACCAATCGTTCCAAACTGATGAGCCCTTTGTATTGGCTGATGCCGGGCTCTCGCGTATCAAATGGGAAGTTTTTCTTAGAATAAACTGCAACAACACCATTTGAATGAAATGATAAGGCTCCAGTAACTTGCGTACACAAATCGGTCCGTGTTCGCACAAAGATTTTACCGGGCCGATAAAGTAATCCTTAGACGTTAAGAATTGCAGAGACTTGAGTGCTCTAAGGTAACAAAACCGAGACCGATTACACAAATATATCACACAAGCGCAACGCCGTCAATATGTCATACATAGTGTGCCAAAGTATAAGTTATGCCGGGGAAACATCGTCGAGAATGGTTTCACTTGATTGGACTCGAAACATTTTGTACCTAATTACGTTGGCCCTCCTTTTGGTTCTTTTCTGCTGCCGTTTATAGCGGGTTTAGTATGTAACTTGCGGATCTTTTCACTTAAAACAGCCTGCCACAGGCGCTGCCAGAGCGACTCTCTTGCTTATTTGACAAAGTTAATTGAAAACTGGACCACTTGTCAAGCCGATAGTCCTTAACTAGGTCATCGCTAGCCCGGCCCAGGCCCGGGCATGTTTGGAACCACTGAGGCACGAACCTGGTGCCCGGGGTTGCGTACATATGGATTGATGTCACAGCACGACAAAGCACTAAAAATCGTTTCGAGCACTTTGTCGATAATCACTTTATTTGCATTCACTATTCACTGCAACTAAGCACAACGGTCGTGCGGCTCAGAGGCGCCACCAGCTCATGCCGGCACGCAGGGCCTGGTAGATGGGGAAGGCCTCCGTGCATCCGACGCCCGACACGGCGATCTCGCGGTCGTAGATGTGGCGCGACGCGGCCTCCTTGATGTCGCTAGGGCCGAGCTTATCGATGGCCTGCCACACGTCGCTCAGCTGCTTCACGTTGCCGGTGGCGAGCGCCTAGAAGAACGAAGTTGTAGCGGACTTTTGTTCACTCTTTCTTTAAATTTTACTCCCGTCTGCTTATTCTGCTTATACCCGCCGTTCTCGCTCATTGACCAGAGACAGGACAACCCAAAAACAAAAAAAAACGATAGGTTTATGCCAAAGAGCCGGTCCTATGAGAACTAAACATCGGAGTACGGCCGTAAAGTGCCATACTCCGTAATGTACGGTACGGAGTACCGGTACGGCCGGTCCCCTTAGTACGAAGTACGGTACGGCTCTACTTTTCTCGAAATTTAGCACTAGTACGGCCCCAGCCGTATAACGGCCCGTACCGTACCGCACCATACGGAATACGGTACGGGTGGAGTCAGTACGGTACAGAGTACAGGACGGCTACCAACTTTAATCCGCATTGGCTCACTACTCATCTTACTTCCACTCTTCGAAGCTCACTGTTCCCGTCATGCTCACCTCGGTGGCGATGTGATGCGCGATGCCGGCGTTCTGCTCGAGCTGCTGGAAGAGACGGACGCGCAACTGCGCCTTCGCACGCTCCACGTCCTCCTCGCTGAGGCTGGTGCACACGTAGCGCCAGCGCTTCAAAATCGTGCTCGTCACCTTCTGCGTGTCGAAGAGGTCATGCCCGCGCAGCGTGAACTCCACGCCCCACAGGCCGGTATCCGCGTAGTTGACGTTGAAGTTGCGGTAGCGGATGATTTCGTCCTGAAGGCAGAGCTCCTGCACCAGCTTGTTGGGCGAGTTCAACGACGCGGCGTGCAGGCGGTCCCACTCGCCGACCACTTCACTGGCGACCTAAAACCATCAGTGTAAAGCAGGCAGATTGGCCAAAAAACATCGAGAAGTTCTCATTAGAGAGATCGGCAACCGTGCAAGTGGCACGGGCGTGCAGTACCATACTGTCGGTACAGAGTACGTACTAGGGCCAGGCTAGTACGGTGTATGGTACGCGTGGGGTCGGCCAGTACGGAGTACGGTACGGCTCCAGTTTTCTCGATGCTTAGGGCTACTACGGCCCGTACTAGTGCTGTATTACGGCTCATACTGACGTACCGTACCGTACGGATGATAACCGTTAGTTATCATTTTAACTTTGTGTGATTTATGCACGGCCCCGTGGCCTTACGATGGCAGCTAACCTAGGGATTGTATACGGCTCCTTACGGTGGGCGCCTATTCCCATGGTCGGCAACGCATGCTTAAGATACGCCTATGCCTGCTAGATTGCCTCTTGATCATACTGGACTTGCCGCAATTAGAATAAACGCCACGCAGCAACTGGCACCCGTACCGTACCTCGTACTGTACTGATCCAACCCGTACCGTACTCCGAACAGTACGGCACGGCACGGCTGTAGGCGCCGTACTACGGTACGGACTAGTACGTCCGCAATAGTGCTGAATATTGAGAAAACTGGAGCGGTACCTTAATCCGTACCGATAGAACGCTAGTACGGTACGGCCGTACCTAACACCTGTATGGTTGCCGATTCTGAGAATGGGGTTTGTGATGCCACCGGACATGTTGCAGCGGATAGAGACGTCACTTGACGTACCTTTAGTGCCAACTCGTCGTGGTGTCCGCGAGGGACGCCCTCCACCGCGAGGGCGCCGTACAGGTAAGGGATGTTGTCGTCGCGGTAGATGAACTCCGAGCCGGTGAAGCGGACGCCAGTGCGCGACGAGACCTTTCCGCCCTGCGGGCCACTCAGGCCGCCGAAGTGCTTGTTGGCCCACTCGGTGACCTGGTCGTGCGCGACGCCGCCGACACCCGTGAAGATCACGCGGTGCGGTGTGAACTGGCTCTGCGCCAAGGCGACGATCTGCTCGCGGGAGATCTTCCTGAAAGTTGTGATGTAGAGTGGGTTACAAATTGTGCAACGAGCAAGTGAGTAGCGACTTCTTAATGAGCGCTGAATGCAAGGGTACGTGTAAACCAAAAGTGATCATGAGCCAGTAGCGAGGTGTAAATCGATGTTGAATAGACCAGAGCAGAATGAGCAGAGAGGTGTAGGTCTGAGGGTGGCCCGGCAGGCGAGTGCGCAATAATCCCTTGAGCTAATGAGTGAAGGCTATGAGTAAGCAGTGACCGCGGAACGAGCAGTGGAGAGTGAGTAGTAAGTTCTTAGAGCGCGTTGAGCCTAAGGTGGATAGCATGCCACGAGAGCCGAGAGTCCTACAGTCGACAATCGTACGGCCGAGCGAGCTGTATGAACACTCTGAGCATGTACCATACCGAGCCGTAGTCCTAAGAGATCAGTCAATCTGGCAGTGGGCAGAGCAGAAAAGTAGTTGCGGGCAGTGGGTTAGGAGATAGCAGCGAGTTCAGAACGATCAACGGGCTGAGAATAAACAGTAAGCGACAACTTCCGAACGAGCCGTTTTGAAGCGCTTCCTCCTCTGCTCGGTCTCTTACTTGATAGCGTCGGAGTGTCCGAGCGGGTTGTTCTCGTAGCCGGTGCCCTGGAAGGCGGCCGCGTGGAACATCTCCCGCACCGCCTGGTCGTAGTCCTCGTCCGCATCCTCGAGCTGCTTGAGGAGCGTGTCCCGCTCGGCCTCCACGTCCGCCGCGTTCAGCTTGCTGCTCTTCAGCACGTCCGCGAGGATCTCCACCACTGGAAACGTGTGTCGTTCGCAGGTAGTCTCAGCCATCACGTACCTTGCTCGGCGTCTTTGGTCAGGCAGGTCACGTAGTAGGCGGTGTGGTCACGGTCCAGATGCGAGGAGAGACGTGCGCCGAGTTTCGACAAGTCCGCCTCGAGCTGCTTAGCGGAGCGTTTGTCGGTTCCCTAAAATCTGAGGTAACTGAGTGCTCTCCCAGCGGTTGACTTTACCTTCGCGATGAGGTGCTGGAAGAACTTCGCGGTTCCGCTGGTGCCGCGCACCTCGTCCTTTGAGCCGTTGTCCACCCACACGCCGATCTAAAGGGGCTATTTTAGAAAGTGCATGCTTGCAATGTTAGTAAAATTTTAGCTTAAGGTATGCGTTTGCATAGCTAACGCTTTCTCAAGGTTTTGCACAATATACAAGCTTAGAAATGCTCTCTGCCTGTCCAAGAGCAACTCTAAAGTCTAAGCTTGAGATCGAAGCGGGCAATGACAAACGGCATACAACAACTCCGTCTGCCCAGAACACATCAGCATGATTGTTTGGTTACAAACTTAGCAGATCGTTGCTAGGGTCTTTCGCGGCTTTCAGCACTCTCTTTAGATCGCGAGCAGCTTTCAAGCGCATTTACCGAGTCATAGTTTGCGCATCAATCCGGTGACCACTTGAAATCTGTCGCGGGTAAGCCCAAAATTTCTTAAGGTTATGTTTTCGGATAATTCTCTACTGCCTAACGCTTTGTGCAAGCGTTAAGACTTGAGAAAGTTACCTTAGAGCCTAGTGCAACTTTCGAGATTAAGCCTATAGCCAGCCTTCCCGCGAACTCGGGAACCACCAAATTAAGTTCGCGCATAAGCCTAGTGCTTTCGTACCACGGCAGTGGGGCGTCCGTTCTCGTAGCTCGCCACTTTGACGCCGTTCGACAGCTCGCTCTGCTTGACTGCATCCGTTTGCTGCAGGACCTCGTAGGCGCTGGCGATGAAAGTTCGCTAAAGTAGAGGAATTATCGAAATAAGTGAAAGTAGAAGCATACGTTCTGTTGGAGATTAAGGCGCCGGTTGAGCCATCCGATTCGTGCGAGGGCCATTCTTCTCGGAGGCCTAAAGAACGGAGTGTTATTGGCATTGCATTCCTGTACTCATTTTTTGCACAGTTTTGTTGTTCTACATTATTCGTCGAATGTTTGTGGAAGGTAAAAGTGTGCTTGTTCTCCAGCTAAGCGACCCCCACCATGGCGCAAGCTTTCGCGGCGAGACCCACGCGCACGAGTCGCCACGGCGTGGGCCGATTAGCTGGCTAGTGAATGACACTGCGACTTGATTCTGTGCGTAGCGGACGCACAAACGAATTGGACGAAAGGAAATCAACAAAATGCAAGCTGCACATACTGATTCGCAGTTCATTGATTCACAAGGCGGATTCTGAAAACTGATGGTCTTCTGCAGCTTTGCAGTGCAGTGCATAAAGACTATAGACTGCAACGTTTTACTGTGCAGATAAAAGTAACTATGGAAATTCGAAGATATTTACGGTACGACGAGTTACGCAGTGAAGTGGCAATCCTGCCTTGCATTCATTCAGAACGCAGCGCGAGGGCTACACTAAGAAATGCATAAGGTTTGGCATGTCAAACCAGCGCTTTAGTTCGCGACATTATCTTTACCGAGGGAACTACCGGAATGCGGATAGCTTGTGTATTTCGCATTATTGGGAAATAACAGGTTGGCTGTTTGGCACATTGGTACTGGATGCATGGTCTCCTAATCGACGTCCTCGATCATCCGCGCCTTCTTTGCAGCTCGCTCCTCCAGTGTCTCCGAGTTCTGCAAGAGTTTTTCCTCGACTTCATTTTTCGCGTTTTCCCGGATGGCGACCATTTCCACTGCGGCAGGTGCTTCGTTCCGTTTGCGGAAGGTCATCGCAAAGCGGACTATGAGGTACATGAGAAGAGCGATCTTGCTGGCCAGCAAGGCGGCAACGATTACGAACGACTCATGAGGTACGGGCCCATCTAAACCGAAATATGGCGCATGAACTGTCATTGCAGTCTTTTGACTGCCACCAAATGCCTGGGCCGATCGGTGCAACTTTTCGCGATTCCAAAGTTTTCCGACAAAATGACGCCCTTGCCCGTCCCAGCGTTGAAGGAAGGACGGAACCCGGAGGCAAAGGACCCTCTATTTTTGAGCTGGTCTCCAAAAGGCACATAAACCAGAGGGTGCTCTCTGCATTGATAATGCGAGCTTGACGCAGTCGGATGAACTTGTTTACGAATAAGGTTGCATTCGTTGGCATGTGGGTCGAAAGCTAGACTACCGTGGACTGCCGCACTGCACAGTCCATCGCCACTCATTTTTTCTAATACGCATGGCACTAACGAGTATGTCAACCTAGTCCCGCCGGCTCCAACGCATACCTCTCGGTAATCGGACTTCGATCCGCGGCAGCGGCTTCGTCAAGTCGTCCAATATAGAGTGGTCCCAGTTGGGGAACTTCTGCTTCCGCGCCTTTTCCATTACCCGATCGTGCCTCTCCGCAATGGCCTTGAAGTCCATTTCTTGGGAAATAATGTCTAAAGTCACACTCTGTGCAAGGTAAAGCGAAGGACTATGAACGGACCGTGGTCTAGGCTGGTCACGTGTACGTTGTACGCCGCGAAGACCGCGTAGTAGGCGCATAGAATGAGCTAAATCGTAATGCCAGTTTGCGTTGCTAACGAACGACCACTGCGGAATAGTCGGAAATCTCCGGAACGCAACCCCGAGGCCAAACCTCAGACAAAATTGGGACTCACCTGTAATTCAGCTTAACGAGCCCACTCATAAAGAACTGCCAGTCTTAGGAAAAAAACGAATTGATTTGCTTTTCGTTTGGTTTCGTAGCACCGTTGCTTTGCTAAACGGAGAATTCCGCAATGCGGGCACCATTTCTTGCACGGAAGCGGGAATTGTGACAGAGACGCCTCTCACATCAGTCCCACAAAATAATCCAAACTGGACCACATTTCCGCCGCCGCCGACCTCATATATGTGAAAGAGAAGGTTTTGCAGCAAACACGTTTTTAGATGGAAATGTTTAGGTAGTATTATGCGCTGTTTTGCCCCTTTTTAGGTTGTAGAACATGTTTTAATGAACGCCTGGTGGTCCCACCGTACGCACCGCTTACCACGTAACAAAATGCTCCGATGTAGAAGAAGCGATGGTCAGCCCGACGAATAATAACAGCAAAATGCAGCAGCACGACGCAGAGGTTGATGGCCAGAATGAAGCTGACGATACGGATCAGTCTTCCCAACCAAATGAAGTCGTCCACTCGAGTGAATTCCAAGAAGCTGACGATTATATCAGCCGAGAAGAAGAGGACGAACACAATGCTATCGACGATTTTCTGCAAAAAAGCACGCTGTTCTGGGCAAAACCGCTTGAAACTTTGTCCAGTAATAGGGCGACTGACCGGAAGAACGCCTCTCCAAAAAGGGACTTACACCGCCATTCTTCTTCCACATGTTGACGAAGAAGGTCACCACGTCGTTGCTTTCCGACACCATGTTGTCCGCGACCTAATTGGAGGCTTAATTACACTTGCTAGATCAGTAGAGTCCGTTTAACGACAACGCCAGAAATTTCCTCAGCAGCAAAGAGAGCTGCGAAAGAGAGTGTCAACAAACAAATGCCGCATTCATCGATCTTGCGCGACGCGGGTGGGCAAGTCGGCGAGAGTCCCTCCAAAACGGAAGCCCGACTTGCCGGGGACAGCCGCAGGGCTCTCAACTCCAAAACCGCGATTCCGGGCCCGGCAGGTAAAATTCCGGGGGTAAATCCGGGGGTCAGGGTAAAATTCCGGGGGTATCAATCTAGCTGTTTCCTAAACGCTTTAAGGTTTATTGACGGTTCATAACAATGCCGATTAACAACTAGGCGCTGTATTTCGCGACCGTACGTGCAGTTTTCAACAAATCACGGTCGGCGCAGAAAATGTCGTGCATGTCGGTACATTCCACATCGGAGTTGCACTTGATCGCTAGCAGCGCCCGCAGAGTGTCGACGTGCAGGTTGCTCTTCTCACGTGTCCAAATTCTCTTTGCGATCGAAAAGACGGACTCGCAGTAGGCATTCGATGCGAAGACCGTTAGCAGAGCCCCGACGAGCTTGCGCATTTCGATCAGATTTGCGTTCCTAAAGCAGTATTGCATCATTCACGTATTCCAAGAGCTTCTTAAAGCTTGGCACGATTGCGCCTTTGTAGTCAAGTGAGTCATGGTCTAGTCCCAACCACGCAATCAGCTTGAAGTCCTCGAGGTAACCGAACCATTTCTTCCAGTAGTCCAGGGCGTTCTTGTAGAACTGCTAAAGCATAAGCGTGAG
>JNEY01000041.1:398253-421617 GCA_020875895.1 Aphelenchus avenae | reverse complement strand
TATAACTAGGTCCATGAGTTCCCACTGCATAAACGTCGTCTTCGGCCCCTTGGCTGTCGTCACCACGCGCGCCATAGCTAGCCGCGCAGCGCATCCCCGCGCCATGGCAACCCGGCCACTGTGGAAGCTCGCGCCACGCGCCGTGCCACGCTGCGACAGCCGCCGCGATCCACGCCAGCTTGATCCGCGACCCCTTGCCCCGAGGCCGATGCCGCCATCGGACGAGGGAGGCCATGGCCCGAGGAGTGACTAGGACCAAAAAGGGATTACCCAACCGGCCATCAATCAGGCGGGCAAGCCGCGCATCCGGATCCAGTGCCACGCGCCTGAGGGGCTATATAACCCGGGGACGCCTCCTACCGGGACCACTTCGGGGACGCCCGTACTCAGCTCTCAAACCTCATCGCGATTTAACCAGCTAGCTCGCTACGATACCGTCAGATCCTGTCCGACCAGCACCCGTACCACCTAGCGGGACCCGGACTACCGACCTCCTTTACTGTGTGATGTTCACGTGAATCCGCGTGAAAGGTCAAGCGATCGAAGTGGGATGTGCTAGCTTTGGAATGCAGGAGGTGTCCGCAGAGCTCGCGGGAATGCAATCCGTCGGACCTGCAGCAAGATCAGTTTGGGACCACGCGTGATAGCCGACGGTCGCAAGGCGACGCCGCGGACGAGGAGCGTCCAAAGGAGAGTCCCAAGTGCAGGCCACACGACCTGCGTAACAGTAGCACACAGCTCAACTTGGTCGTATGGGCTCAGAAAATAAAGGGGCTTAGGAGCGACCGTGACTAATACGTGCGGCAGAATTGGGCGTACTTAATACAGGTAGGACCAAAGTCGACTTTCCCTCGACCCAAAGCAAGACGCTCTAGTGTAGAGGAACCGATGGTCAGTTTGGCGAATAGCAACGGCGAAATGCAGCAGCACGACGCAAAGGTTGACGGACAGGAGGAAGTTCACAATGCGGTCTTCCCAGCCAGAGGAATTCGTCTACGCGAGTGAATGGCAAGAAGCTGGCGACTATGTCAGGCGCGAAGAACAGGACGAACACAGTGCTAACGACGATTTTCTGAAAAGGCTCAGAATTTTCGGCCCAGGCGGAAACGTTTCGTACTTTTTGGGGCGGTGATTGAAGAATAGTCGTCTGAAAAGATGGACTTAAGCCGCCATTTTTCTTGCACATGTCGATGAACGAACCCAATATTTCGTCGCTTTCTGTCACCAGCCCTATTATACCAAGACTTTTAGCTTAAAATGACCCGCCGCATGCGCCGAGAAAGGGATTTAGCACTTCTCCGGCAAAATTACGTTAAATAATTGGTTTGCCTTGCCCCCCCCCCCTACCTCGCCGGGCCTTCGGCTTGGCGAGAGCACCCCCTCCCCCTCCGGCCCCCTAGCTTCGCCTATGATCCGCAACCTAGTTGACGGCTTATTTAACGTGGCAGTCACTAGCATTCTTGCTTCGTCAAAATTGACACGGTTCCTAGGGCCGAAAATTTCGCGCAAGAACAAAGAGAGCCGCTCGACGATGGCATTCAGCTAATGAATGGGTTGATGCCATAAATGCCGGTTCTTGACTAGTTATGCTGACTCTTATCCTGACCATCATTGCGGTCGTGTCGGAATCAGCAGCCTCATCCTAAAGAACAGCCTAAGTTTAAGCTAAAATTGAGACTAAGCGTTAGTGAAAGTGGCGAAACAGTTTGTTTCGTCGAAAATTAAGCTTTGCTTAGCGGCTTAAGAATTGCCCGAGAAAACATTGCTAGTGGTTTTTTGGTCGAACTGTCTCTGGATTCTGTTCCCTTCCCACATATCCTCGTGGTCACTGTTCAACCATGTCCCTGTATTCAGTCGCATTGGGCCACCTTCTGCCGCAGCTATCTTCGAACCACTTTGTACGTCTGCGTGCTTCCAGTTCCAGCTTAGAGTGGGCACGAAGTTCCCTAAAAGCGGCGCACATGTGACGTGTGAAAAGTCCTAGAAAACTAGTGGTTTTGTCAAGTTATTCGAGAAGCCCTCTTTAGCGATGCTACCACGTTACGGGAACAAGAAGCTTTTGGCACGACACCAGCGCTCCCGTTTTGCAGTGATACGATAACGTCTCTTGATGTACAGCGAAAGGTCCACGATAATATTTAGTACAGGTTGGGGACATGATTTTTGGCAAGTTTCATGAAACCCTGTGGCTATCTCTGTGGAGCTTTTATTCACAAAATACGATATTTAACAGGTAAGAGCGCTCAGCATGGAAATTTATTCGTCCGACTTGTGAAAGAAGAAGTTCGGGCGGCGAGCACGGAATAGTTCGAGTCGGTTGCCCTGGGAAAGCACAATTTGCAGGTGCATTGCGGCGTCCGCGCCCTGCTGCTCGCCGGGGAAGTCGTAGATGCGCGCCTGCCTCGGCGTGCCCCGCTGCCGATACGAGAGGTGCTCGGCAAAGTCGCGAAGGTCCTCGTCCTCGAAGCGTGCCGGGGACACGGTGATTCGAAGCGGCAGAGTGCGCGTGGACAAGGAGCTTGCCTAAGCGGAAACTGTAGCAAAAGGTACTGCTACTGGAAATAATGCCGTCCGCAACATGCCCTTCGAGATCTATGGCCTACGACAAGTTCTGCCGCTTGACGACGCTGCAGGCTTTCATCAACTGGGCCCAGTTTGCTGCGCCTGTGGCGCCATGGCAGCGAGTGCTTACCTCAACAAGACGCTTGAAGAGGTCCTTCGTGCATCTACCGTTGCTCACGTCAAGCTGTTCGTACAGAATCGGCCTCGCTGGTGCACCATCTTCCTGGCCGTTCTGGGCGTCTTCTTGCACAACGAAGTCGACAATTGCGTCATCGGTCACGCGGAAATTGCCTCCGTCCACCGGCGCGTGAACCGGAACAACATGTTCCGCATGCCCTTCTTAGTCAACGCTCCGACAAGCCCGTCGGTGATCTGGCACGCGCGCAGATTGCAGGGGGCCATGTTCAGTGAAGTCGGCGCGAAGTGCAAGAGGACTTCGTGGAATTGCGTAGGCGTCAGTTGGGCGCAGCTGCCCCCAAGGGTGAGCGCGCCAGCAACGATGGGCGTCTGAAGGACGAGTGCCGCACGTTCCGGAGTGAAGACGTGCCCTAAGGAAAACGATAAAGATAAGCTCGCTTTCGGCCTAAGGTATTGGGAACTTCAGAATTCGAGTACAATCCACATTTTTTGTTAGCCTGAATCAATTCACATCGAGCGTTTTTAATGTTCGTTTTGATATTAAATAAAAGCTTTGAAGATGGACCTTGACGTTTAACTCTTTTCCTGAATGGTCCCGTAACAGAGAAACGCTCGCATAATCCGTAAGGTATGTTTGAAAGGACTTCGGTTCATATGCCGTTCTTAATCAAAACTTTATTGCTAAGCCTCGACGCTTACCGTTGAGGATAAAGCAAGCAACGCGAGAGCTGCGCAGCGCACTCACGAACTCCGAGAACAGATGATCAGTGTTCTTGTGGGCGTTCTTTCGTTCCGGTCGACTGTCCATGCGAATCTCGTACGACCACCTGTCGACTGTCTTCTCATNCCGCGACCCCTTGCCCCGAGGCCGATGCCGCCATCGGACGAGGGAGGCCATGGCCCGAGGAGTGACTAGGACCAAAAAGGGATTACCCAACCGGCCATCAATCAGGCGGGCAAGCCGCGCATCCGGATCCAGTGCCACGCGCCTGAGGGGCTATATAACCCGGGGACGCCTCCTACCGGGACCACTTCGGGGACGCCCGTACTCAGCTCTCAAACCTCATCGCGATTTAACCAGCTAGCTCGCTACGATACCGTCAGATCCTGTCCGACCAGCACCCGTACCACCTAGCGGGACCCGGACTACCGACCTCCTTTACTGTGTGATGTTCACGTGAATCCGCGTGAAAGGTCAAGCGATCGAAGTGGGATGTGCTAGCTTTGGAATGCAGGAGGTGTCCGCAGAGCTCGCGGGAATGCAATCCGTCGGACCTGCAGCAAGATCAGTTTGGGACCACGCGTGATAGCCGACGGTCGCAAGGCGACGCCGCGGACGAGGAGCGTCCAAAGGAGAGTCCCAAGTGCAGGCCACACGACCTGCGTAACAGTAGCACACAGCTCAACTTGGTCGTATGGGCTCAGAAAATAAAGGGGCTTAGGAGCGACCGTGACTAATACGTGCGGCAGAATTGGGCGTACTTAATACAGGTAGGACCAAAGTCGACTTTCCCTCGACCCAAAGCAAGACGCTCTAGTGTAGAGGAACCGATGGTCAGTTTGGCGAATAGCAACGGCGAAATGCAGCAGCACGACGCAAAGGTTGACGGACAGGAGGAAGTTCACAATGCGGTCTTCCCAGCCAGAGGAATTCGTCTACGCGAGTGAATGGCAAGAAGCTGGCGACTATGTCAGGCGCGAAGAACAGGACGAACACAGTGCTAACGACGATTTTCTGAAAAGGCTCAGAATTTTCGGCCCAGGCGGAAACGTTTCGTACTTTTTGGGGCGGTGATTGAAGAATAGTCGTCTGAAAAGATGGACTTAAGCCGCCATTTTTCTTGCACATGTCGATGAACGAACCCAATATTTCGTCGCTTTCTGTCACCAGCCCTATTATACCAAGACTTTTAGCTTAAAATGACCCGCCGCATGCGCCGAGAAAGGGATTTAGCACTTCTCCGGCAAAATTACGTTAAATAATTGGTTTGCCTTGCCCCCCCCCCCTACCTCGCCGGGCCTTCGGCTTGGCGAGAGCACCCCCTCCCCCTCCGGCCCCCTAGCTTCGCCTATGATCCGCAACCTAGTTGACGGCTTATTTAACGTGGCAGTCACTAGCATTCTTGCTTCGTCAAAATTGACACGGTTCCTAGGGCCGAAAATTTCGCGCAAGAACAAAGAGAGCCGCTCGACGATGGCATTCAGCTAATGAATGGGTTGATGCCATAAATGCCGGTTCTTGACTAGTTATGCTGACTCTTATCCTGACCATCATTGCGGTCGTGTCGGAATCAGCAGCCTCATCCTAAAGAACAGCCTAAGTTTAAGCTAAAATTGAGACTAAGCGTTAGTGAAAGTGGCGAAACAGTTTGTTTCGTCGAAAATTAAGCTTTGCTTAGCGGCTTAAGAATTGCCCGAGAAAACATTGCTAGTGGTTTTTTGGTCGAACTGTCTCTGGATTCTGTTCCCTTCCCACATATCCTCGTGGTCACTGTTCAACCATGTCCCTGTATTCAGTCGCATTGGGCCACCTTCTGCCGCAGCTATCTTCGAACCACTTTGTACGTCTGCGTGCTTCCAGTTCCAGCTTAGAGTGGGCACGAAGTTCCCTAAAAGCGGCGCACATGTGACGTGTGAAAAGTCCTAGAAAACTAGTGGTTTTGTCAAGTTATTCGAGAAGCCCTCTTTAGCGATGCTACCACGTTACGGGAACAAGAAGCTTTTGGCACGACACCAGCGCTCCCGTTTTGCAGTGATACGATAACGTCTCTTGATGTACAGCGAAAGGTCCACGATAATATTTAGTACAGGTTGGGGACATGATTTTTGGCAAGTTTCATGAAACCCTGTGGCTATCTCTGTGGAGCTTTTATTCACAAAATACGATATTTAACAGGTAAGAGCGCTCAGCATGGAAATTTATTCGTCCGACTTGTGAAAGAAGAAGTTCGGGCGGCGAGCACGGAATAGTTCGAGTCGGTTGCCCTGGGAAAGCACAATTTGCAGGTGCATTGCGGCGTCCGCGCCCTGCTGCTCGCCGGGGAAGTCGTAGATGCGCGCCTGCCTCGGCGTGCCCCGCTGCCGATACGAGAGGTGCTCGGCAAAGTCGCGAAGGTCCTCGTCCTCGAAGCGTGCCGGGGACACGGTGATTCGAAGCGGCAGAGTGCGCGTGGACAAGGAGCTTGCCTAAGCGGAAACTGTAGCAAAAGGTACTGCTACTGGAAATAATGCCGTCCGCAACATGCCCTTCGAGATCTATGGCCTACGACAAGTTCTGCCGCTTGACGACGCTGCAGGCTTTCATCAACTGGGCCCAGTTTGCTGCGCCTGTGGCGCCATGGCAGCGAGTGCTTACCTCAACAAGACGCTTGAAGAGGTCCTTCGTGCATCTACCGTTGCTCACGTCAAGCTGTTCGTACAGAATCGGCCTCGCTGGTGCACCATCTTCCTGGCCGTTCTGGGCGTCTTCTTGCACAACGAAGTCGACAATTGCGTCATCGGTCACGCGGAAATTGCCTCCGTCCACCGGCGCGTGAACCGGAACAACATGTTCCGCATGCCCTTCTTAGTCAACGCTCCGACAAGCCCGTCGGTGATCTGGCACGCGCGCAGATTGCAGGGGGCCATGTTCAGTGAAGTCGGCGCGAAGTGCAAGAGGACTTCGTGGAATTGCGTAGGCGTCAGTTGGGCGCAGCTGCCCCCAAGGGTGAGCGCGCCAGCAACGATGGGCGTCTGAAGGACGAGTGCCGCACGTTCCGGAGTGAAGACGTGCCCTAAGGAAAACGATAAAGATAAGCTCGCTTTCGGCCTAAGGTATTGGGAACTTCAGAATTCGAGTACAATCCACATTTTTTGTTAGCCTGAATCAATTCACATCGAGCGTTTTTAATGTTCGTTTTGATATTAAATAAAAGCTTTGAAGATGGACCTTGACGTTTAACTCTTTTCCTGAATGGTCCCGTAACAGAGAAACGCTCGCATAATCCGTAAGGTATGTTTGAAAGGACTTCGGTTCATATGCCGTTCTTAATCAAAACTTTATTGCTAAGCCTCGACGCTTACCGTTGAGGATAAAGCAAGCAACGCGAGAGCTGCGCAGCGCACTCACGAACTCCGAGAACAGATGATCAGTGTTCTTGTGGGCGTTCTTTCGTTCCGGTCGACTGTCCATGCGAATCTCGTACGACCACCTGTCGACTGTCTTCTCATGGGGCGCATCGAAATGCGCTGAGCTGATTTGCCGTAGGCAGACGTCCGACATGCGGTCGATGATCACTCGCAGAAAGCGTCGGTCGATGAACTGGACGTCGTCGAGCGTCCAACGGTCCAGCGGTAGCAGGACGTCACGGAGAACCTCGCTCGGCACAGACGACATTGCGGGCTGTTTCGATGGAAAATTCCCTGAAACGTTAAGTTTCAGTTAATGCCTTGTGGCTGAGTACACATCAATATCTACAACAGATTTCTCGGCGTATAAAATACGCACACTTACATCAAAGGTTGGGTTTAAATGGCCGGCATGGTGTTTAACGGAGCAACCTTGGAACCCTAGGCATAGGCCCACTCTAGGATTGTCTCGCTAGTGGCAAGCCTAAGCTCACTTATGATGCAACTGGTATGCCGAGACTGCGTAGCAATTGGAGCGCAACCATTTTACACAAGCTTATAACCTACCCTTGTAGATGCCGCCGAAAAGTGAGGTAGAGTTTTTGCTCTTCGGCTCTCATGAAGGGCATACCAGTTCCTATGTGATTAAGTTACGAAATTCGGGATTTGCTGAGCTTAGGTCATTAGGTACATTTCACTGAAGCTATCCGGGAGCTTTAGACAATCAGGAGCTAATTTGGACCACGCGATTAATCGGAAAGCAGCGGTCATAGGACGATTCCGATGGAAGGACGAGGGGAAGGGGGGGGGGGTGGAGGGTGTTTGGCTGGTGATTTTGACGGCTATGACCGGTAAAAAGGGCAGGACGCGCTAGCCGCGTGAACGTCGTCGTCCGCAACGCTGAGTGCAACAAAGAAGTCGAGCATCATCCCTTCTTTGCATAATCGCGATGCGAGCCTGAGACGGCAGACAAAGCACGTCAACAACCTTGTTTTTCCAGTCTACAAACTTGTTATTCGCACGCTGTTCGGCCGTTCAGATTTCGTAATGTTAGCACGGGACCGTCGCGTCTTCACTGGACGGAGGTCCAACCCATGATCGCGGCGGCCGATCATGCAGGCAGAGAGGTGTCTGGACAATATCATGGTGGTTATCGGAGCAGTAGGTGAAATGGCCATAAAGCGCTTACTATGCTTGGCCTTCGACATTCACAAGATGGCCGACAAGTGCCCGAGTACATGTGGAATTTTTCCGCCATGCTCTGCTAAATCGCGACGCGACCCAAGAGCGTCATCCAAGGCCTGTGAACACCAATCTTTCGCCACGAAAATAGCTAAATCCTACAATTAACGCCTACCTGCAGGCTGAGTTGAATGAGGACAACTGAACAGAGTCGCAAAGTGTATTTTTATTCGTCGATCGGCAATTACTTCGACACGACCAGGCATGAGCAGTTGCCATGAACTATCCTATCGGTCCGACTTGTAAAAGAAGTTGTGTGGGCGCCGAGCACGGATCAACACGAGCTTGTTGCCCTCCGACCGTAGTACAATCTGCAGGTCCATGGCGGCAACCGCTCCCTGCTGCTCGCCGGGGAAGTCGTACATGCGTATTTGCCAAGACTCGCCTCTGCGATGTAACGAGAGGTGCTGCGCAAACTCGCGGAGGTCCTCGTCCTCGACGGGCGACGGGGACACGATGATTCGGAGCGGCCGAGTGCGCACGGACACGGTGTTTGCCTAAATCAGACGTTACAAAGGTACTGCTTCTGGACATCGGATCGATCATCCAACCTCGCACATATTCCGACCCACAAAAAGTACAGTTCTGTCCTGTCAGACGTCGTGAGCATTTCGATCTTGCCTATGTCGGTACACACAGCATCGAGTGCTCACCTCAACCAGACGCTTGAAGAGTGCCTTCGTGAATCTGCCGTTGAAAACAACCAGTTCTGCATACGGTTTCCACATCGGTGCAACTCGTCCTTCGTCTAGCAAGAAGAAGTCGACAATTGCGTCGTCTGTCACACGGAAGATGTCACCGTCCGCGGGCGCCATCTCCGGGAACTCTGCGTTCCGCAAGCTGTTCTTGCTCAGTGCTCGGATAAGCCCGTCGGTGAGCTGAGACGCGTGAAGCGGGCAGTTGTGCACGTGCCAAGACATCGGCGAGTAGGACTGGATGTCCAGTGAAATCGGCGAGAAGTGCAGGAGGACGTCGTGGAGTTGCGCAGGAGTGAGCTCGGCGCAGCTCCCCGAATAGACGCTAAGCGCGTCAGTAACGATGGGCGTCTGAAGAAGGAGCGCCGCATGTTCCGACTTGAAGACGAACCCTAAACACGTAGTCAAGCAGGTACGACTTCGAAGGACTTAATCTGAGTGATTCCTTAGTATGCAGATAGCCGAGAGAAGGCTACACTATACGGAATTCTCACCACTGAAGGTCAAGTTCGCGACATGGGAGCTTTGTAGAGCTTGTACGAAATCGGGGAACAAGCGAGCAGCGTCCTTGAGGGCATTCTCTCGCTTTCGCTCCGGCCGACCGTCCACTTGAATGACCCATCTCCCGTCCCTGTTTGCGTTCTCGTTGGGTGCTCGAAACCGCGCAGAGCTCAGATGACGCAGGCAGACGTCCGAAAGACGCCCCATTATTAGCTGCAGAAAGCGTCCGTTGGTAAGTTCGGCGTCGTCGAGTGTCCAACGATCCAGCGGACGCAGGACGTCACGGAGAGCTTCGCTCGGTAGAGATGACATTGCAGGATGACGAGGATGATGAACGCCAGAAACCAAATTTTTTACTTGACAGACTTGAAATACCAAAGTACACATTTAAAATAGGCCAAAAGAACAGGTGAGCTCTTTAGAACATCAAAAACACAAAATCTTTATAGTACCTGCACTTTCTGAGTATTGGTACCTAGGTAGCTTACGCTAGGCTAGACGCTGGACACACCTACAATGTGGGCGCTCGTGCCCAAGTAAGAGCCAGCCTAGCTAACGAGCAACCCATTACAACTTCTACCTAAACCAAACATTGAAAACGCAGAGACAGATGCAACTGCACGGTCAGAGGAACACTTGTAGCGAGAGAAATTGCAGTGTTTTTTTGAAAATTAGCGTTTCGTACAAATAGAAAGAGACGATGGAGATCTGTTTACAAGAACGGGAATGGCTGTGCGTGTAACGCAGTTTATATAGTGCAGATGTTGACGCACTATTTGTTTTGCCAGCACTCAACGACGCGATCTTGCTTATGTCCGCGTGGTTTATTCGTCATATCTTGCAAACCGCCAGCGGAAGGCAAAACTGACGAGCCTCCAACAACTCGTAACGACTCAGTTCGGTACCGTTTGTTCGTCATATCTTACAATGTTTTCATTCGTACGTCTTCGACATGGGAAAGGAAAAGTAATGAATCAGTTCGAATGCTTGTTTTCTTTGCAAAATTCCGCCAGGCTTCAATAGCGACATGCGGAAGGTTCCTACAAAATATGTTTCGTATGCGTGTTTAGTTTTTGTAATCGCTTTCTGTTGGACGCGCCGTTTTTTTAACAATTTTTGTGGGTTATTGAATGAGATACCAAATTCAAGGGAGTAGCTCAAAATGTTCAATGTCAGGCACATATTCGACTTCACGAAGGAGCCCGGCAATGCGAAGACGTCGGCGAGCGTCAGCGCCGGCGGAATACACCAAGCACTTGGCATTTTTATCATTAGACACAAGGGGGATAGAGAAAACCAAAGGGTCCGCCCTTCCGTTCGTTTTTTCGATTTGTTCGGTTTAAAGCTGGTCCCTTGTACACTCAGACCATTATCAAGCCATTTTAGGGCTTTTAATGACGTCCTGGCGAAGAACCGTCCCCGGATAAATGTATGAGGTAGTCCCTACCCAAATAAAATACTTCTTCCGTCCTCTTTTATAAGGATCGAGAGCGTGTCTTTTTTGCCTCTGCCTGGAGACATTTCATGCTGAAGCACGTTCCTCTTGTGCCTATAGCCAACGAAGCCAACGAAAGCCCTCATGCTCACATGTGGTCAATTCAATCGGAAGGATCTGGCTTTTCTGGTCATTTTGACCGATCATTTCGAATCTTCCCATGCCAACGTGCAGGCGTTCAACTGCCTGGCGGACGTCTATGACGTGGAGTTCCATCGTCAAAAATGCGAGAAGCACGTGATGGCCACGAAGGGCATCGAGGAGATCGACAAGCTCCTCCTGACCCAATCGCTTAACAAGAGCGACCTCCTCGTAAGAACGGTAGCCCTTTGATGCCACTTCTATTAAGGCTATTGCGCAGTATGTGCGTGGCCGATACAAGTCCTGTCAGTTTATTCAGGACGCGACCGTCCGAGAGCACACTGCAAGGATAGAAGAAGGAACACGGGGCTGGGTGGCGGGTCGGTGGCGGATTACACAAGAGGCGAACGGTTGGGCGTGGCCGGGTCACAGGCGCTAGCTGCTTGCCTTATGACATGCCCCGCTCCACTTAAGCCAGCTTTCCACGGCTGGCAGCGTAGAACAATACGAGGCGGAAGAACGATGCATGGAGGAAATGTGGAGACGAGTTTGGAGAGGAGGGGAGCAAAAGAAACATTTAAAAACGAACAAGTGGGTCTGAGTTGGGGAGGCATAAGAGAAAATGGAGGCGACAAGTGGGAAAACGTGGATTACTGGCGCTACTGGTCGTTCTGGTCGAACGGCGATGATGATGGTCCGGAGGGCTTGAGCAGAGAGAAGGGTTCGTTGAGCGGGAACGAGTCGATGTCGTGGGCTGAACGCCAGCTGGAGCGGAAAGAGACGTCGTGGCTGGAACGCGGGCTGGAACGTGAAGAGGCGTCCTGAGGGTTGATACTGCGGCGGCGAAGCGAGTGAAGACAGGCGTCGTTGGCGCGGGCGGACGTCGAGGGCTGGGGATATGGCTGCAAAAATGTCGTCATTTCAGTCTCCGGAAACGCTTTAAAGGAGCTAGTATCCACAGGGACACTCCCTTTAAAGGTTTCTCCGGGCGGCCCAGTTGTTACTTTGAAACGTTCTTTAAGCCAAAATGGGACAAGGTCACTTAATTGTCCATCGCTCAGACTTACCGCATCGCCTGCTGATCCGAATTGTAACTGATCTAGCGGGCGCGGCGGGAACGCGGCATGAGCCCTGGGTACGCTTTGCAGCCAGTGCTGTCCAAATGCAGTCTTGATACGGAATGCGTTAAGCCTCTGCGAGACATTTAAACCTGCGTGGTCGGACAGCGGTGACGGTGGAGGCTTTCCTGGCAACTTTTTTTTATGGTAGCCATTTTTGCCGTCACTCTCACGTGCTACGCGCATTTTGGTTTTTATTTGCGCACAGTCACCTCCCTCCCTCGCTTGCACTGAAAGCTGAATCTCCGGTTCAGCAAGTTTCACACGCCGCTCTCGCTTTTTCTTGCGCTTAGCGCGTTTGCTAAGAACGCACACTTGGTCGGGTGGTTCAGTGCACAGCTTGTCGTAGGCGGTATTACCAAGCCCAAATTTCGCGCACTTATCGGGCGGTTGAAATGCGTATCAAGCATGCTAGCGCCCGATTCAGCATCAGTCAACTTAATTCCCAGGTCTGCAAAGGCATTTGTACCAATTATGACTGGGAAGGAGAGCTTATCGCCGGTAAACTGGACGCGGACAGGTCTTGCGCCACTTCCAAGGGACACTTGCAAAATGGTTGAACCCACGCAGCTGAGCGGGTCGCCATTTGCGACGGAAATTGCGGTAGACGGCGGGTCAGTAGGCCAGGTCTCGGGGTCGACGCCCTTTGCTTCAAGTAGGCCTTTCAGGTAACCAGCTTCAGCTATGCTTGCTGCAGCACCGCTGTCCACAAGAGCGATTGCAGGCATGTTTTCCACAAGAGTGTCCGCTTTTGGGATGGGTCCAATTGCGCAAGGTCCGGCCGTCGGGTCATTCAAGGTAGCGACGGGAAGCGCAGCACTTAGGGTGTTGCGCGTCTGGCCAGCAAACGGTGGGGCTAGGTTGTATGTGTTTTGGTGCCGTGCAAGGAGACCGATATGTGAGGTTTCTTCAGACGTTTGAACCGTGATCGCATTGTTAGGCGCGGCATCGACACTATCGGTCTGTGCAGCGGACGGAGCACGAAATTGGCCCTGGGCAGGTTTCATCCATGTGGGTTGTGCGTTCTGGCTAGTACCGGAGTTGTTTCCAGCTTTAGGTGCGGGTCTACTTGGAGCAGCGTTTCTTGGCTGGAACATGTTTGTTGCCGGCTCCCGACTCTGAGTGTATTCTTGAGCTGCCGGAGGCGGTACCCACTTGGCATTGTATGGACCACTTTGAGGTCGGTTTCCTTTATTTGGTGGAGGTGCCATGTAGGGCGATGCCGACACCGCTTCGCTCTTTGACGTGTACAGGTCAAGACTGCGCCTTAGTGTCATTGCATGGTCCGCTAAGTAGCGGAATTCCTTGTGTTCGGCTTGCTCTAGCAGCGAGGGAACGAGGTCTCTATCATCTAGCCACGGATGAAATAGGACTTAGCTATTTCGTCAACCTGTGCCAGGGGACACTGCGGACTCATCGCATCTCGCACTAATTTCTGCACTCGCGCCCCAAACTGCTCGATCGACTCATTACTTTGTCGCGGGCTACCGTTTAGCATGCTTGTGAGATTAGCGGAACGGCGCGGCTCATCATCGCCCAAGCGTAGAAGCAATTCACACTTGGTTTTGCCGTAATCATCCAGCAAATCCCGCGGCATGAGTTGCAATGCAGTGGCGGCCCTTCCAGGCACACGAATTTGCAGTGCGTCATTGCTCCATCCGCGCGTGATCAACTCAAATTCATGAAACCAGCGTCGGACCCGTTCTGGGCCCTCACTTCCGTCCAAGAACTTGATATTGTTCAAGCTATTTGCGATGCGGTTTCCTCCTAGTGCTTCGGCTAGCATCTGAATTAAGTTTTTCTCGTCTGCGGCTCTGTCGCTGCAGCTTTTTCCATAGTCAGTATTTGCCCGTTTATTGCAAGGCACTTCAGGAAGTGTGCGCATAATGTGCGAACCGAGGGACTCACGCTGCGGTCGAGACTCCCGTCCAAGAGCATTTTCCAGCTCTTTAACTCGTCGTCTAAGATCCAAATTTTCTGCATTTTCAACCGGGGGATCGCGGCGGCAATGAGGAGAAATGACATGCGTTTCGCCCGTACTAGGTGCATGCGACGGCGCGTCATGTGATGGAAGTGGCAGTGCTCGGACATGCTCGTTGTGAACGAAAAGTGGCCGTCCGTACGAAGCATCTGGCATATAAACCGGTACGGGATGGCTTACAGCGGCCACATTCAGTCTGTCTTTGACCTCCTTCAACTCCCTACGAATGTCTTCAACCCACGTGAGGTCTAAGCCCGTATAAGGCGGAAGAAACGACTGCTGGAATTCTGGGAGTGTTTCCGGACGAGCGCAGAAAGCAGCCCTGTTTTCTGCTACTTTTCGCGGCTCATTATGTGCATTGTCCCATCCAGCGAGCATGCTTTGTTTGTGACTTTCCGAGGGGTCAACTGTGCTGTTCGGTTTTTTTTTTTCGTGAGACACGCTGTTTGAGGTGAAGTGCACTCGGTTCGCATCCATTCCTTGCGGCGGCCGACCGACGTCGCTGCTACGTGGCGACTTGCTCTCACCCCGCATACTCATTTTTTGCTGGCAGTCCGCACACTCTTCCCACTCCAGGCACTCAACGGAGGCGAGGCCACTGCAGTGAGTGTGGAGCAGTCGGCAGCAACCCTTGCAGCAGCCGAGTTTTGCGAAGTCCTTTTCCCACATCTCGGGTCGGCAGCAGACATTACAAACGAACGCGGAGCGTCCCTTGTCAGTCGCTCTGATCTCGTTGGTCGGTCAGTGAGCGGCATTCACTTTGAACGCACTCGGTGCGACGGCGTGAGAAAGGCGCTCCTCCGCTTGCAGAAATGGAGCGGCGAGACGTCTGCGCTCTTCCAGCGAATCATCGCTTTTGCAAAGCTCGCAAACAAATTTGGAACCGAAGAGGAGTTCTCGACGAATGCACGGCATATGCCAAACACGCGGACATTTAATACAGGAAACCATTGAGGTTCTAATTTCTTTACCGCATGGACAATCAGTTTTGGATGCGAGGGGAGTCGAGGCTCGCTGAGGGAAGCCAAGAGACTGAGCATCGAGGTCATCGAAAAGACCGAATGCGCCTGAACGCTTTTGACATGCTGTGCATTTTAAATCCTTATCCGCGGGCAAGAACAGGTCGAGTGGGTACGCGCACGCTTCATGTACATTGCGACCACAAGAACAAGTGAAAATGGCCGACAGCGCATCGTTCTGGCCACAACTGGTGCAGATCAAGTTTTTCCCGCATGAACGTGGTCTTTCCTTGGGTGACTGGATGACTGGGAATTTCTGAGGGCGGTCAAAATTTTGTCCAGATTCACGGTTTACTCCCGTTATCACTTCCCTCTCTGTCCACTTAGCGAACTCGTGGCTCGCATTTGAGTCATTCATCTCCACGGAAACCTCATCATCGTGATTGACTTGGAATCCGCTTTCTTTTTGCGGTTCTACGATTGTTTCAGCAGCCTTTGCTGCTTGCTGTGTGCTTCGCACCTGTTCACTTTCACGTGCTTTTGCCTGCTGACAAAAATTACACAGGAAGATCTCTTGTGCTTCCACTGCTTCCCATTCCTCTGTGAGGCACTCTCGATGGAGCCATCCAAAGCATCCGTCGCATCCCACTACCCGAGAATTTGCATCTGCTTTGCGCCGTTTTCCTTTTTGGCAACAGACGTACATGGCGTATCGGCCATTCTCGTCGCTCCTCTTTCGAGCTAACTCATCATCTCTGTAACGAGCTTTCACCAGCTTGAGCCACCTGGCTTGGAGGATGTTCTGCTCCTCTTCGTCTTCGGAGTACACTCCTTCCTCATTTTGGTCTCTGACCTCATTGTCTTGGTCTTCGACCTCATCATTTTGGTCTTCGACCTCATCATCGGAACTCATTTTCGCTTTACTCACGTAGGAGAAGCTAATTGCCTTTTGAGGCCGGTGGATCGGTAACAGGACTTAAGGGTTGGCCTGTTTTACGCAGCTGCTACCATCTAATAAGGCTATTGCGCAGTATGTGCGTGGCCGATACAAGTCCTGTCAGTTTATTCAGGACGCGACCGTCCGAGAGCACACTGCAAGGAAAGAAGAAGGAACACGGGGCTGGGTGGCGGGTCGGTGGCGGATTACGCAAGAGGCGAACGGTTGGGCGTGGCCGGGTCACAGGCGCTAGCCGCTTGCCTTATGACACACTTACGACCGCTTCTCAACCATGTGCAACGGGTCTTCAAGTCGAGGCCCCGGCCCGGCGGGCCATGACTTCTTAGGCGACGACTGCAAGACCGAGCTCTTGCAGGAGGTTATGGACCAGCTGCGCGAGCGCGAGAAACACCTTGGATTCTGACCACAGCTCGGATTCCTCGGTCTGATTCCTTTCCCAGAATGTTTCTTTAGATTCTCCTCGACCGTTGTACTTTCTTCCACTTTATTTATCTTCACATACGCTCTCATCCCCGTTTCCTGTTAACGCTCTTTACTGCCCGAAGCAACGTGTATTATCTCTTGTTAGCGACAGGGGTCCCAGATGGTATTTCCCGAAAGGGGGCGGAGGACCCCTTCTGGGGGCGGTTGGGGGGCGGTAGCGGGGCTGTCATTTTTCGGAGCCGGCCTTCGGCTCCGAAGGCCGGCTTTACTTGATGGCTTTAACTGTCTCAATAAACTCTGCAAAGCACTTGAATGGCAGCCAAAGCGGATTGAATTTTAGATTTTACGACCCATCACTAAGTGGTAACTTTCAAAGTAGTTAGATTGGTGCATGCGCAATTTGTTTACACATTCATAAAACGTATTTCATACAAAACGCGCTTGCCTCTAAACATCAGAATCGCTTGTAAGCAAAAGATGCAGCTTACGCAATCAACGTCACCATAACCGCAGGCGCTCCTGCGAATAATTCCGCTCGAGTCGCACTGTCTGAATGCTCACTGGCTTGAACCGTTAAATGTGATCAGGCGTATATTGCGTAAACCTACTTGGTGACTAGAAGTTTGGATGTTTATCAATCAAATTTGCGTAAAATTCAACCACTTGCCTAGCGAGCTGACGAAACTTTTGACACTCTCCCAGAAGAAACGAGACATGATTGCCTTCTGAATCAAAACATTGGGAACCGAAGCCGGGTTCCTCCGCATAATTTTGGACAGAGACTCTGAAGGACTTGGTCGGTCCTCCGAATTTCAATACATGGTTTCCACCACATCGAGAACCAATAACGATGTTGCGGCCGGGATCTTAATGCACATTTTAATGGTGACCCATACAATGCGCGACTGCAAATTTATATTTTCTTTCGTTAAATGATAATGAGAGTAGGTAACGAAGTCATCGGGCTACTTTCCTTCGAAGTACTTGTCGCGCAGCAGCTGCTTCATCCGCTTCAAACTGACACCGCACTCGATCGACCCACGCAGGAAGGTCGTGGTTGCAGGAAGCTTCTTCGTAGCGCTTTCCTCCGAGACCACGACGATCAGAGCGTCCGTGCGTAGGCTCGCATAGTAGGCAGCAGTGTGCCGTGTGCCGCGGCCCTTCAGCCTCGGTACGTCGTGGCTGCCCATTGGGTGCGGTCATCGGCAGCTTATTGCCCGTGGAATGCAGTCGCGGCGCAAACGTGCCCTCTTCGAAGAACTTCACCACCGCCGCGCCGTCGTGTGTCGGCTGGCTCGTATCGAAGGTATGCTTGAACGTTCCCCAGGTGCAGGGAACGTCGACGTCGCTATAAACCACTTGTTAAAGCACTGGAAGTGTAACCAAAGATATGCTGTTACTCAGCGCAACGCTAAGAAACAGCGTACCGTTGAGGCAAACAGAGACGAAGTATGTTCATAAAGAGAAGGTAAATTTTAAGTAGACACCTTATCGTCCCCCCTCTTGATCTTAGCTACTCTTTTGATTGCTGCCTTTTACGAGACACTTACCGGATGGCCCGCTCGCTAAGCTCACGAAGAAACTTGTCGTCGGACGGCGGCTGGTGATGGTTGAAGATAATCGTGCCGCCCATCTTCCTGCGCTCCATCGCGCGAATTTCGTCGGCCCAGTTGCTGACGAAGACCTCGTGTTTGTTCAGCTTCCAGTTTGGACGTAGCTTCTGAATAACACCTCGACAACAACATTTCGTGGAGAGTCCCTAAGGTTGCCTAGGTAGAATCTCTAGTAGACATTCCGTACTATAATGGATAAATGTGTGGATTTTATTTGTGAAACTGGCAGTCTGTTCTTTTTTCCAAAAAGAAATCAGCCTTTGACGGTCGCTCTTCGTTTTACTGAAAATCGCCGGTTTTATTTTCTGAAACCCTGGCAATCCTCGGTCAAAGTAGGTGCCGAAGAAAAACCTAATCCGAACGAGTCTAAGCTTGGCTGAAGAGATCTTACGTGCTTCAGGAGAGCGTGCTTATTCAGGTCCTTCTGCGCGAGAAAGGCTTTTTCGCAGAACTCGCACTCGCGCCAGTGGCTTCTCGGACAGTCATCTTTGTGCGAGAACTTCTCCTGCTCGTCGAAGACAGTGCCACACGGCTTGCATCGATACGGTGGTCGCAGGCGATGGGACGGCGGATGGTCCGTTTGTTTGCTGGCGGCGAAGTGCGCTGTCTTGACCTTCTTGAATGTGCGTTCGTCGACGTTGCAATGCTCGTCCAATGGCTTCTCTGTGTCATGGTCGGTCTCCAAATGATAGTTGAGTTCGAACCGCCTTAGGAAACCGCGCCCACACTCGTCGCACTCGAAGCGTAGCTCACTATGGTCGTCCTCGACGTGACGAGCATAATCCCATTGTCGTCGAAAATGCTTGTTGCACTTCTTGCATTGGAACCCGCCCATCTTTGTGCGGCCTAAAACGCTTTCGTCAAAAGCATGATGTAGTTCTAACGTAAAGAACCTTGAGAATGGACGCACAAGCGCCTCGGAGAGTTCGAAAGAAAACAAAGATCGCTGAGCAGACCGCTGAGCAGAGTCACAGCAACCCGGAAGAAAGCTTTTGTCAGCATGACTAGTGCATTAGCACTCGTCATAATCACTCATAAAAATGCGTTTCCAGGAGAAGGGTCGAGTCACAAATAGCGAACAAAGGAACGTACGCGTCGTCTTTTCGGCCCAACCGTTTGCCAGTTAACGGTGCGAGTCCGAGACGACAGACAACGCTGATCAACAACCCCGTTTTGCTCGTCCACAAAACGTGTTATTCGCACACTGTTCGATCACTGATGTTTCATAACGGTAGCAAGGGACGCAGAATGGCCGAAAAAAACCAGGGCGTTCACTTTTTCGACGATAATACAAGAAGCTAGACGCAACTGCGAGGAAATATTCGGTCAAAAAGTTAAGCTCAAGGAGTGTGCCCCCCCCCCCTCTGTAGGCACAGTAGGCCCTGTCGAACTGTACGTTATCGTATCACTTCCGACGTCCGAAAACGATGCATGCACGGCGCTCGTTCTGCCTAGGAATGTTGGGATGAAGAGCGGAATAACTAGGGTTTCGTCCTTAGCTTGCCGTCTGTGGCTTAATTTATGGGCTCGGGCGGCTTCGTCAGGCTTAATCATGTTGACGGGTACGTGCGGACTAAACAGTTGAACGTGACACACACACACAGCACAAAGCGCCGGAATCGCCGCGTGTACGCGCCTACTTCAACGATGAAGAGGCCTTGCATCCTACTCCTATGGAGCAAGAGCCGTCATAAGCTCCGCTCTGGTCCTCTGCTCAGAAAGTGCTTTTTTCGAGGGCATTTTTTAGTGGCGTAGATTGCGACAAACAAGTATACAGCCCCGTTCAGCTGACCTTCAAGTCGAGGCCGGGCCCGGTCCCTGGGCCTTCCATTAGAAGTCCGGGCTTTAACGCCCGGAAAATCGCAAAGAGAAAATACGCTTCCGCAACGGCCTCGTTTTCGCTTCTCGGCCACAGTTTGCAAACTAAGCGACCGGTTAAGACCAGCGGTCACGTCTTGGACTCGGGGCGCTATTGTGTCCGGGGCGTTAGTAAGAGACGCACGCGGACAAAACAGCACCAAGGCGTTGAAGGTGCACAAAATTGTCATGCTGTGCGTGTCCTCCGTTCCTCGACTTCACAATGACTTGCTGGGCAGTCTGTTTAGCAAAAGTTGTTGTCGGTTGAATGGTGTGCCCCAAGCACAACACATGAAAGTGACCACAAGCCCGCACAACGGACGCTTTTGTCGCTTCTTGGCCGCAAGCATAGTTTTGACTTCGCCCGAAAACCTAGTCCTCGTCCGGACGAAAATTTCGATCGCATCCTCGCCCTCGTCCCCAAAACTTCAGTATAACAGCCCAAAATTGAAATTTTCTGTCAAAAATATTTCGAAATGCTAAAATAAATGCAGGCAGACGAGGTTAGACTCGTGCTCTTCCATGTCCGGACGCATAACCTCGTTCTCGTCCTCGTCCGGCCGAGGTTTTTGACCTCGCCCTCGCCCAGCCGAAAAGTTCAACTTTCGTCTTCGTCCTCCGTCACGTCTGGACGAGGACGAACTTCCGGACGAAGTCAAAACTATGGCCGCAAGTATGCAAAACAGGCACCCCGTATGGTCTCACAGCTCAACTTAATCATGTAGGCGACCCAGCGGAGACTGGGAGCAATCTGTATGCGGCAGTAGGTGTGTTATCTGTGGCAGAAATGAGAGTGTTAAAAGTGGCAACATCAACCCGTTACTCCCAGGACCAGGGGATATGTCTCGCACAGCACAACTCCTTACCGTCGTCGTTTTCGTCATGCGCGTGCTTTAGGCTGAAGCGGCGCCGATCACATTGTGTAAGCTTTCACAGTAGAAAACCAAATTTTCAAAAAATTTTTATGCTTTTTTGTAGACAGTCAGTGGTTTTCAGTTAGCAACGAGCAACTGCGGAAATTTATGAAGGCGGCTAGATGTTCTTCCCGATTAGAAGAGAGTCCGTTTGCAAGACCAACATCGACTGCCGAGATGCGGTAAGTGGCTAAGTATCACTCCAGCCGTCTTGTTTGACCGTCGACATTCGGAACCAGTTTATAAGGGGCGCCTACTACAAACCCCGATTGGCTGACTCGGGATAAGTGGCTTCAACCGAAGGGAGTCGCTAAGTGTCTCTTTATTCGTCGATCGGCAACTATTTCGACAGATCAGACACGGGCCGTTACCTAGTTTGGAAATCGAACCATTAGTAGGAGTAGGGAAAAAGGGGACTCCAGCGCTGAGCACGGATCAGTTCAAGCTTGTTGTCCGGGTGCAGCACGATTTGCAGGTGCATTGGATCGACAGCTCCCTGCTGATCGTCGGGGAAGTCGTAGATGCGCAACCTGCCACGATCGCGGTACTTGAGGTGCTGCGCGAAGTCGCGAAGGACCTCGGCCTCCACGAGCGACGGGGACACGACGATTCGGAGCGACCGAGTGCGCTTGGACACGGTGCTTGCCTAAACGGAAAGTGCTGTGCGCCTGCTGTCACTAGACATGCATTCCAAATCTCGGCCTGCGACTCAAGCATAGCCCTGCGCGTCCTGTGCAATGGACGGCAAGTTCTCTACGGGTGGACATTGCAAGGTCTCATCAAGTGGCCCCAGACGGCTCATGGCTGAGACCGTGGTACGCATGGACAACGAGTGCTTACCTCAACAAGGCGCTTGAAGAGGTCCTTCGTGAACCTGCCGTTGCACACGACCAGTTCTCCGACTGGCTTCGTATCCCACGTATCTCCTTTTTTGTCGATCGGGACGTCTTCTTGCACGCAGAAGTCGACGATCGCGTCGTCCGTCACGGGGAAACTGTCGCCGTCCACTGGCATCGGATTCTGGAACTTCATGCGGCGCACGCGGTTCTCGCTCAGTGCCCGGATGAGTCCGTCGGTAACCTGGCACGCGCGAAGGCGACAGGCGCCATCGATGTCCAATAAATTCGGGGAGAAGTGCAGAAGAACTTCTTGGAACTGAGAAGGTGTCAGTTCGGCGCAGTTGCCATGCTGCAGGCTAAGCGCGTCAATAGCGATGGGCACCTGAAGGACGAGCGCCATGTTTTCTGGCGTGAAGACGAGCCCTAAATGAGCTGATTCCCGTTGAACGTCTTGTCAGTGTAAGACAGAATACGCAATCATATGTTGAAGAACCCACCATTGAAGAACAAGAACTTGACGCGAGAGCTCCGAAGCGCTTGCAAGAACTCCGTGAAGACGCTCGCAGTGTCCTCGTGGGAACACGAAATCTCTCGATCCAGCTCACCGTCCATTTGAGTGTACGAGGTCCCACTCTCGTTCGACGCATTGAAGTCCGCAAAGTGGATCTGTCTGAGGCAGACGTCCGACATGTGCAGCATAATTAGTTGGAGGAAGCGGTGATCGGTGAACTGGACATCGTCGAGCGTCCAGCGGTCGAGCGGCTGCAGGACGTCGCGGAGAACTTCGCCTGGTAGAGAGGACATTGCGGGCTGCTTAAGTTGACATTCACCTGAAAGTAAGCAGAACTACTTGGTAGGTTAATAGATCAAAATTCATATCAGGCTCTGCAAAAAATGACGGTAAAGATGCGGATAAAATGGACGGGAATGGCGGAATCCACGCACGGCCACGGGAGTGTTATTTTCGGGATACGTAATGTTTTCACGCATTCAAAAATGTCTTTGTTGTGCAAACTGCGCTTGCTAAATCGTGGAGTCGCTTGTTAGCGAAATGTTCAGCTGACGCAATCCAGGCCAACAGAACGCCATGCGTTCCTGCGGAAGATTCCACTCGAGTGGCGATATTTAAACGCTCCCTGGCCAGAGCGACTTAGTGCGAATTCGCCTGGACTTCCGATGGGCATGCTCTTATGGTCAGTAGCGTACTGAGCGTAAACCATTTAAGCAGATTTTCGGAAGATATATTGTCCACTAGCCTCTCGCATGTGCTGACCCGCAATAATGGCTCTCGTATGCGCTATAACCTACATCCCATCATATTATGCATGCACACTGCACCCACCTAGCCTGGAGGGTTGAGGTGCATGTTGTCAGTTAAAATCCGGTTTACGTCGTAACCGATAAATTGTGCCGCATTTAACTACATACGCAGGCAGCCCTCGCATGACGTATGCTTTACGTGGAAGGCATGCCGTAGGCATGGACCTGCGTAGGCCTGCCAACCCTGGACGGGGGCCCGGGGCCCGGGGCTGGGGGCCGGCCCCCGGGGGCCGGGGCCGGGGCCGTGGGCCGAGGTCCGCGGGGGCCGGGGCCGGGGCCTAAGGTCGGGGGCCGGGGGCCGTGAGCCGGCCCCCGCAGCCCCGGGACCGTATGAAAGCATCATTATAGCATGCTTATTTACGTACAAATGTGGATTTTATGGTGACAAATAACCACGATCGCTAGTCATTTACTCATTCGCGTGCTTTTCCTTCTTCCGTGGGATAAATATATGATTTATTATTGCATGGAACTCCAAACTGCTAGAAGTCAAATAGTAAAGAGGGGCCGCGGGCCGGCCCCCGGCCCCCGGGGGCCGGGGCCGAGATTTGGCGGCGGGGG
>JNEY01000041.1:360288-389971 GCA_020875895.1 Aphelenchus avenae | reverse complement strand
GGCTTCTTCTTCTTCCGCTTCGTAGTTGAGCTGGATGCTGCCGGATGAGCTTCTTCTGCTGCAGGCTGGTGCGTAGGCGACACTGGAGCTTCTGTGAGAGGTGGCGGTAATGGAGCGGCGGTGGCTTTCAGCTGCTGTCGTTTGCGGAACCAGTCAGTGCGTTCCTGCGGCGTCATCGAGAGTCCGACGATTTCTTCTCCCAGCCGGTCGGTCCTCCGCCCGCTGCGAATAAATCCGATGCACCCCACCGCAGCCGATTCGCTCCCAAGCGCTCAATCGATACCGCACCGCCGTCTCTCCACTCAGCACGCTCCCTGCGGCGTCATCGCGAGTCCGTGATTCTACTTGAAGTCGAGCTGCTGGAACTAACCCAGGTAGTGGCGTCCGATGATGTCCTTGAAAGCGTCGAGGATGGAGAAGCCCTCCTGTACGTAGACACGGTTAGCCGCCTCCAGCGTGTAGTTCTTGTGCTCAGCGGAGAGCTGCTGCACGACGGCGCCGAAGTGCTTGTGGATCTCCTCGTCCGACGCGCCTAATGGGCAAATTTGGGCTCAAGAACGTAAGGACCAGGTCCTCCCGTGAAAAACTCTGGCTGCTCATGCAAAAGGCATATCAAATGAATTGAGTTCAGTCGGGATCCCAAACGGCTCAAGCGAGTAGCCTAGGAACTTAGCCTAGCGCTCGTTCGGGCCATCACACATTCAGCTGCACGACGTTAGATACTTTAAGCAAAGATACGCTTACCGTTTGCGATAAGCTTCGCGAGTTGAGTCTTTGTCTCTTCTTTGGCGCCAGCGTAGACCTAAATCGGTCCGGTCATTCTCGTGTGCTACGCATTCGAGGAGCTTACCATGGACAGGGCGACCGCGATGGAGATGGGCGAGATGATCGCGGAGGCGTTCTGATTCGCCTGCGAGCTCTGCTGAAGCAGCTTCACCGCGAAGTCCGCCTGCGCTTCGTCGATAGCGTTGTTTGACATTGTGGTTCTAGACGGCTTTGGTTACAGCCGCTGACAGGGCTGCGGGTCTCGGTCTCGGTCTCGAAAACCGAGACTCTCGCGGGGTCCGGTTCGGTCTCGGTCTCGGTCATGAGGAAAATCCGATGGTCTCGGTCTCGGTCATGAGAGAAAGCAAAGGCCAAAATGGCCCGCCGCTAGGCGCCGACCTACGAAATTTTCACTATATTTCTCTGCACGTGCCTGACATTCACAAAAATGTGTGGCAAGCGGCAGCTAAGAATAAAGGTCCGCCACCGGACAGGTGGTACGGCCGTACTATGGATACGGAGTGCGGTACGGGATAGTACGGCTTACGGTACGGGTGGGCGGCCAGTACGGAGTACGACTCCAGTTTTCTCGATATTTAACGCTAGTACTGATCGGTGCCGCACCGCACCGTGCTACGGCACGCACTGTCGTACCGTACCGTTGCCGATATTTAGTTGAGAATGTGTAGAAGTGTGTCAAAATTGACAATGTTGAAGCATTTTTAACCTTCGACCTGAAGGTGCATCGGAGGATTGTTGTTTAGGTCTGGGATAACGGACTTGGGCGTGACTCATGTAATGCTAAACCGCTTGACGCACGGAACCGACACGTTTTTAGCATGCCGGATGAATATCACATTCCGTACTAGCCGTTCCGAACTAATGCAAAGGTTTGAACGTTAAAAAAAAGAGGAACTCCGTTCTCGAGGGGGTGATGCGGGACGACTGCGTGCACATTCACTAAGCATCGATGTTAGGAGAGTTAGATGGACACGACGTATAGTCGACACGTAAACAAATGTTGAAACAGGATTCTTGTGAGACTAATTTGGAACGCTTGGGATTTGCAAACATTAGTGCCCAGGCCCACGAATAGAGACTCCGGGGTCAGTAGATGCCCAGGCACAAACCCCACTTGGTTGGTCCAGTTGCGGACTCAGACGCTAACCCCTACATACTTGAAGTATGCACAGGGCGAAGCATATGAACATAAGGGAACGAGTGTCAAAAGAGCACTTTCGTTTAAACAAATGAATGATTGGATCAAAAGGCACGTTCAATCACACAAAGAACTACCGCACAATCCGAGCGGAGGAGTTTTAGTGTTGGATGGACGCCGTTAATAATGAACCTTGCGGAAATGGCGAGAAAACGGAAAGTTTCTTCGTTAGCGGGCCTCTTGGAAGGAGGAAAACAGTCGCCCTGATCTCGCAGCTTGGCACGCTTCATGCATTTTTGTAGTTGTGGCCAAAGTAGTTCTGTGCATAACACACGTTTTGGTATCCAACGTGTTCTATTGCGTAATTCTTGTAAACGCCGTGCTTCTTAGTGCGGTACCGCCTTAGTATCGATGTCATAATATGGTACCGCATGTTACGCAAGAACTGCACGCATGCATACACCAGTGCTTTAATTATAGTGGTAGGTACTTGAGGAACATGCGTGCTCCAAGGACAAATGAATCAGACCGCGAGGTTGCGAAAAGGGACGCATTCAACACAACGCAGAGAACTCTGGCCGTTTTCTCATTGCACGCCGGTACGTCCGGGGCGTAAACAAGCAAAGTGACGTTGCGGTACTTCCGCTTCATTTTCTCACTTCTCTCTCGAGCGTTGCTCCGCTGGTGCGCAGAAGCCGCATGATTCTTCATGTATCTAGAGCCGTCCCTCTGGGAGCGTCCAGGAAAAATGTCCAGGAGTATTGCAGTCGCTACACGCTACTATGTACTGTTGAGATAGCACTGTTGAGAACCGCTTCGCCCTTGTCAAAATTTGTTATTTTCTGGACGCCCTTTAAATGGTTCCAAGCACAGAGAGCACCAAAAATCTGCTGACCGGTGGAAGCAATCGGAGAGCGATGATTCGAAAGGATATTCTTTGTTTATGGACATCGTGACCGGGGCACAGCGGGACGTTAAGACATACGGGTTCCGAGCATTTAGAGGTACACAATGGTTGCGCTGGCAAAGCCAGCGCGTTCACTGGTTTGAGAATAGGTCCGCTATTAGGGGTAATGGGGCGACTGACCATCGGACCGGGGACAAAAGGGCCGCTGACAAATGGACCTGGACATCTGGACTGTGGACAAAAGGACCGGAGGGACAAATGGACTGCGATGACAAACGGACCGGGGGCAAATGGACTGTATGGACAAATGGACCGAAATAAAAGGATGCACTCTATCTAAGCCTAAGCACCGAGCCTAAGCCTAAGCCACAACACGCATCGCTCGGACGCTTCGCGTCCTCGCGGTGCGAACCCCCCCCCCCCCCCCCAGCCCCGCTCTACCTAGCCGCAGATGATTGCTTTTGAAAGAGATACAAAACTAAGTCGGGTGTGCAACACCACTACATAATGGTTCGGAAGCAAGTAAGCGCAAGGAAACAATGAGAGCTTGTTTACACCCTAAGACAATCACGAGAGTACGAATGGAGAAGGAGGACGTCTATCGCGGCGTAAACACAATGCCACTATTGCCCGGTCCTTCTGTCAACACGGTCCATTTGTCCACCCGGCCCTTTTGTCTCCGGTCCATTTGTCATCCCGGCCCTTTTGTCCACAGTCCGTTTGTCCCCGGTCCTTGTGTACCTGCGGTCCATTTGTCCAGGTCCATTTGTCAGCAGTCCTTTTGTCCGCAGTCCATTTGTCTGGTCACGGCGGTACTGGGGCATGCAAACAAACAGGCGACCATTGCAAGCGTCCGCTGGCGGGCTCATGGTTAGTGGCTGCGACCGAGCGTTGTCACTAACTGAATTTTACTTTCCGGACGAAAGTCGAGTCGACAGGTGAACAGGCAACAGCACGTAGCATTTACACCTATTCGTCAGATTTATGGAAGAAGATGTGCGGAGGCCGGCCACGGATCAGTTCAAGCCGTTTGTCCGCGTGCAGGCGAATTTGAAGGTGCATAGCTTCAGCCGCTCCCTGATGCTCGATGGGGAAGTCGTAGATGCGCTCCTCGTGCTGCGTACCGCGGCGGCGATACGAGAGATGCTGCGCAAAGTCACGAAGGTCCTCCTACTCGAAACACACCGGGGAGACGACGATTCGGAGCGACTGAGTGCGCTTGTACACGGAGCTTGCCTAAAGGGAACTGTGTCACAGGGGTTTTGCTACTGGGTATTTTTGTGTGTATTGTGGGTCCCGGCGTTTGGCCCCAACATAAAGTTTAATGCGACAGCCTGCGGTCTGGCGATCCTAAACCTATGCAATAAGCAACATCCTAAGTTTGCGCGGAGGCTGATCAGCATAACTAATTTTTGTATTTTTCATGTATTTTCGTGTATTTTTTCATGTATTTTCGTCGCTTACATAGCCAACTGTTGCACGATCCTCCTTGTAGGCCTTGGCAGTATCAATCACATTGTCGCCCCGGCAAAAAGGGGCGAAACAGCGGCCAGATCTCTCTCGACACACCTACTGGTTGCTAGTAGTAGCCCCCCCCCAGGATTTCCCCTACTTTCTCCCCACTTTCCCTCTTAAGCCGTCGGGCTGATGCATGTTCCCATGCGGCGCGCCGCAGTGCTGGTGCCGCGCAAAGCGGCGCTGCACTCTCTTTTTGTCGTGGACAAAAACAAGTTTGTCCACGTCACGTGCTGCACCGGCATGCACTTTTACTGGCGTGCACGCCAGACGATGTCTGGCAGGAACATTTTCCCTCCGCCACGTCGCGCCGGCGGATGGGAAAAACAACAAGCAGGCGCGACAAAATGTGCAATTCTTGCGGATGCAGCGCCGCCGCTGGTGACTCACTCAGACGGCTCGCCGCATGGCGGCTGCACCACGTGTTTTCCGCCGCGTAAGCGGCGGAAACAACGCTTTCTCTGCGCATACTAGCGGAATGGCCGCGCTTCGCGCGGCCACCGCCTCTAGTATGCATGCATAAATTTTGAAGGGCCATAACTTTTTTAGCGTATGTCCGATTGAGCTGAAATTTTAGGGAGGCACTTAACTTTTAAATGGGTATCGAATGATACCAAATACGATTGGGTAGCAAAATTTTTTTTCGATCTTTAGAATAAAGGATTTATACTTTTGAGTTGGAACTAACTTTGACAAGTGGGGAAGGAGATATTTCTTTTTTTGATAAAGATTATAAAATACACAAGAAATTGCATTTTTTTGTGGGATTAAGTAAATATCATTACAACTTTTCGAGAAATTCTCTTCTTTTTTTGAAAAAAATATTTAAAAAAAGCGGAAATTTTGCACTTTTTTCGAAAGTAAAGTGCATTTTTTTCTTTTGGAACGTAAAAATTTGGAATCTAGTAAAGTGTACACGTGCACATGCCTGCGTGATGGAAGTGTGAGGTGCGTGCCCTGGTGGGCGGTGCTGGTGACGCATGTGCCATAGCGGTGACAGTCCTTTGAGGGCGGAGCCAAGTGGGCCAGTCGAGATATAAAAAGCCCACCTTGGCCGAGAAAGGCATTGCTTACCTGCTGACCTGGAAGGTGTGCTACGAGCCGCCTCCCTAGGGTCCCACGCCTCCCCGGGTATGGGCGCGAGCCGTCCGGAGCTTAGGTGGACCATGAAATCGATATGGTCCTAGGCCGGGCTCTGCATCTGAGGCACAGGGACTACTAGGGAGCCCGCTCAAAGCACACTGGAAAGGTTTGGCAGCACTTCGCAGCCGGTGCTGAAAGCGTGCACACAGCCGCCCACCGGATGTGCCCCATGTCTCCCTGGAAATGACGCGAGCCGTCCGGAGTTTACAGGCGCCATGAAATCAATATGGCGCCAGGCCGGGCTCTGCAGTGGGCTCAGGGTGTCACTTAAGGGGGCAGTTCACCGTGCACGCTGGAGGCTCTGGCGGACGAAGTGAGACATTTTTGAAATGGACCATTGAACCGCGGACAACTTTGAAAGAGTAAGAGCAATGAAAGCATATAAGAACACATAAAATACACTGGGAATGCGGTAAGGGGGGCGGGGCCTCTATCCTCTAAATGCTAGTGGGAATGGCAATGGACGCACACGTACCACAGGTGAAGGCCGTGGAGGTAGGGCAAATGGGCGGAGCCAGGAAAGGAGGGTGGGGAAAGGGGGAAAGTGTGCGTCACAAGAAGCTCATTCAAGCAAAATTTCTCATTGCAACATGTCTTCCTCGAATAAGCTCTCCAGGCCCAACTTGAAACGGACCCGACACTACCAACGGAAAAGGACACAGGCCACCACTGAAACGCCAGGACTGACTGAAATAAGGGACCGTCTCCTCAATCCTCCTGCGCAGCGCCCCGAAAGGACCAGGTCGGTGTCCCCACAATCGCGAAAGCGGAAATCCTCTGAGGCCGTACCGCACCGTTCCGTACGAAAACGACGAAACTCGGCTGGTCCCTTGTTCAGTTCCACGCCTTACTCCCTCTCGGTGGATTATGTGGATCGGCGAACGGGAAAAAACCAGGACCATTTTGTGGAGATCCTGACCCGCCATTCTCATTATAGCCCAAGATTCGAAACCTCAAGGTAAGAGTATTTTTTTTGTGTTGCATGGCTTCTAGATATATTTATTTCAGGGAAGTAACGGCAGTAGCTCTTCGAAACTTGGACCAGTGTGAGTCACCGGAAGAGTTGCTTGTAAGCGCCTTTGCGAGATGCATACGAGAGGCGTATGCAAGGCACCCGGACATTATCAAATACGGCGTCACAATTGAAAGCGGTCAACTTGACTATCCCGTAGACGTCCCATTCCGGTATGTCAAACTTAGGTGTGACTAAAAACCGTCATTTCCGAATTTTAGAAGCAAATGGCAGAATTCTCCAGGCGCCATCCTTAACGAATTTAACCGAGTCGCGCAATCAAAACAGCGCGCAAACCTCTTTGGAGCACCCATAAAAATAGCAGTGACGGCCATCTGCGGTAGAGCCGGGAGCGGGTGTGGTTCTTCCTTAGTGACGCATAACATCAACGAAAAGAGTCTCATAAAGGTATGCAATTTTTTCGAAGGTACCAAATTAGCATGCATTCTTTTAGGTAGTAAACCCACACGACGGCTACTGCATGCTGTACGCTGTTGAAATGTCCCGCCTGCACCAGACACTTAACAAACCCGGCACATGGACATCCAACGAATTCCACAAAATTCTCAAAAAAGGCACACAGTGGAACGCGTCCCGCGGCTTCAAGTCAAAATTGCCGACAATGTCCGAAATCGTCGAGCAACTCTTCGCAAACTGCCCGCGTCTGCCGCGCGGACTTTCAGCGTACTCTGTCGAGGAGCACCTGCCACTCATCCAAGAAGCGTACAATCGCCTCTACCCGGGCAAGTACCGGATTATCGCCTTTGACGAATTTGGCCGCTATCAGCCGTGCTACAAGGGACCCTATGGCGAATTCGATGTGTGCATCGTGCACCACGGAAAACGAGCGGACGGGACGGCGCACTTTGATGGGGTCCGATGCGTCAACACCCTTTTCGGCAAGTCGTACTATTGTCCGGACTGTGAAAAAGCCTTTGGCAAGAAGGTTGAACATACCGGCAAATGCATCCGGAAATGTCGCGGGTGCGGCGGATTCGGGAGCGAATTCCCTTGTCGTGGCGGACTGAAGATTCAGTGCAGCGCGTGCAACGGAACATTTGTAAGCCGCGAGTGCTACGAGCGGCACTTTTCAAGCATGTGCGCGCGATTCCACGTATGCAAGGACTGCGGCGTGTCCTATGACGTTAAAGCGACAAAGCGTCTTACACCTAACAAGCAGCACGAGTGTGGTCAGCTCTTTTGCCCACACTGTTGCATGTATCATCGCACGGGGCAGCCATGCTACATCCAACCGATAGAGCCAAAGGACGCGGTGAAGCCCTACCGCATCGTGGCATACGACTTTGAATGCTCGCAGCACACCCGCCCTGACCCCGAAAAGGAGTGGTTCCTTCACGAGGTCAACTTTGTGTGCGCTCAAGTGACCTGCTCTCAGTGTGTGGATTGGACTGGGCTGGACTGGACGGGAGTGGAATGCGACTGGAAGGACCTCTCTAAAAAAGATTGCAAGGTCTGTGGAGCAATGAAGGAAGTTACCTGGAGCGAGGCCGAGGGACAGAATCCGCTAAAGGAATTCGTCTCATGGATACTCTATTCATTTGACCGGGCCTACCCCACGTACGCTTTTGCGCATTACGGAGGACGCTACGACATGCAGCTCGTCGTCAACGAAGTCTTGCGCATGGGAGGACTCGAACCGGAAGTGGTGCGCACGGGACACAAACTATACGAGGTCAAAATCGAAAAGAAAGGTGTGGTCGTGCCGACCTACTTTCGCGACTCCTACTGCCTCATGTCGCAGCCGCTCGGCGATCTTGTGGACGCGTACAAGCTTGACATTGAAGAGAAGCAGTTCTTCCCTCATCTCTTCAACAAGCCCGCCAACTACACGCGACGACTTCGTCACCTCCCCAAACGCAAGTACTATGTGCCAGATTCAATGAAGCCGGAGAAACGCGAGCAGTTCAAGAAGTGGTATCGAGCGCACAAGAACACGCCTTTTTACTTGCCGGACAAATTGCGCGAATACTGCTGCAACGACGTGCAGATCCTTTTGCATGCATTGGTGGCCTTCCGTCAAGAGTGGATGGAGGTGTGTCAGGACGATGTCCTCCGGAACAGCATGACCATAGCGTCAGCATGCATGCGCACGTACCGCATCCACCACTTGCAACCGGAGACGCTAGCCCTTAGTCCGGAGCACGGATATGAGCGCCATCAAAACCAGTCGGTTATTGCGCTCAAGTACTTGAAATGGTACGCCAAGTGCAATGGAGTCAATGTGCGCCACAGGGACAGTTCGGGTGGTGAGTACCGATTGGAGTGCACCGACAACAATGGAACAAAACGACATTTCTCCCTCGATGGATACGTGGAGAGGCTTGGACAGCGACCGATGGCTATTGAATTTCATGGGTATGCAACTCTAAGAAACTAACGGTTGTGACAATTTATTTAGATGCGCGTACCATGGGTGCAAAAAGTGCTACCGAGACGACACGTTGTGCGCCAACGGCAAAACGGCCAAGCTGAACCGCGAGAAGACGGAGGAACGTGAGGCGCTCATCCGTCAACACATGGACCTTCACGTTGTGTGGGAGTGCGAAGTGAACCAGATGCTCAAGGAGCCCTGCAAATGTAAGTGCGAAGAATGCGAGAAGTGCAAGGGCAGCGACAAGTGCGAGTGCTCGATGCAGCAATTCTTCAAAGATGCGCTACCGTGGGGCCCCATCGATCCGCGTGACGCCTACTTTGGAGGTCGCACAGGACCAACCAAGTTGCGCGCCAAGCCACGGCAAGGCCGCCAGCTGTCATACTTTGACATTCAGGTAAGTAACGCTGCATGATATGAAGTCATGCTGATCCATTTAGTCCTTATACCCAGCATCCAACTTCTACACCGAGTACCCCCTTGGCGTACCAAACGTAATCGTCAAGGGCGAGCCTGTGCACTGGACAAGTCCGGAGGCGCTCGAATATAAAGGCCTCTACAAAGTGCTGGTCCTTCCCCCAACTGATCTCCGCCATCCGGTGTTGCCCGTCAAGTTCGACGACCGTCTTCTCTTCCCTCTGTGCCGCACTTGCGCCGTGGACTACGAGAAGAAGTCCACTCGTGTTAACGGTTATCGGTGCACCCACACTGATGAGCAACGATCTTTTGCCTGCACGGTGACACACCTGGAGCTGGCTGAGGCACTCCGCCGCGGCTACACCGTCACATACTTTGACCGCGCATGGCACTGGGACCGATGGTCTGCGGACGTCTTCAAGCCGTACGTCCGGCAATTCATGAAGCTAAAGATCGAGGCCAGTGGCTACCCGGAGCACATCACCACCGATGAGCAGAAGCAGCGCTTCGTGGACGAGAATGAGCGCGTGTACGGAATCCGGCTAGATCCGGACAATATCCGCAAGAACAAGGCCAAGCGGCAAATCGCCAAGTTGTGCCTTAACAGCCTGTGGGGACGTTTTTCGATGCGCAACAATCTGGCAAAGACCGTGATCACCTCGAAGCCGTCCGTCTTTTGTGACATTGCCTTTGACGAACGCCTTGTGCTCAATTCATTGGAGATGGTCAACGACGAGACTGTCCATCTGACGTACACGCATAAAAAGGACTTTGTGGAGGAGAATCCCTCCAGCAACATCTTCGTCTCGCTCTTCACAACTTCGGCGGCACGTCTCCGCCTGTACGAATACATCTCCCAGGTCGCCGAACACCCGGATTCGGAACTCCTTTACACCGTAAGCCACGACATTCCCGCATTCTAATGCACCAATAACTTTCAGGACACAGATAGCATCATTTACGAACACCCCGTGGGCGACAACCCAGTGGCCGTAGGCGAGTACCTCGGTCAGATGACCGACGAATACCCGAAGCACACCATCCTCGAGTACTACTCAGGTGGCGCCAAGCAGTACGCACTCAAGTTGAAGAGCAACACGGACGGAAAAGTCTCGCATCTGCTCAAACTCCGCGGCATCACACTCAACTACAGAACCAAGAAGTCCATCACATTCCGCAAATTCAAGCAGCAAGTCCTGCAGTACGGACAGATCGACCCGATCTTTGTGGACGTCAGCCGCTTTGAGCTCTCAAAGACGGGCACCATTCACACCATTTACGGCAAGAAGCAGTACCGCGCTATCAATCAGAAAGGCATCATCACTGAGCAGTACGAAATCGTCCCCTTTGGTTATCATATAATTTGCTAGTGTCGTCACATTGTTGAATTTATACATCATTTAATAAATTTGTAATCGCAATGAGTGGTCGTGTTGTCCTTGAGGAGGAATTAAAGTTCAGGTCGCCATTTGGGATGGTGGTGAGCGGGCCGTCGTCATCAGGAAAGACGACATGGCTCTTGAAGTTTCTGGCGCATGTGAACGAGATGCTGTCACCTGCTCCCAGTCAGATTCTTTATGCCTATGGCGAGTACCATAAGCATGTGCCAATGTTGGAAAAGGCAGGCGTGCTCACCCATGCCGGTCTTCCAACGAATGACATCCTCGAATCCTGTGAGAAGCCTTTACTGCTCATACTTGATGACCTTATGCTCGCTTCAAGTGAGCAATATCTCTCCGACTTGTACACCAAAAAGTCCCATCATCAGCACATAAGCGTAGTATTTCTCACTCAGAACCTTTTCGATAAACAGCTAAAGGTAGCGCGGAATAATGCACAGTATCTGGTGCTCATGAATGCGCCAAACGCTGCTCTAAGCATTCGCACACTCGGATCGCAGCTATTTCCTGGCCGCGTGCCCTTTTTCTTGGACGCCTATCGCAAGGCTACGGAGAGGCAATATGGGTACCTCGTCCTAGACATGCACGCATCCAGTTGTCCCACGCTACGATTAAGGACGGATATCTTTCCGGATGAGCACACGGTCATTTTCCTACCATGACTTCACAGAGAGCGGTCGGTCCATCTGTACTCTCGAATAAAGATTTTTTGACGCGACTATGTCGCACCAAGTCCGAGAAGAAGCGCTCACGCATGATCAATGAGGCGAGCACCGAGCAGTTGCTAGCAATCGCCGAGATTGCATTGAATGTACTCAAGGGTCGCCTGCCCCTTACCAACAAGCAACGCCAACGGCTTATTCCGTATGCGGACTATGTCCGTCGACTAAGTAGGGCGCGCAGCGTGGCGAGTGCGCGTCAAGTAGTCCAAGTGGGCGGTGGCCCGCTACTCGCATCATTAATTGCACCTGTTCTATTGGAAATCGGTCGTGCCCTAATAAATGGCTCGTAAATTTGTATTAGTGCCTCAAGACATGTATCAGAGTTTGCTTGGTGGTCCAGAGGATGCGGTGGCACATGCCCGCGCAGAACTCGACTCAACGCTACATGATCCTTCCAAGTCCGTTGCGGAGAAAAACTTGCTCTACAGCAAGCGTCTTTTTGACTTTATAAAGTTGCGCAAAGAGGCACTCGAGAGGCCTGTCAAGGTCGAGGTGACCAATCCCATGGTCGCAACAGAAACGCCGGCGCCAGCAGAGATTGAGATGCCGGCCACCCCGGTACGTGATTCGGCAGACACTCCCAGTGCGAGGACCACTCGCAAGCGTGCCAAAAAAGCTCGAACGCCGCTGTCAGGCAGCGTAAACCAGCTTTTGCGCATTATTGATGCGGACCGCGCACACTTTGGCGTAGATGACAAAGGTCGCATCCTCAACTTTAATCGGCGACTAGTCGCTAATAGTAGTATTGTGGACGTGGTAAAGCACTTGCTTGACCCTTTGCCTTTTGCGCCGGATCCTCCAGGAACGCGGGAGATAAAGGCGCGTCTCACGAACCGTGCGGACACGCGCAAATATGTGCACGGCGGAGACATTCAAGAGGGGTCTGGCATCGCTAAACGCTTCAGACCAACATTATGGAGCTTTTGAGACGGTTGTATACAGACCCGCGCTCTCCCGCCTCTTTTTCGGGAGTGCGTAACTTGCTAGCGGAGGCTCGTCGTCATGACGCCTCCGTTACACGCAAAGAAGTAATAGATTTTTTGGAAAGTGAGCGTACATATACGCTGCATAAAAGGAGGCGCTTTCGCTACAAACGCCTTCGTACAGTCCCTTCTGGATACATGACCGACGTGCAAGTGGATTTGGCGGACTTTCAAAAATTTAAAGTGCAGAATGACGGCTACAACTACGTGCTGTTGGCCGTTGACGTGATGAGTAGGCGTATATTTGCGGCACCCGTAAAGAGCAAGCATACAGCATCCATGAAAGTCGCGTTTGAGCAACTCTTCGGTCAAATGCCATGTCTTCCGTGGAAAGTGTTCAGCGATAAAGGCCTCGAATTTGAGAGCCCAGCGATGAAGGCATTCTTCAAGACCAAGGACATACGCAAACATGTCAGCCAGAGTGACGATACAAAGGCATGTGTCGCTGAGCGGGCCATCCAGACGTTGAAGAGACGCATATATCGCTACCTCAGTCATAATCAGACAAAGAAGTGGGTGGATGTCTTGCCTAGCATTGTAGACGCCCTCAACCAGACAAAGTGTCGTGTAACGGGTATGCGGCCCGTTGACATGACAGAGCACAATTGGCATCCAGTTTGGCAGCGATTGTACGCAAAGAGCAACGAGCCTGAAAAGGAAGATGTGCGCTATGTTCCCGGCACGACGGTGCGCATCGACGTCGCAAAGGGACCCTTTGCCAAAGGCTACCTGCCCAACTTTTCGCAGGAGGTCTTTAAAATTAACCGCGTGCGACCCGGAAATCCAACCACGTATGCACTCAAAGACCAGAAGGGCGAGGATATCCTCGGTAAATTCTACGCACCGAATTTCTCCAAGGCGCAACTAGCGGTAAAGCGCATTGCCAACGTGTGGGAGACCCGCAAGCGGCGTGGCGTTACCGAGTACTACGTGTCTTGGGTAGACGAGAACCCGCAAGATAAGCAGTGGATCACCGAGCAGCAGCTCATTTAACCAATCTGCATTCACGAGAGCATGTCGTCCAAGCAATTTGTCGTGATTTTACCTTCGAATACGCCCGGTCAGGGCAATACAACCAATCGCTATGCCATCCAGTTGCCCAAAAAGCTGGAGTTTAACGGGACTTGGCAATGCGCCCTGCACTCCATTTCGTACCAGCACTCATGGCCGGCCATCGGTACGGGCCATGAAGTGCACGTGGACGTCGCCATGCAAGATGGCACGACAGAAAGAGTGCAAGTGCCCAGAGGCACTTACGCTACGCCCGAGGCCTTTGCCCGGGCACTTAATGACGCACTCTCGGCACTAAAAGTCCAAGTTGACTACGACCCAGATGCTATGCGCTACGCGATGCGCTTTAACACACCGGAGATCAAGTACATTGCCATGTCCAACCAGATGTATTATGTGCTAGGCTATAGCCGGGCACAAAAAGTACGCGATGGAGATGTCGCAGAGCACCCTCCGGACATACAAGGGGGTATCTCCCACCTTGCAATATACACTAACATTATTCAGCCTGTGGTAGTGGGCGATTGCATGTCGCAGTTGCTACGTATAGTTTCGGTTACGGGCAAGCACGGCGACAACGTGGAGCGCATTTTCGACTCTCCGCTCTATTGTAATGTGTCCGCGCGTGACGTGAGTAAGATCCTCATCGACATACGCACACTGGACAATCACCCAGTCCTGTTCTCAACCGGCAATGTGATCTGCACGCTGCTCTTTCGCAAAGTCTCGCTCATTTAAGTAAATTGCATTCACAGTGAGCGGTCGCATCATGGTCCACGTGACACTAGACACTTCCGAAGTGTCCATTGATGACATTATTCAGTATGGTGGAGGGGCGTACTTTACAGGAGTGCCCTTTCAACGCGGTACATTGGCGTTGGCGGTACGCTGCTGCGTTTCTGGCGCTTTCTCGTACCGCTGGTAAAGCCCATTGCAAAAGAGATTGGGAAGGAGGGCCTTCACGCCGGAGCGCGCATCCTCGAAAACGTGGCAGACGGCCATAGGCTCGCGGACGCAATGGTGGAGCAGGGGCGCACTAGCGCACGCAACCTGGCCCGCCGAGTGCAGTCTGGTAGTGGCCGGCGCCGAAAACGCGTCACTTTAACACCAAGCAGTCTTAGAGGAAGGTTGTGTTCCGTCTCCGTTCCGAATAAAAAATTGCGTCGTGACGCACTTGGACTATACTAATGTTCAAAAAGATTGACTCTACATCGCAGAACTCCGTGTCGAGTTCTCTCGCCATCTTCGACACACCGCCGACGAACGTCACCGCTACATCGGCCGCTTTCAAGGAGATTCTCACGCTTAACCCGGTAAGTCTATGCCTCGGTCATGCCGCGCTAATCAGTAACATTTAGATCTCCGTACATCCATTCCATTTCCGCATTTCACCCGGTTCCAGCTTCCTGGACTTGAGCAAGTGTCACCTCGTGACGCAAATGCGCGTTCGCAAGAAGGCCGATGACGGCACATGGGAGAATCTCCCTGCAGGCGCCACCGTTGCACCTATCCAATACATCGGCGCAACGTTTATCAAGAACATGAAGGTCTCCATTAATGGGAGGGAGGTCTTCCACTCAAATGGCCTCTATGCCTACAAGGCGTATTTGGACAGCGAGCTGTCCTATTCCAATGAGTACAAAAGGTCCTACCTCTCTGCTGGGGGCTGGTTCCCTTGTGAGAATCCTGAAGCGGTGACGGACACCGGGTTCGTAAGCCGCCAAGAGCTCTTCAAGGAGAGCATGACCGTTGAAATGATCTCCCGTATCCATGCAGATGTGTTCGGTCAGGATCGCCTAATAATCAGTGGTGTGGACATTGACCTCGAGATTACGCCTAATGACGAGGCGCAATACACGATCATGGCCACCGACGACGGCACTTACAAGCTGGAGTTACTCTCATGTCGACTATACGCCAAAATGCTCAACCTTACAGAAGGGCTCAATTTGAGTATTGCCAGTCGGCTGACGACTCAACCGGCTCGCTATCCCATTCGCCGCTCGGAGCTCAAGACGGAGACCGTCGGCAGTGGGCGTCGTGACTTCCATTCCATGCTTTTCACGGAGGTCATCCCACGGCGCATCATTGTCGGCTTCGTGGAGCCCGCGGCTTTTGAAGGCGCATGGAAGAAGAATCCCTTCAACTTCCAGAACTTTAACATCCGCGATATTTCAATTAATGCGCATGGCACGGTGTATCCACATGTGCCGTATGATCTCAAATGGGCGACCTCCAGCAAATTTGCCAGGCCATTTCATGACATGCACGAAGCGGTCGGCCTCCGCCCTCCCGACTGCAATGGGATCACGATGAATATGTTCAAAAAGGGATGGACTCTGTTCGTGTTCAATCTCTCTACCACTCTGGATAATGACGACGGCTATGATATGATCCGTACGGGCACCTGTCATATTCACGTTAAGTTTCATACAGAGACACCTGCTGGTGGCGTCCAAATGATTGTGTATGGGGAGAGCGAGAGCATGCTCCTCATTGATCACACACGCACCGTCAGTTCAGATTTGACAATCTAGTGAGCGGTCGTGTCCCAAATAAAATGTCTCAAAATAATAGCTTTACGGATTGGCTGTCCGTGACGCCGATCGAATTTTGCGGTGCCATTCGGCACAATGACTGGCAGTATGCAATAATCTGCCTGGTCTACATGGTTGTGTGGCTATTGTGCTCTGCCGCAATATTCTACTACTCGTTGAAAATAAAGAATGGATTCGCTCAGTATCGACGCGATTCTACGGAGAGCGAGCAGCGCTCACTATAGGGGTTGCTTTCCCTCCGACCGTATCCCCTATCCCTCCAGTTTCCCATCAGCTATGGTGGTCAACCTTGATCCGCACTATCTGGACGGCTCGCACTGGGTCGTAGTTGCCGCTGAGTCGCCCACACAGGCGTACTTTTTCTGCCCTTTTGGCCCTGAGCCCAAGGGGAATCTACTGAATTACCTGTCACTGTTTCCAAAAGTGCGTAGAAACCGGTGTGTTTTCCAGCCTCGCACCTCTATTGCATGTGGGTGCTTTGCCATCTTTGTGGTCTATCAACTATCGAAAGGCTATAAATTTGATGAAGTCCTACGCCTGCTATGCAAAATGGTCGATGCGGATTCAACAGTACAAATGTTTACTCGGGACTTGGCACGAAAGTACAGTTAGTCAGCGAGACATTCAAGAGTGACCACTTCAAGGGGGTAAAAGTTGCGATGGCCACGGCCACCGAACTCCACTACGCATGGCAAGTAGTGGAAGTCGAGCTCTCGCTTGTAGCGTGAGAAGTGGTGCTGTTCCACGCTAATGCCTAGTTTGCCATGGTATGCCATTTGGTGGCGCGCACATCGACGCGAAAGACCTCCGTAGACAAAGGTGCGGTTGTGTTCTTTGAGATGGAGCGTAACCAGGTTCTCTCCAGCAAGAAGATCATCGACTTCATCACGATCCCAATGTCTGAAATACGGAAAGAATTTCCATTCCTTTTGAGGAGAATTTTTACCTGTGGAGGTCGGCGGGTTCGCATTGAAAGTGCGAGACGAGGACATCGATAAGAGAAGGCGACATGTTCGGACAAGTGTAGTTGTTCATACTGACCCGACGTGGCAGAAGAGCAAGTGTCTACCCATCCACCGGTAGGCTCCGCCCACTTTGTGCCACGCGTGCCTGGCTCCGCCCCTTTTTGGGGGTCTATCCGGACACTTTCGCATTTCGCGTCATAACAACCATTTACACCGCTACCGAACAGTCTCCTGCTACCAGTTCTCCCGCTACAATGGCTTTCGATGACATCCTTGACTACGACTCCGACATGGACGCGCTCATGATCGATGATGGTAAATTTATTTATTTGGCCGGTCCCGAAAAAGAATTATTAGACGGTCCCTGGATTTTAGATGAGAAAAAGACCAATTCCACCAAGAGCAAGGCCGACGAGAGGGCGACCACCCGGAAGCGAAAGAATTCCGAAGACTCGACCCCTTCCACCACCGGCAAGCATCAGCACAAGCGCAAGAAGCCCGACCTCGAGGACACCATGTGGAAGATGACCCGTTCCCGCTTCGGTCAGACCACCTACCGCTGCGGCAAGTGCCTTTACAAGAAGATCAAGATCTTCCGCAAGAATGGCAAGGTCTACATGCTCCAGGAGCTCTGCGAGGAGTGCGCTGAGGGCAATGTCTACATGTCCGACGTCTACTACCGCTTCTTCGGCAAGAAGTCCAAGTAATTTGCATTGTTCCTTGCCCAGTTGTTAAAAGAAATAAAATTTTGTTATTATGAAATGAGTCCTTCATAAGGTGGACTATCGTTAGGGACATAGTAAAGGAAAATGTAAAAGGATTAAAGATTATGTCTTTTATATATCGCCAATAAAAAAAAAATTTGCACTGGTCGGCATCGAACCAGCGACCCTCAGCACAGGCCGCCGGCGACATACCACTAGACCACAGGATGCATACACGTGGGCCAGCCAGCTAGGCCAGCTCACCCGGTAAAGGGGGGAAAAAGTAGAGGAAATCCTGGGGGGGCTACTACTGTTGCTGCCTTGCACCCAATTTGGTTCGGCGGTGGGGCTCTATTCAAGGCTGGGGCTCTAATTTCTATAACGTCTCTCCGGGGGGCTCTATTCCAGGGGGGGGGGGGTCTCTATTCAAGGGGGGACAGGCTGTATTCGAAAAAATACGGTATTTTTTTGCTGCTGCTTGATGACGATGACCTAGCAACGGGCCCCACTGGGCCGCAGCTGCGAAGAAGAAATTCGAAGAAATTCCTAGAAGAGGAGAGCCGCGTCGTTGCGGGAATTCGAAATCTGTCGCTCCGTCTGACTACTGATTCGAATCACGTACGATCCGGCCGCGTTCGCATTGGGTGCATCGAAGTGCGCAGACTCGATCTGCCGGAGGCAGACGTCCGACATTCGCTCCAAAATCAGCCGAAGAAAGCGTCGGTCGGTGAATTGGACGTCATCGAGTGTCCATCGGTGCAACGGTAGCAAGACGTCCTCGAGAACCTCGCTTGGTAGGGATGACATTGAGCGATGGAAAGCCTGAAAATCGTAACTTTGACATGTTTATAGGACCAAAATTCACATAAAACTCTGCCAAAACAACAGAGGAGTGGTCGCTAAATCGGGCCAAAAGTTCGATTTCCAGCCGGTAAACGCGGAAAGAAGACGAAATTTCAATAGATTTTCGAAATCCGAAGACAAAGAGATCAGAAAGTAGCGACGATCTTTGCTTATTCATAGGTTGTCTGCTTGGCACAGGTAATCCCCTATAGCGGCGCCGGCTGCGCGAAGCGAAGCCCAGCTGCTAGTAGATAAGATGAAAACGTATTTTGAAAGGAGCTCTGACTGCAATAACGCTTTGGAAGGCGATGCACGGGACAGAGGGCGCCTGGCTGGCCGGTTGAGTGGCAGGCTGTTGTTGGCTTATGACTGGTGAAGAACATCGATGCACAAGCCACGTAGATAGCTTCTGAGCTCGCAAAAGGAAATGAGCAGCATCTTCTTTGCCGCATTACGAAACGCACACCGAGAGCACAGACAAAGCTCAGCAACAACTTTTTGCTCCTTTATAAATTGTTTCTTTGCCAGGTCTTCCTGCAACGACTGACATTTCGTTATATTAGCAAGACGTATACAATGGTAGGAAAATAAACAAGGGTTTTGCATCTATGCTACGGCCTCTTCATAAAGCTAGACGCTTTTTAGAGCGAAGAACTGAGATACACGAAAATTTAGCGAAAATTTTCCATGTGAAAACGATGATGCGTAAATCGAGCGAAGGTAGCGCGGCAAATGGAACGGTGCGTTATCGCATCAGTTAGATTTTCGGAAATGATTAGCGCAAGACGCTCCTTGCGTCGCAAATTTGAGGATGGAGGTCGGGAAATCTCGCTGCTCCGTCCGTTTTATCTCATCATCCTTGAATTTGGCCTGCTGCTGTCAAATTATTCGACTGCCTACGATGAAGGAGCTCGACCCTTAACCTCTTGTCATTCTACGCGAAGACACCTTTCTTACCAGGCTCTACTGCAGCAATGTAGGTTGGGTGTGGTGATCTAGTGCACAAACCGGTCATGCTGCAGTCGTCCTCCAGTCCGCAACTACATCGGAATAGTTGATTGAAAGCGACCGCAAAAACTAAGCATAAGTGCCAAATTTTTGCTTGGTTATGCTAAGCAACTTGGTACCGGAATATTCAACACGCAACAGGTCAAGTTGATCATGTGAGTGACTCAGAAAAAGTAGAGAGTATAGGAGCAACCGGGACCATTCCATGCCAGGGCTGGGACCGAGACCGGGTTCCCCTCTTATTATCCCCTAGAGTTTGTCGATACCCCCCCCCCCCCTTGCCGTCCTCCGTCCCATCCTGGACCCCCGTGCCGGGCTCCGTTCCGTGGCAGCATGGCCCCGGCACGGGACGGGCCGTCCCGTGCACGGGCTGACACGATGGCTAGTGACTTCGTTCTACCATCCGTTACCCTGCACCTAACGTAAACAAAATGCTATCTATGATCACGACGCTATTTTCCGCCGAATGCGAGTAACCACCGGTCAACGATTGTACCGCTCGTCGTCGTGTATTTCCTTTTGACGAGCTTTCTTTGTCGCTGCCTGAAACTGAGTGAACAACAAGCCCTCGGAGTGACGTCGGACCAGTCGTTCCTTTAGGACCGTCTTACACTTATTCAAAAGAAAGCCATCACTTGAAGCAAATCTCGTTCAGGCCGTCTTGGAAATGGGTTTTAGTTCTAATGTCGAATGACGCTTAGTAGCGTTCTGTGACTCATCGCATGAACCAGCGCCAGGATCGTAACTAGCCCATTCGCTATGTATTCTTTCTTATAAACGTATCTACCATCGCTGACCACTTTGAATTGCTTGTAGGAAGCTAAGTACGGACATCGGGGATGATGAATTCAATCAAGTTTGTGTGGGAGATAGTGCATTCGTATCCTCCAAGTGGCTCCACCGAGTATTAACAGATTCGAACGGTTTTTATCTGATACTTCCATTCAGGTTCAGCTACAGGTGGACACTAAGTTGGATTCGTTCTTCAACGACTAAAGTTGTGCCAACCACCACGGGCGCGTCCTTCTCCTGCAGACATAAAATGAGCCGGTATCGAACTGCACTTCGGATGGGCCCCGGCTTAAATTCCGAAAGGGGCGTTTGGGTACCGGATTCATAAACGCTTTTTATCAGTTCCAAAAAGACCCTTTCAGCGTCTTTTTGCATGCCCGACACAATCTCGTTCAAAATAGCGTCATTTAATTTAATTGTCCCTTTTGTCGATGTTGCTGCCTTTACGCCGGTTATGTCGTAATGTTGACCTACGCAGGATTCGGTCAGATAAACCTTGGTCATTTACATTTTTTCTGGGACCCAAACGTCCGGTACCCAAACGGCGGGACCCCAACGTCGCCTTTGAAATTTTAGCTGGGACCCAAATGGCGTGCAACCCAGGAGTCTACTACAATCGTCCGATGTAAAAGACCCTTGGTGAGGTGACTATGCTCACGAAGTCAATGATTTGAACTGAATGGATTCGTTAAGCGCCGTTTTATTTCAACATTTGAACAGGCAAGGCATCAACATGGGAATCTATTCATGCAACTCGTAAAAGAGACAGCTCGGGCGTCGAGCACGGATCATTTGGAGCCTGTCCGGGTGGAGCACGATTTGCGTGTGCATTGCAGCGACCGCTCCGTGCTTCTCACCGGGAAAGTTGTAGATGCGCAACTGCCACGAGTGACGTCGGTCCCGGTCCGAGAGGTACTGCTCAAATTCAGGAAGGTCCTTCCACCCGAAGCGCAACGGGGACACGTCGATGCGGATCGGCTGCGTGCGCACGGACACAGTGCTTGCCTGAAATGGAAAGATGAAGCAAAAGTGCTCATGCTGAACATGCCGGTCATACCGGTTGCAGAGCTCAGCCTACGACGTGTTGTGCCGTAGGTGCTGTTGAAAGCACTTCATACGTGCGTATTCGGTATGATGGGGCAATTTTCGCCTCACCATTGTATCCAAATTGGTCTTTGACCATTTAAAATATGTCCCCTCACCTCGACCAGACGCTTGAAGAGGCCCTTCGTGAAACTGCCGTGGCGCATGATCAGTTCTCCGTACAGCAAACGCTTCGGGGCATCTCTTTGTTGGCTGGTCGAGACGTCGTCTTGCATACAGAAGTCGACGACTGCGTCGTCCGTCACGCTGTATTTGCGGCCGTCCACTGGCACCGCACTCGAGAACATTACGTTCCGCATGCTCAGCGCTCGGAGGAGCCCGTCGGTCAGGTGAGAAGCGCGGAGCTGACAGGCGGTGATGTTCAGCGAAGCCGGCGCGAAGTGTAGGATGGTGTCTTGGAACTGCGTCGGCGTCAGTCCGGCGCAGCTGCCTTGAAGGAAGCTGAGCGCGCCAGCGACGATCGGCGTCTGAAGGACGAGTGCCACAAGTTGCGGCGTGAAGACCAACTCTAAATATGCGGCCAGTTTTGGTTCCTGCAAGTAAAAAACAACAACAGACATTGGTGCAACCATGTGCAACGGGCCTGTAAGCCTAGGCCCGGCCAGACCCGCGGGCCTTCAAAACCAGGCGCGGCCCGGGCCTAAATGCCCGGTAGAGGGCCCGTTCCCGCAAGTTTCCGAAAAGTGCCTTTGGTCCCCCGTTGGCATTTTTGTACAGGTATAATTTTACCCTTTAAGGAGAGTTTAATGTACAAATCTCGACTTTCTGCACATAAAATCACCAGCTGCAAGTACTACGGCTACCTTTTGGCTATTTTTTTAAAAAAATAGGTAGAATTTTGATGAAATTTCTTATTTTTGCAAGCCCCTAACCGGGTCGGGCCGGGCCTATGGTAGGCCCGGCCCGGGGCCCGGCTAGGTCAGAACAATTGAGGCCTGGCCCGGCCCGGCGGGCTTAGGCCCGAGTGTACATGGTTGCATTGGTGCTCCTAGTTTGGTTGCATTAGATGGCCAGGAACGGGATTGAGATTCCTTTCAAGGAATACTTAGCCACTAAAAAACCAATGTACTTTAGGAAAGGCTTTCAGCAGACTGTTAAGAAATTCACTGTGCTGAAAAACCGGGTCAAGTTCGTTCGTTGCGCGATTTTTGATTTAAACATTAATTCAAGGCGCTTACGGTGTGGAACTCACGCAAAATGGACCCTGAATTGTCGTCAGGCTACTCAGCAATAACCCGTTAACACATAACTTACCAGTGAGGGTCATACACGCGACGCGAGAGCTGCGCAGCGCTTGCACGAATTCCGAGAACAGACGAGCAGTGTCCTCGTGGGCATTCGTACGCTCCGGCCGGCCGTCCATGCGAATCACGTACGACGAGTTCTCGCCCGTCTTCGCATCCGGTGTCGAGAAGTCCGCGTAGTTGACCTGCCGTAGGCAGACGTCCGACATGCGTTCCGTGATGAGCTGCAGGAAACGTCCGTCGGTGAACTGGACGTCGTCGAGCGTCCATCGGTCCAGCGGCAGCAGGATGTCCCGGAGAACTTCGCCTGGCACGGATGACATTGCGGTATAATACGCCTGAAACATGAAGTTTTACATGCTATTTTTAAAGCACCAAGTTCACATTAAATGTGCGAAAGTGAGCAGTGGAACAGCGCAATGGAAAATAGAGGATTTTACGGACGACCACGAACGTGCTAGCTCGACAGCAGGGAAGTTGGGAAATGGGGATCGTCGTCTGTTTAGCACACACGAAAAAAGTATTTTTTACAAGCTGCGATTGCTGTTACATCGCGTCACTTGTTAGCAAGGGTCCCAGATTATGCAGTCCAAGCCAACGGAACACCAGGCTTCCCTGCGCAGGATTCCTCTCGAGACGCGCTATCCGAAGGCTCGATGATTTAGGCGAGTAAGTTCGAATGCGCGGAAACCGCTGCGAAGGTAACCATTTTTTTCGATCTGCCGCTTTCCACGTAATTCTGGAATCCTGGGTCAGAATTAGATGGGCTTTTCCAAGTGCCCGCCGCTAGGCGCCGATTGAGGAAAATCGAACAGTTCGGGCAAAAAAAAACCGAGGAATTCTTCGTAAATTTTCACCAGAAACACCGTGAATTTCGGCAAGAATGGGCATTAACCTACGCGCACTGACGATGTTTTCGCCGTGGACCACACCTGGGAGCGACCTCACAGGGAACAATCAAAGGACTCCAGTGTGATTCAGACTTCCGTCTGACGCGCTCTCTTTATCGCTGCCCAAAACCGAGCGAATAACAAGCCCTTCGAGTGATGTCGACTGATACATTCTTGCTCATTCCATTCCCTCTCGTACTTGGGCGGCTCGTTTCGCAGTCGCCTTGGTCATCATGAGACATAGCCCTCCTTTGTACATATAGTACCAATTCTCCAGCCAGTCAATGTGTATTTCACCCTCTCACAGGGTTGAACGTTGAATGACTCATCGTGGGAATTAGCGCTAACGGAACTCCAGCCCAATCGTCACGCATCTCCCTTGTAACACATCGATTTTGTGCGGGCAACTTGCAACAAGCGTGGCCTTAGGAGGGCTACCAAGCATGCGCAAGCACGAGTGGATTCATGAAGACTATCGACTGAGTTTTTCCCCTCTTCAAAAGATCTCCTACAAGTGGAATACTTCTGCCAACGTTTACAAACAGCTTCCTTAGACTTTTCAGGCATTATAAACGATTCTGCTGAGCATTGTTGCATCAAAATATGTATGAATTTTTAAAAAGAAATTGCTAGCTTTCCCGTAGGTAGAGCAACAACCGAAGACGGAAGACGGTATGCATTTCCTATAACGGATCGTTCTTGCGTTTCCCGGCGTGTCTTTGCGGTACTGGCCCCTGTAAGCAGGTACTACACTAGACTACTTGCAGACTCAGAATCAAATATCTCAAGCCGAGTGGACTCGTTAAATGTCAGTTTATACGTCAGTCGGCAAGTTATTCCTACAGGCGAGCAGGCAGGGTCAGTAATACGGAATCGCTTCGTCCGGCTTGTAAAAGACGTAGTGTGCGCGCGGAGCACGGAGCATTTGGAGCAAGTTGCCCGGTTGTAGCACAATTTGCAGGTGCATTCCGCCGGCGTGCTCCACGCCGGGAAAGTCGTAGATGCGCAACCCGTAGCGGGACGAGAGGTGGTGTGCGAAGTCGCGAAGGTCCTTCTGCTCGACGGGCGACGGGGACACGATGATTCGAAGGGGCCGCGTCCGCCTGGACACTGAGCTTGCCTAAACCGAATGTGTAGCGCAGATACAGCTAGTGAGCATTAGGCCATTCTGCCGGCCAAAGCATGACCTTCGAGATCTCGGTGTACAATATGTTTTGCAGCGGGTAACGCAGCAGGCATGCCGAATATCGCAACATTGTGATGTCGCCATTTTTTTCAGGGGCGAATGGCTGAGATTGTGCAAACACACGAAATCGATTGCTTACCTCAACCAGACGCTTGAAGAGGTTCTTCGTGAAACGGCCTCCGTGCAAAGCCAGTTCGTCGACTGGTGCATAAAAGCCTTTGCGGCCGACCTGGGCGTCTGATCGCACACAGAGGTCTACGAGTGCGTCGTCCGTCACGGCGAAACTGTCACTGTCCACTGGCACGAAGTTGTGGAACTTCGTGCGCCGAACGCGGTTCTCGCTCAGCGCTCGGATGAGGTCGCCGGTAAGCTGGTACGCGCGAAGCTGACAAGCCTTGATCTCCAGTGAAGACGGCGAGAAGCGAAGAAGAAGTTCTTGAAACTGTGTAGGCGTCAGTTGGGCGCAGCGGACGTCATGGAGGCTGAGCGAACCGGTAACGACGGGCGTCTGAAGGACATGTGCCGCTAGTTCCGGTGTGAAGACAAGTCCTAAAGACAAGTTCGGTTTCGGCTAAAGCCTGGTCATTGGGAAATACACTAAATCTTTTTGGCGTTAGCGGCAGTGGCAGTGCGCAACAGTCATAGTTTCAAAGAGCTTTCCAGATTAAGTTCTTTCATGACATTTTCCAGGTTAGGTCTTCGCCTTGAATGCTTCTTAATTCAATGTTCATTTTAGTCACTTTCGAATCTTTCGATATTTTCCACTAATGTCCCGAAAGACCCTAAATTGTAGGACCTAACGCTCACTCAGTTAGTCTTTCTATGAAAGAACTCTATGCATTTTGAAAATGCAGTCCCGAAGCATTTGTCCGCAGGAACCTCCAACGCAGCTTAACACACTTACCATTGAGGGTCAAGTGTGCGACGCGAGAACTCCGCAGCGGACGCGTAAAGTCCGCGAAGAGGCGAGCAGTATCACTGCCGTCATTAGAAATCTCTCGCACCGGCGGACCGTCGATGCGAATGACGGAGGTCGCGTCCGCGTACGGGCTGGAGTACCGACTCGGTGCCTGGAAGCTTGCATAAGCGATCTGTCGAAGACAGACGACCGACATGCGCTCCGCGATGAGGTGTAGGAAGCGCCGGTCGGTGAACTGGACATTGTCAAGTGTCCATCGGTCCAGCGGCAGGAGGACGTCCTCGAGAACCTCGCGCGGCAGGGATGACATTGCGATATGACGCACCTAAAATACACACTTTTGCTTGGCTGCTTTAAAGGACAAAAATTCACATGAAACACTGCGAAAAGCGAATGTGATAGCGCGGCTAAAATGGATGTGGTTTTGGGGATTTTTACGGCCGGCCACGCAAATGTGACCTGCGGAGTATGTGTTGTATAGCAAAAGGCGTATTTTCTACAAACTCCAATTTATAAATCAATAAATTAAACTTGAAATTTACCAGCGAGGTCACGGCCTAAAACTTACGAACTCCAGGCCAACGGAACGCCAGACGTCCTTGCGGGAGATTCCACTCAAGTCGCGCTCTCTAAACGCTCACTCGATTAACATGCGCGAATCGAGCGTGAAACCTAGGCTAAGCGAGAGAACTTCACCTTCCATCCGTCCAAGTGATATCGAAAATAAATTGATGTTTCCTAAACACATTCTTCCGTGCTTTTCAGACTGTCATCCCATGATACCTCCGCCCGTGATGCCTTCCTGCCAGAATTACAAGGTGACTTTATAGCGCATTAACGGAGTGAGATCCTGCGGCATTGATGCGTGCGGTGTATGTCCGCCATGGGAACTGACAAAAGACGATTGTACACGCCCGCTAACAGTCACGGGGTCGTGGAGGTGTTAACTTGTCCGAGTCATTAAACAACGCTTTTTTTTACTAAAACACGATTAATCCCCTTACCTAAATTTAGGCGACGGCGTTCGACCGCCAGGATGATAAGCGCGCCCGCCTCGTTCCACTTTTTGGGCCCTACCGGTTTTAGGGGCTGCATGGGGGTCACGGTTGAGCAGGGTTCATGGTCCAGTGGTCGTAGGGGTCTAGGTCCTCAGAAAAAAGAGACCAACTGTGGCGGGGATACCGACCCCCTGCCTGAACGGTCGATACACCACTGGAACCCCCCGCCTAGACTGAAACTGGAGCAATTATGGTGCTGGTACTAGACATTTTTGCTGGTCTAACTGTGCCCTTGCAGATAGCGGCCTACGCTGACTTCTGAAGCTGTTTGGCGTCGCAAACTAGAGTTCGGCACCCGTCCCGTTTTTCCGTTAAAACGCGGCTGGTGAACGGAACGGGAGGGGTCAGCACGGAATGGTGCTTTTTCGCCGAGAAGGACGTCTTCCTGCACCAGATGAGGACGCCCTGAAGTGGTGAACCAACCACAATTCAAGACGTTAGCCGCTAGTAGCAGGTCTTGCAAGAAACTTCCTGGGTCGCAAAAGATGTCAAATCGTGGTCAGCTTCAGACAGCATTAAACAGGTACAAAATGGAGCGTCCAAACGCACATTTTAAATACGCGGATTTGCGTTATCTATTCATCGGATACATCAAAAACGGGGTTGGGGCGCCGAGCGCGGATCATTTCGAGGATGTTGTCAGAATGCAGCACAATTTGCGTGTGCACCGCGGCGACCGCTCCATGCTGCTCGCCTGGAAAGTCATAGATGCGCACCTCGTGCGGCATGCCACGATGACGGTACGAGAGGTGTTGCGCGAAGTCTCTAAGGTTCTCCTCCTCGACGAAGCGTAACGGGAATACGGCGATTCGGAGCGACTGAGTGCGCAAGGACATGGAGCTTGCCTAAGTGGAAGCCTTTGCACTGATGCTACACCCCGTTCATTAGTAGAGCCCCTAATGAGGTAAGCATTTCGAACCCCCCCCCCCCGTCACTAAAATTTGAAGCCCCCTAACATTTCGGTCAGATGGATTTCGAATGGTTTCCCAAGAGTTTCATAGTAGAAAGTAGGTGGGACATTCGAATTTTTAGTGTTCGCAAAAGCTGCATCTGTCGCTTTTTTTGGCTTGGCTGAAAACGTCAGAACCAAAACCATGCGTTTTCCGCCAGTATCAATGTGTATCAAAGCGTGTTTTATATACGCAATGCCGCTAGCAGATGGCAGCTTTTCCCAATGGGCGCACGGCTGTTACTCCGTTACAATTAGCGCCGAGTGCTTACCTCGACCAACCGCTTGAAGAGGTCCTTCGTGCATCTACCGTTGCGCACGACTAGTTCTCCGTGCAGTCTTTGCTTTGGTTCTGCGTCTTTTTCTTTGTCCACTGGAACGTCTTCTTGCACGCAGAAGTCCACGATTGCGTCATCCGTCATGGCGAAACTGTCGCCGTCCACAGGCACCGGATTATGGAAGTTTACGCGCCGCACGCGTTCCTTGCTCAGCGCTCGTATGAGATTGTCGGTAACCTGGCACGCGCGAAGGCGACAGGCGCCATTATGTTCAATGAAGTCGGCGAGAGATGAAGAAGAAGTTCTTGGAACTGAGCAGGCGTCAGCTCCATGCAGCTGCCAAAGCTGCCACCAACGATGGTGAGCGCATCGATCATGGTGCGTGCCTGAAGTAGGTTCGCCGCAAGCTCCGCCGTGAAGTCGAGTTCTAAATAACAGTTGCTTTCGGTTGAACGGCTTCTCATGCGGAAACAATCGTACAAACTTTGATTGGCGATCAACTGGGATCGGAACGCAGCGTTGACACGGTCATAAATCCTTCCCGTGGAGAACTGCGGGTAAATAATTCCATGATCCTCAAGTCAGGTCCCACTGTGATACCGGCTTTTTGATGCTTCCTAATTCTTAATACATTCAAGCATTTGTCTTGCTTTAGACTCTCCCACGATAAGCTTTTAAACTGTATTGATTTAGCATTATTTAGTCACATACATTCTGTGACATTTCCATTTGCTCGCGGACTGGTTCGCAGGGCTTCAAAATCCGAAAAAACCTCTACTTCAACTTCAAGCTCAATGTTGAAGTCCAAAAAATTGTATCTTCAATTTCAACACCAACGTTTAAGTTCCAAAAACCTCAACTTCAACTTCAATGATGAAATCCTAAAAAAGTTCAACTTCAACCTCAACATCAACGTTGAAATTCTCTTTTGATGACGACACAGTAAGCTTTATTACACCTTGTAAACTTAAAAACTGGACGCTGCAGTTGACAAAGAATAATCTGCTTCAACTCTGAAATTCAAAAAATCTCAACTTCAACGTTGACATCCAAACACTTCAACTTCAGCCTCTACTTCAACTTTAAGGCTCCAAAAACTATAGGTAGGCACCCGTGCCGTGAAAACGGCCGTTCTTGTTTTCCGTGCCGTGAAACACGGCACGGGGGGTCTCGGCACGGGTTGTCTCACGGCACGTCCCCAATTTTTGCCGTTTTCCGTGTCGTGCGGCCCGTTTTTATGCCGTTTTAGTGCAACGCCATGAAAATTCTCTAAACACGGGCCGGCAGTAATTTTATCATCACGGGCCGGCTCACGGCACGGGGTGGTTCAGCACGGGTCGGCTCACAGCCAACCCTGTGCAACCGGGCCCTAGGCCCGCCGGGCCGGGCCGGGCCCGGGCCTCGATTTCGCAGAACCAGCCGGGCCCCGGGCCGGGCCGGGCCTGGGGTAGGCCCGGCCCGGCCCGTTTAGGCCCGGTTCAGTGCTCGAAAATTGCCACGAAAAACTCGAAAAATGGTCAAATTGTCAATACATTTTTGGGTAAATTAGTCAAAAAGTCGCTCTGTCGGTGCCTGGCAACCTATTTTAGGTGATAATAGCCGAATGTTGTATGTTGAACTCATTATAAAAGGCAACATTTTAGCCTATGGAAAGTACCAAAGGGGGGACCAAGGGGATTTTTCCTGTCTAGGCTAAGAAGTCTAAGGCCCGCCGGGCCTTTAATAGGCCCGGGACCCGGGTCCGGGCCTCTTGTATAAC
>JNEY01000041.1:328157-360263 GCA_020875895.1 Aphelenchus avenae | reverse complement strand
TAGGCCCCGGGCCGGGTCCGGGCCTCAAAAGTTTTGCCCGCGGGCCGGGCCGGGCCTCGACTTGAAGGCCCGTTGCACAGAGTTGCTCACAGCACGAGAGGGGGTCCGCCTACCTCTACCAAAAACTTCAACTTTAGCTTCAAGTGCAACGTTGACGATGAAGTGGAAGTCCTGCAGGTACGGCTGCCGCACTGACCCGATGCCGTACCGTACTGACCCCCGTACCATACTGACCTACCGTAGTACGTCCCTTACGGTACGACCCGTACGTAATACGATACGGATCCCGGTTTTACTTACGCTTGAGGGCACACGTGTCGACGTGTGAGGTGCGTAGCGCTTGTACGAACTCGAGGACAGACGTGTCCTTGTGCTCAATCCTAATCTCTCCATCCGGCCGACCGTCGACTCGAAATAACGCGGTACCGTCCGCATGGAGCGACGCAATGGTGACGTGAGGAAGGCAAGCGTTCAGCATGCGCTCCGTGATTAGGTCCAGAAAGCGTCCGTCAGTGAACTGAACGGCGTCGAGTGTCCATCGGTCCAGCGGCAGCAGGATGTCCCGGAGAACCTCGCTCGGTATGGACGGCGTTGCGAGCTGTTAGGTATGTGTGACACTCACTTGGAACACACCACTTTAGCATGGGTATCAGACCTCCCTAAGGCAACTAAAAGCACGTAATCAAATGGGTCTGATGATCGGTACAAACGAGCTCGACACAGCGTGCGATCGGTTGCTGAAGGCAAAGAACTCACTTCTGTGTGCAACTGATTTACTGGCCCCATATTTATAGGCCGCGACCACAACGGCCCGTGAGACATTCACGGATAGCAACGTTTGCCAGAGTTCTGAAAACACATTCGCCTTGCTGTATTACGGTGAATTATGAATAAGTGGCGCTTCGATAGCGATTTCTGCATACCGAGGAAGATTGCTGATTTATTGCTCATGCTGGGATGTAAGGCGTCTTGCCACGATCCAAAACCAGAATCTCTTGAGCCAGGATAAGCAAGGCAAGTGGATTCGACTCATGATTCATCCTTTACGTCGTCGCCGTCGATTAAACGACTTGGTAGTCGTGCCGCGCTTCGAGCGGCAGCGGGCACACGAATAGCATGAATCCTGGATTACGTGAACTTTCTGGTATTCCAGGCGTAACATGCCCAGTTACGGGTCACCTCCGGAAAGCGACGGCGGACGCTGCTCACTTGCAGGCCACTGCCAGGAATCAAGACCTGAGCTGTTCGTGTCCAGGGATTCCAGGCCTCTCTCATGGACACTAGGCGTAAGCAATTAACTTTTAGGTCACTTCCCAGGAAATCCGGGCTTGAGCTGTTCAATTCTGGAGTCCCCGGTCCGAACTTCACAATACCAGGCCGGTGCCAGAAAAGTTGGTCACTTCTAGGGAGATGTGAACAGTCACTACTACGGTACAGGCGAATAGAAGGGCATCGGTCCTTACGAGACCAAATCAGTTAATGAAAGCCGTTGTGCACGTTACTCACCCTCGTTGCAGCACCGGTACATGCTTAAATGACAAGTGGGAACGTGATAGTTTCTGCCTCTACAGACTAATGACCGCTCCGTAGGCGGGTATACAACAGTATCCAGTGCCTGTACTTCCGACGTTTCTGTCGCAACATGTGGGTAAGGTTATTACGCCTTGAAATCCGTATTAGCTCAAGACCGTTCTCGTAGTGATTGTGATCGAGAACGAAATGCTTCAATTGTCCGAAGGCCTGCATAAATACCTTGTCTCCCAGACATGTTCATAATAAAACGATGAAAATGTTTAGCTATAAAAACTGCGGTAGTCGAGAGTTCTGAAGCGAACTCATTCAAATTTTAGTGGAACATTTTTGGACCGATCCTGACCCAAGTTCGCATGCGGAAGTTAAGGCCCTGGAAATTTCACCAGTTAACCCCAGGTACTTTCCTCACGAAATTTGGTGCCCTCCATAATGACCTGACCCCCCCCCCCTTCCCCATACTGGACCATGGCTGCAACCCAGTCTCAGTTTTCCGAGACCTTCCATCATTTTGCTCATGTAAGCTCGGTAAAAATGAGATTAAACCGAGACTTAAATGGCGCCGATAGGCGTCGCCCAGCTTGTTAAGGCAGGTGCAGTTATTGAAATTTTTTTGTGTTGGCATCACCTGCGGCCGGCCCCATGCTGACTGGGTTTGCAAACGCTGTAGACTTCAGGCAAGCAACTTGTCCTTCCAATAACCTATCCCTGCTTAGCGTATACAAAGTAAACTTTGTTGAAGCCTCGGTCTTGATTTTCCGAGACTCTCGGTGCATTTTAGTCTCGCTGGGGCTTAGAAACAGGCAGCCCTGTACTGGACTATTACCCAAAATTTGGGCCCACAAGTTTTCGTTTTAATTCCTGCCCTAGTCGAAAGAAGTTTGCAATACGATAAGAGTAAACGAGTAGCCTCAAAAATGCTAACAGAAGTGCGAAGGTAAAGCTTAGATCAACAGGCCCATTTACGAAGTAAAGTAAAGCGATGATGCACCTTGCCGTGTCTTCAGTTATGCCTTAGTCACGGCGCGGCCCGGCTTTTTGTATATCGGGCCCCGGCATAAAATTGCATGCTCCTACTTTCGCCGTTGCTCTTCCATTGTTTAAAGCTTTTCCGCTCTCACTTTTTTACTCACAAGTCTATTGACGAAAGGAACCCACTCAGTTAAGTTCTTTTCTTTCTTTCTAAGCTTACAAGTAAAGCTTCCCAGGACTTTTTTGCTCTAAGTGATTTTTGGGATGTTCATGGGCTTTTTGCGATTTGTTGTAAAAGGACTCCCGGCACTCGCGATGGTGCGACTACCTGTACTTTTTTGCCGTAGGGTTTCATTTTCCATAGGCGCGTGAAACGTAAGGATTTCCGGATCTCTTCAGTTATAGGGGTGACCGAAAATCTTTTAGGGGTGAAAGTACATTTCACTGCATACAGCGCCAAAAAAAGTCCATTTGATACTTTTGATTGTCGTTCGTTTCTTGTGGCCTAAAAATGCATTTTTGGGTCATGTCATGGGTTTTTGAGGGTAATCAATGCAAAAACTATGAAAATTAACTTTCCCCCCTTAACAAATAATGGCTTAGATCAACCCCCCCCCCCCCCCCCGCAGAACTGAACAGATCCAGATCTCCTTTTTGTTGCTCCGTGAGGTAACTTCCTTGCGCACAGGAAGCGCGTTTGCGGCAAGTACCGCGCCAAGAAACCGACAGCTGATTTTAGGGCCAGATGACGATGAACCTTCCATTGCGAATCTTGGTTGCTTTGCTTGCGCTCGTCGCGGTTTGCAGCGCCGTCAACTTCCAAGTGCCTGCCACGTTGCATCAAGCTGTAAAGCACTGCAACGTTTTGTCGAAGAACACTGGCAGCCAACCACTTATCAACGCTCTCGGCTTCTACCTGATAGGGGCGATCGAAGTCGGAAGTCCAGGTAGGCGATGCTCTTGAAGGCTGCTTTATATTTTTGAAAAATTCTGGTATATGTCGGAGATTCTATAAATGGTAAGGGCGTCATTGTGCATTTTGATCTTTGTACTTACGGAAAATGTGCCATATTTTCTGCAAAAGCCAAGTGCCGTTGCTGCGACAAAAAATGTTTGTTTTCTCGAAATTCGCAAATGATCGGTAAATTCAATTCCACAAATTACCGTATTTCTTCGAGTAGAGCCCCGCCTCGAATAGAGCCTCCACTTGAATAGAGCCCCACCACCGACTTTCCAGACGGTAACCCTGGTTTTGGGTCACGTGTTTTGGGTCATAGTGTTTTGGGTCACGGCTAAAATTTGGAAAGCTGTTTTGGGTCACGGCTAAAATTTGGAAAGCTGTTTTGGGTCACGGCTAAAATTTGGAAAGCTGTTTTGGGTCACTTGTTTTGGGTCACTGGTTTTGGGTCACGGAAAAATAAAAACTATATTTAAAATTCAATCATATTCACCTATACGTGCTATTAAAAGAGCATACCATCAAGGTTTATGCATGGAGAAGATTCGTCATATTCAGCAGTTAAGCTGAGGCACAACGTATGCTCTTTTATGCGGAAGCGCTTAGTACGCGTGACTGCATGCGGGCAGCATGGCATGCTGCCCGAATTTTCGTGCGTTTGGTTCCGCTAGCATGCAAGATCGCTTAGTACGCACAATGCGAGCACGCATGCTTGTACATGCGATACCGTCAACCCTGTGCACAGGTCCCAAAAATAGGGCCCGGACCCGCCCGCGGGTCCAAGACCGGGCATGGCGATTACCAAAAATAGACTAAAATATGAGTGTAAAGCACGTAAAACGAACCCTTACATTCTTGTCCGCATTAAGATCGTTAAACAAATAGGAAAATCAAGCAAATCGGACATCTGACGGGTCTCGGCGGGTCCCCGGGTCCGGGTCCTTCGAACCCAGACCCGTGTTGGATACCGTTTGGTACGCATGACTGGGTGCATGCATGCCCGATGCTTGGCGTGATACAAAATTCTTAACTCCACAGTTACCACTTGATTACCGGGGGATAACTTTTGTTTAAATTCTATCATTATTATTTACTCCAGAAGCTGTCGTACTTTAGGGGTTGATCACGCCAATTTGAACCTTTCTACCGGCCCTCCTCACAGCGCCTTAGTTTACTGTGACGCAGAATACCGTGAGATAAACCTAGGTCTTTTGAAATTGCTGGTTTTTTTTGTGACCCAAAAACGGTGACCCAAAACAACGTGACCCAAAACCGGTGACCCAAAACATTAGTAGCCTTTCAGACAGATATCTTGAGGAATATGGACGTCCAAAATAAGGACACGATTGCATGGCTAACGACGAGTTAAGCATTTTGAAGCTTTGGACAGGTCGTACAGTCAAGAAACAAAAAAGTTGTAAGCAATAAAAACTTTCGAATTTTCCTAAATCGGGTCAGTGGAAAATGCAGCCCCAGGGGCTCTGATCGAGGAAATACGGTAGCCAGTATTCAGAATCTTTCATGCGAAGTTGATTTGGGCCGGCCACGTACATCCCGCTTATGCCACGAAGTATCTGTCACGTCAACCTTGAATGGACTAAAGGACTGTCGCCGTCGCTCGTTACGCGGAAGAAGGCTCGTTTCTGGCCGGTATCGCGCCTCAGCTGGACGCGCCCATGATCTCCATCTGGTCAGAAAGGTACGACTCTTTGAAGCGCTTACATTGGCCGTTCAAAGGCAGTTTCTGATGTCCGACGCCTGATTGGAATCCGTTCCGCTGGCCGGAATTTGGCCAAGGCATGTCCGAATAAGACGGTTTCGTGGGTTCGACACTTAGGTCTCAACCGGACAAACCCGTCATACACCGGGCTCTAATGTGCAGGAGCTTCGGTTCGTCCAAACACGATCAAAGCCGTTTGGGTTCGGCCGTAGAACCCCCTTAAAGCCAATCACCAGTGAGCTATTACTGTCCGTCCAAAGTTTATTGACGATCACTGAAATTAGGCCAGACGAGGCGCACATTGAGACTTATCTTTTCCTCCCTCCTTTTCAGGAAACCCTTCGGACTCTCAGTCGCGAATGCGTCTGTCACGTTCGGCGCCATCGACGACCATTGTACGTGGGGCAAGAAGTCATTCTTCGTCGACCTCACTGAGCCGAAGCCGGCAACGCAGAGTGACCCGTGGTCCGCGACGTGGATGTTCCAGCTGGACTCCATCACATTTCAAGGTGCGTTATGGGTAAACCACGCTAAGCGACGGTCTGGGCCGGAGGGGTCAGGGGCCGGGGTTAAACGACTTCTAATCTTTAGTCCGGCCCAACATGGCTCAAAATGTTTTACACCAGAAGCAACATTTCAAGAAAATTTTCCTGCACGTCTCGTCATGTTAGAACCCCAGGGGTTCCTTAAGGCTTAGGCCTAGATTAGGCTCACCGAAGAACATGAGAATCTCCAAGCGGATTTGTAGATTAACCGGGCTCCGTGCGCACTGCCGTAGGCTCTGCTTAGAAGCGTCAAAAGCGAGAGCAATGAGAAGGAAAAAAGTGCTGAAATTCTTTTCGCAAAGCGAAACATTTTGTCAGTTTTCGCATAGTGAAGCACCCAAAAATTTTTATCAATGAAAGAACATACCTTCACAAAAGGAATTCGCCAAAAGATACAACTCCCTCTCTTGGCCGACCCTGGCTGGACCGGGATCACTATAAAATGCTCTGTGCACAATATCGCATGGCGGCAACTTTAGGGAACGACGGCGCGAAGTCGAAGGTGCATATTGCGAGGAACGCCACCGTCTGGATCTGGCATGGGATACTGGCGCCCTGGGACGATCTCGAGCCGATCGCAAAGAAGCTGCGCGCCACCTACGACGGGGTACGGGGCTACGTCGCCGACTGCTCGAACTTGAAGCGCCTTCCGACGCTCTACTTCATGATTGGCCAGCGGTCGATTGGGCTCGAACCGCTCGAGTACACCTACGAGGTCAGTCGATGCAACTAGGGTTGAAATAGCGACTGTGACCTGCCTTATTCGCCACCGAACTGGTAATATCATATCGGAAAATTTTTGTTCCTTTTAATTTTAAAAATCGCCAACAGTCTATAGTTGCAAAATAGTGCCCGAGTGGCATTATTAGAGGAAATATTTACGTGTTTTACATGTGTCACGACTGGGCAATTCAGCCACCAAGGCTCTGTTTTGCAGGTCGACGGCACATGCTACCTGAGCTTCAAAGCGACGGAATGGTTCTTCTACGCGGGTTCGCCGCAATGGATCGTCGGCACGCACTTCTTCACCAACCACTGCTTCGTCGGCGACTTCGGGGCCAATCGCATTGGCTTCGCGGAGAAGAAGAAGGCTCGTCCGTAGCATTCCCGAGCATGCTGCCCAAGAAACGCATTCCTTCCTGTGTACTAATCGCCCACTTTGAGGCCATTTTTTTATGACTTTCGTACTACTTCCCACCTAAATTTACTTTCGAAATAAACCTTACCGAACGGTGTTTGCTGAGTGCTCAATATCAAAATGAGTGCAGCGGGGTATTTTTAAACCTAGGCTAAGCGTAATAAGGTCAGGCAAATCCACACGTATGGAGCACGCGTGTATTGGGTCAGTGATTGCAGAAACTGCGAAATGTTTAGCCGCACGGGAGAATGTCTGCAAGCTGCAGCTGATTTACATTCTATTGTATTTCTCTGCGGGCCGCATTGCCGCATTGTATTGCCGCATGACCGCATTGTTTAGCCGCATTGACACAAGCCAGGTTTAATCGAATGCATTGGCAGATCCGACGGATGTCGATTAAGCGGCTATTACACAACGTGCATCGGGCCGAGGCGCGCCAGGTAAGCTTCAACGATTCCTAATTCGAAGCGGCGGCAGTTAAGCAAGCGGTTGACCGCTCACGGATTTCAATAACTGGAACTTCGAACATGCCGCCCGATAATGGCATGAAACTTGCAGTGTCGCACTATAAAATTGCGTTTCATGAAGCAGACAGTATTTTCTTTATTTTATTTTACAATTTTTCTATTTTATTCTCTACAAAAAAATTTTTACTCCGGGGCCAGAATTAGAGAAATACTCTTCTCCTGTTTGAATCCTATTTAAGAACCCGTTTAACTCAGCGCAATTGCTGTCGGATCTCATGTTCCTTTGGAGGTAAAATACGAAGTTTGTAAAATAAGTCTGGTCATTTCTTGAGAGCTTCCCACAAAAAAATACAACTTGGAAACGCAACTCTCGAATTATTTATGCCCGGGCATTCGACCCCAATCAGCCGCGAAATTCGCCCACTTCGTGTTCTTCGAGCGTCGTAACTCACACTTTACGGGCGTTCCATTTGCGTTTCGCAACATGCCGGCGACCGTTAAATTGTCCGGATCGTCGCACAATTCTCGGGATGCGCTTCGGTCGGGATTTCTCTTCGTATGCGCATGACGCAGACGAATTTGCGCAGCACCGCAGTTCGATCGCGAAACGGATATGCACTCGGTTTCGAAGAGATCCATGACGACGACCGCAGCGCCGCCGTCGCCGCACGGCGGATCGAAGAAGACGGATACCCGTGATCCGTCGTCGGCTCGGCGCTCGGATAACATATCAATCACGCGGGAACGTCTGCGCAACGCTAAGCGGATCCGGTCCCTGCGCGCGGGGATTTCGAAGTCGATATGCGCAGGGCGAAATTTGTTTCTGCAGCGACGGTCAATATTTCACGAGGATCCGTGTTCCAATTAACCGCAAGCAAGCATGCATGCGGTCGTCGACCGGGCGGGTGATGAATCACGCAGGGGCTCCTTGGAGCCCGGAAATGATAGGAATGCGGATTTTGAGTCAGCTGAAGCGTTGAGTCAGTTACTCAAAGTCTGATGGCTCGAAAACATGTAAGCTTATCGTGCATTCCGTACGTAATGCATTAAGTGTAGGTATGTTCAGGATTAGTGCAATGACACTAGGATTTCCAAATTTGATGGGCCAAAAATCCGCGCGTCTTTCATACCGCTTCCCGCATTCAAGACCACAATCGCCGAGCCAAAAGCAAGGGAGATTGTGCAGTTAAATGGACGACAGTGCAGCTAATGGGGGACGCTGCAGCTTTGGCTAGAAACAGAATAGGTATATTTTTGTCCACTGTCTCGCGTGCCTTTAATGCTCGGATCTACTCGACATTACGCTTCTCTGAGTCCATAGGTAAGGACAAAACTGCGGCGTCAATTCTGATCGATCCATGCTGTATTGATGTCATCGCATGCTACCTGCCATCCCGATGCCACTCACGAATTTCTGAGAATGCTTTGACCTACTGCACTGGCTACAGCATCCATGGTATCCGTGACCTTGTCACCACCGCATGTTTGACGTTCATCAAACCATCGCAGAATTGCGCCTTCTCCGAAAACGCCTCCGGCTTTGGGACAATGGGTGTCATGAAGTGTGAAGTCATTCGTATCAATGACACATTTCCGTCGATTATAAAGTGGTACGAATTCGACGGAAAAAACAATCGACGGTTGAAACTAAACCATGATGAAAAAGGGCCGGTGTAAAGCGGTAAATGGCGGCTATAGCATACATAGCCGTGGGGAACGAACTTTTCTTTCGGAACAACCGGAACCCAAGCTACCATACGGCGGCACTTGCATGGGCCTGAATTGTGTTCATCTCTCAGGTAAGGATATACCTAGACATTTTGCGTTAATGAATGCGAAACTACGACAGCGGTTCGTCCAACTTATTGGCCTTGGGTGGCGAAAGTGTGCAATGCAACATATTGCCGAGAACTTGGTGGATGATGCCGTCGAATGTACTTAGTGATCCGTCGCTCCGTTGACACCGTGAAAAGCTTCCGAACCGGCAAAAATGCGCGCGAAGCAAGGTCTGAATGGAGCCCGATGTCGACTTTCTCTCATGGTGTCGGCGAAACATTCGTAGAAGGCGCCAATTTCTTGTTTTCAGCTAAGGCAATAGTTCTGCGTCACGGGTGAGCTCTCGCCCATTGAAGTCCGAGGCCGTAACAGCGCTGGGCGGATTTGTTCTGAGCACCTGAACCTGACCAGGCATGGGCCGCAAGCTCATACTTCTTAAAGCCCTTTGTGACTACAAAGCTACGATTGTCTGCATTGTCTGTCTTTGTCCGGGTCCAGTTGCGAACCCTTCTTTAAGACAAACTTTCCGCATTTCACTCATTTTCGATGACCCTGAATGCGCGAAGTGTTTGCGCATCCCGCAGTGGGACGCTCATTTTTCATTAACCGCTTTGAGAACGACTAATTGGCGTGGCGGATTAACGTCGCTCGCTGTAATGAACTCCCGACCGTTCATCGTTCGCTTATTTTGGTCAGTTTTGGGGCGCGGAAAATCCATCAAACACCCGCCGCCTGTCCGCCAGAAATTTGCGCTTGCGGCGTGACGGCGGCGCTGCGCCGCAAAAGGACGCCGTGCGGTTTTCGGCGGCCGCGCGAAGATCTCAAGTGACGATAAGGAGCGCCCGTTAATTACGCAAGCCCCAAGTGGACTTAAGATGACGATGACGGCGGGTGTCAACTGGCGTAAAAATGTGGATGGCGCCTGATGAAAGTGGATTAAGAGGATGAACTAGTTCGAATAAAGAGCAAAACGTTGCGGTAACTGTGAAGTTTAAGTGGACTTGTGGGCTTACCTGCACCAACCCAAAACAAAAAAACAAAAACACGTAAAGCGCCTGAAAGCGTGCTGGTGCTCAATAAGATAACTGCTGAAGGCCGACGTCTCGGAGAAGCTCGTTGATCCGACAAGTCGAAAACAGCAGCTTCCTTACCTATCTTGCGCATTTTGACCAAAGACAGAACGAAAGAGTTTCCACCGGCACCCACCCAAGATACGGATTAACGGCTGTACGACTATCGACGAGTAAAATACAATTGCTCGATTTCATTTGTTCTAACCAGGCAGATACGCGATCCAAAGAAAGCATGTGCTTACAAACTGAGTTAGTTACAGGGGTGTCCACGGGCCGGAAAAATCTCAGGCCCGGCCCGGTCCGGCCCGATGACCCCCAGGCCCGGCCCGGGCCGATAGGGCTTCTAAGTTTTCAAGCCCGGACCGATCGGGCCTGAAGAACGTAAATCCGAGGATTTGATTAAAATTATCCGGCCGCCACAATTCTAGGCCCGAAAGACCGATCGAGCCGGGCTGCGTCTAGTCGGGCATGGACACTCTTGGTTAGTTATCGGTCAGTAAGACGAGCAGTGATGTGCCGTTGCTCTCAATCGCAGTAGCTAGCGACGGACACAGGTTACCGATTACTGCTAAGAGGTTGTTAATGAAATTCTCACACCGCTTTAATATAAGCTCAGCCTCTCTTAAGTGTTTCTTTTTGTCGGGACGCGAAAAGGTTTGTGCCGCCTACCGTCTGTAGCTCGTTGGGCATCGAGTGTGCCGGCCTGAAAAAGGCATGTTTTGGCATAAAACAAATTCAACAATCGCGAAATTATCGTTCGTTTCATGCCGCTGCCCAGTAGTTTTGTGTAGACGTCCTCTCGCAGTTCCCGGGGTGGCTTTCCGACCTCCACTTCGAGCACTTGATTCTTGCGGTACGCGTTTGACTGGCCGGTAACGACGTGCGAAAAACCGACGCAAAGACTTATGATGATGGGAGTGACCTTGACTGTGATAAAAACAATTCCGCGAGCCGCTAGTCCATTCCGCAAACTTTTTCCGTACAAAGCGAATGGAAAGTTCGCCTTGAGCCAGCGAACTGCGGCGGTCGCGGTTTCGCGCAGTCGTCCATCAAAACCCACGGGCAGTTCGCGAGTTTTTCCTCTATGAATCGTTTTTCATCGCGATGCAGATCGCTATCGCGGCGCCGCAGCCGCGCGGCGGTCGCTTATCGAGACGCGAAAATCTTCCCGAATTCCGCGTGCGCCGGTATCACTTGCGCCGGCGCAAGCCGGTGCCGATTGCGCGTTGCGCACTCATTTGCGCGCCCGCCGCAATTGAGCTGCGTCTCGAGAACGCGCCGCGCTGCATAAGGCGGCGCTTCATTGCGGCGCTGCAGGTCGCGAGAGAACGAGGCGCCGCCGCCGCAGGGCGAGACTTATCGGGAGCCACGCGTGGATCGCGCATTTTTCACACTTCGTTGCTCCGCTCAGCGGGACTCGAGCACGGCGCTGATCTGCGACAATCCCCCGCTGGTTTCATACACGTCTCGTGCCGAGTTAAATGGATTAGCGGTTAATAGTGTTTGTAGTGGCTTACTTTTTTCGCTCTTCTACGTCCGTGTAGGTATCTGTGAATGAACGTAGTGCTAGCCTTCGCTACTTCTCGCATCAGCTGCATCCTTCTGCTCGTACTGCTCCCTCACTGAGTACTTTGCATCAAAGTGGTGGAACCTGCTGAGAACGTTGCATGTTGCTGTACTTTCGCCTCCGTTTCATGTTGCTATCTTTTAACAATTCAGAGCCTCTCTGAGTGTCCACTCTAGGGAAAACTTTCCTTGACTCCCTGCATGACATGAGCAGGTCCTGATAGTTTTCCTGCCAAGCTTCTCGGCCCCGAAGCCTTCCTTCTTCTAGCGCACAGAACTTTTTACGTGTCCTCGTTAGCTTCTCTGTGCACGCTCAAGCTTGAGATGCTTTAAAAGTTCCTGCCTTATGCAGGTTCCTTAGTCCTAAAGTTTCATTAGTCATAGAAATGACCAGTGTAAGCGATCCGATGACCGTTCCGTCGGCGATCCTAACGGATATGCGTCATCGCGTCTGTTTGTCGAGTAGCGCAACCGATCGGTCAGTGCGCGTAATATGTTTGCGGACTTCCGCGCACTTCATCGCCGGGAGGCGATGTCCATTTGTGCCTTTTCACTGGCCGGCCATTGTTCGTGGCGGTCCAAAATTAAGTGTCCACAAACTGGACGGTGTCGCAACGTTCAGGGGACAGTCGTGGACAAGCGAGTTACGTCGCCGAGCCAACTGAAGTATTCCAACGAGCCTCATTTGTTGTCCCCCCCAGGGTGAGTTCGTTCCAGGGGTGCCTCCGAAGAACGTCGATTTTATTCGTAATTCTGAAAGCGCCATTTTATTCCAACTTCTAAAATGATTACGTAATCATCTGATAAAACATTAGATAAAATGGCACGCCTCTAGGCGCCGCCAGAGTACATTTTCACTATATTTCTCATATTTTCACCTAAATTTCGTCGGTTTCGCCTGCGGCGGATTGTTGTGAACTTACTAGATAAGCTTCTTCTGGACATTGAATGAGAACATAAACTTGTTTGAGGGTGTTTACAACGCGGTTTATTACAATGTAATATTACAGGGGACGGGGGGTCCGACCTCTGATTACATTTTGATTACAAGAGGGGGGGGGGGTAAAAAGGCGATGTAATGATTACGCAGGTTCTGGACGCTCCCTTAGGTGTTTATTCTGAAACATAAAGTCGACTTTTATTTAGAAAACTGCCTATATTCTGACCATCAAAAATGACATTTGGGACTCCTCTGCTCGATAGCTTAAGGCGAACTAGAGTTCGTGGCACAACGCATTACGTGGCTTCAAGTTTCACGCTTATTGTCAGTAGACAGGGGTTGTAGACAGGTTGTCACAGGGGTCAGGAAAATTTAGCACGCTTCCAAATAATGCACGGGGTCGGATGAGTTCACCTTTCGGAAGACCCCACCCCCAGACTGATGCATCGTGTGCTTGCTGCTTAGCCATGTCGGTTCCTCTACGTACTGTGCGGCTATGCCCCAAATTAGTCAGTCAATGGGTCGGTCGGTTTACCTTCCTCGATTCTTCCGCCGCATTCTTGCGCCGCTGTTTTTCGCACCCGTAAGAGAGAGCGGTGTCAATTACGGTTTATCGCACGGATGCCTAATTAGATTAGTGACAGGCGGTTTCCGACGTGACCCGAGCAGTCGGACGAAACGCGCTAGTAGGCCAAATCGAGGAGCACCGAATGATTGGGCGATGATACTTTGTTACACCGATTATACTCCGCTATGTATGCTAGACCTGAAGGGCCGTACCGAACCTTACTCCGTTCAGTGATGTTTTTTTACGGAACAAAAAGGAACGGCAAAGGTGCGAGGGGGTAACGCGGGACGAATCCCATTCTATGCCAGTACGGATCGGAGTGCGGTACGATTCGAAAATTGCGCCTTTCCGTGCCGGTCAGTGGAGGACGGCAAGGAAACGGCTGTCTTTTCGCTGTTCCGTTTTCCGTGCTGTGCTCTGTCGAATGGAGTTCGGCACGGAGCGGATCAGAACAGACCGGAGCTCAGTACGGTGGGGGTATGCATCAAGTCTAATCTCTGCGTACCGCCGACCAAGTCTTTTACGGGTGCGTCAAATTGTACTGCACTGAATATCGAAAAGCTGTGCCAGCGCATCGTGCCGGTTGTCATTGCCATGGCACGTGCGGCTCCGTTCGGTGCGACCGTACTGTCCGTCGTTCCGCCCTACTGCTGTGCTTCTTTAACGGTCCGACCGTTATACCGTCCGACGATCCGGTGTTCCGGCTCACATGTTGGCGCGTCCTCCTGTTCCGACCATGTGCCCATGTGGCGTGCCACAACTCCGATAATATGTACCATAACACTCGCCGGTCGTATAGGCAATATGCTGCGTGTAAGGCCACCCATGTGCCCTCATACAACAGTAATGTGCTGCTCTGCTTGCCCGATTGTTTCGATTAAATGTCGGCGCGCCCAGTGACTAACATTCCCGGTGACCGCTCGTCTAGCGTCCACTGAAGTTCGGAGCCGATTCCGATTTCCGATTCTGATCCGATTTCACACTTTAAAACCGATTCCGATTGCAAGAATGTTCGATATTCGATTCCGATTTCTGCTCAGTCGTGGTTTACTGCTCCGTTACCTCGTACTCTTGAGGTTGCACGTAAGGTTATTACTGTCGCACCCTTCTTTGGTTCACACCTGAGCGAGCGTTGTCATTAGTTATCTGTCAGGGCGTATTAGTCGCACCGCAATGTGCGCAGCTAATCTTCCGCGGATCACCCACTTTTCGCGGACGGAGGTCCACGCTATCAGTTCTCCTCGCGCGTGTCACACGTCGTCGCAATGTCGAGAGCGGAACCGACGAGCGGTGGTGAGGAGTGAGCGGCCGGCCGGTGGAGGAGGAATGAACACGCTTGATGGAGCAGGCCGCAATAATTCATCACCGGCATAACCCGAATTAGGTGACATCAAGATGGGCGCGCGTCTTAGTCATCCGTGTTGACGCACTCGGATACCGCTAGCGAATGCGAATCCGTGAAACGTATAACATCGTGGTCTAATGAACAAGTAGTCACTCGTAGAAGTATGGAAGCATGGCTCTGCGGGCTCTGCGGGCTGCTGTCCACTTTTCGTGGAACTATTTATGTCCGCTGGGAAACGATCACTTCCATAAAAGTCTCTGTAACCATAGGAGAAAACGGCTTCAATCGAAGTCTCTTCACTCCGTAGAATTAGCTTCCCGCGTCACACTGTATCTCCGACTGTCCATGGATTTTGACAAAGTTTCCGTTACTGTCTTAGCTGCCACAACGAGGTCTAGTACACCAAACAAATGGCGTAACATGGCCACATCAGGAAGCAATTATTGCCTCAAGAACTGCGCTCCGTACGCATCATCGCCGTTATTCGCATTTCCGTGGCCATATGGAGCGGCGGCTAACGGAACAAAAAGCCGTTCCGTAACGCGCTGCCGCCGCGCCGCGACCAGTTGCATGTCCTCAAGAAAGCGCTGCGCAGATAGCAACAGTGCGGAAGTGATGTACGCGCATATGCGCATTGCGCAAAAGCGTTCTTGTCCTCGTCCCGCCGCCGCAGACCCTCAATTGGTTTGTCCGTTACGCGCTCCTTTTGATTGTTTCTCCTCACGGTAGCGGCGGTCGCTCCTCATTTGCGCATGATTTATTGCGTCGCTCCTCGCAGCGGGCGGCGGAAGGAGAAATCCGAGCGCCGCTTATCAGCGCGGGTGAAAGCCGGCTGCGCGACGGCTATTAACACTAATGGGGTCTCACTTTATGGATATTCGGAAGCCGTTAGCAGCAAAGGATTATGATCTCTTCGTCATCGCAGGGCGTATATTCATCGTTATCCGTTGAGTTCGAGACTGAGCTTTTAGCAGCCCTTAGAATGCTCCTTTGTGTAAACTATAATACTTTCGGACGTTTGCGCAATCGTTGTTCTCCTCCTGCACGGCGTCCATTTGTCCACTGAAGGGGCGCTGATAAAATTTCATTCATCTTTGTGCCGGCCATGGGCAAGCGCCATTGAATTGCATGTGACAGTTTAATTATGGCATATGCCCCTTCAAACCACGTTGTGCTCCTCCGAGGCTAGGCTTGCTTCTTCTTTGTGCCCTCACTTAGCTCCTTACGCACATGCGAATAGTTAGCTTGCTCGCATTCAGCATGAGTTCCTAATCTTTTTCCAGTTCCTTTCACTTTGCCCTCGTAACGGATGTGCTCCTCACTGAGTTCAGCCTTGCATCAGCTGTAAGCAATGTTGTTGGGTTTACTTTGTGGAACCGTTTTCTCCGCTTATTTTTGCTCATTAAACGATGTGTCATTAACTCTGTTGACCACTTCCCTTTGAGCGCGAAACCGCTCTTGATCCATCATTTTCCACTTCACTGAACTCCAGACGTTTTTTGCGTGTCATTGCCGGAAGCGTGCGGTTAGTCACAACTGTCTTTATAAAGGTTGTTGAGCTGTGGCGCGGTCCGGCTGCGGTTTCGTAACTAAGTCGGATTGGAATGCGCCTCGCGTGGCTGGCACCGACGCCTCATTAAACGTGTTATCACTGATCGCGGAGGAGATCCTAATTAGCGTGTTCGTTTTTGCTAGCCGCAAGTACTGAATGCGAAACGCATCGCATTTGATTCACTTCAAATAAATCAGGATTGGATTTTAGATCCAGAATGCGAATATCTACGTTATTATTTCTCCTGTACTGCGCAAACGTCAGTAATCAGAGGTCCATCCCGAGCATCGTGGAAGTGCTCCAGGAGCTGTATCCGCCCGCTCCTCCGCATTGTTCAAGAGCAGTCGTTACGGTATCGCAACAATCAAATCGTAGGTTAATTTCTCCGACGTTGCCTGCTACGTCGTCCTGCAATGATGCGTTTCAGGAAACAATGCGTCTCCTTCTCCGACCACTAAGTTAAAACTGAATCTTGGTGTGGGGCAAACAGTTTGCTTCAAGTACAACGATTCGGATGCATTCGTCCCCGACGGCGGTGCCAACGTTCCGCAGTCTGTCGCGACGTTGCAGTCGAACAACACGCTTCATACTCTGACGCTCTTCCGACTGGAGCAATACTATCCGATTCGAGGTAAGTAAATTTCCGAATTAATCTGGCAAAAGCGGATTGCGACGCCCTAGGCGCATCTCTTTTACTGTAGTTTTTCGAATGCATGGCGTTGAGATTCTTTACAGTATGGTTTCGGTCTTGCTACTGTACGTGTAAACAGTGAGACTTCGTTACTGTCAGTTTTATGTGTTGTTACTGTATGCAACGTTTGTACTGTATTATAGTGGGCGTAGAATTCCTACGGTAAACTTTCGAATTCAATTACAGTAGGTATATTCTCTATTCGGCTAATGTAACCACTGTTTCTTATCTAGATTTTGTTACAGTAAACTTTTAATTTGCTACTATATGCAGGTGGCATCGTCGTGATGTCACCAGATCCCTTGGTGTGAATTAAAACGGTTTAGGACACCACTCGATTCAACATGGCCGATACGCTCAATCAAACCATGCGGTGGATTCGGAGCGCTCGGGTCGTGGACGAAGCAGAGCGGCACGCAATCGTCACTGAGAACGACGGAACGAACATGGAAATCTCGCTTACTCCGCCCTCCACGCGCGACCTGGCATTTGTCCACAACGACTCCAGAATCGACGACTTCCATGCCACGATAATCGTGGACCGGTTCTCCAATACCGTCCTAAACATTACGGCCTACAATGCGTCCGGAGTGCTCAACGGCTACGTGAAGCCGATCGGAGACGTTCTCGGAGAGACGATAGACACGTTCTCGGTGACCGCCAGTCAGTTCGGAGATGGCGTGCATGAGCGAGGGACGCAGCAGCTTATCGCGAGGATCAAGCCGTACGCGGTGAACACCGTGCACATGGTAGGTTTTTTTTGAAGCAAACTTACTATGTAGCAAACGCTTAGTGTGTCCGCGGCATTAGTTGTGTCCACATTCTGAGTAGCCACCGGTCCTTGCGTTTGCAGCAGTCCATTTCCATACGACCACTTGCCACTAGTTTTACGCACTGTCCAATAGATGCGGGTCCATTAGATAATTGCCACAAGCCCGCATGTCCACTAGTCCCCAGTGGCTAATGGCGTCTCGTTCGATGCCTGTCTACCACTAGTCCGCTAGCTGTAGGTTGTCTGCTAATGCAGGCCCACTGCCAGCTGTACACTTGGGTGGCAGTGGATTCTCTAGCTAGCAAACTTGGGCTTACTGTTAAAAAGTCAACTGACAAATGTGTCCACTAGTGTCCACTAGCAACGTCAGTTCAGTGGACGGACCACTTCCATGCGCAATCAGTCATCAGTCAGCACATGTCCACTTGAAACAAATGTCTTAACCGGCTTCATGTTGTCCGATAACCGTCCCATCTTTCAGGTCTGCATCCGACCCGACGAAGGCCCAAGGGACGCCGAGATCTGTAGGCCGGTCGAGAGCGTCTACGACGAGCTCGAGACGAACACCGTCACGAACGTGTGGAGCAACGCGAAGGGCAACTGCCCCGAGTGCAACAAGCTCTCCATGGACGGCTTCATGAAGTACCTCAATCCGGCCAACTGGACAAAGGGCGTCTCCTCGATCAGCGAGGCGTTCATGATGGCCTCCGACATTTTCGGGTACCTCTTCGTCTTTCTCGTCTTCTACGTGGTCCTCGCGAAGTTCGTGCTTCCGCTGCTGCAGTGCTGCTTCTGTCCGTTCCTCTACTCGAGGTCCAAGTAGGAGCTCTACGGTGCAGTAGGAGCCGTGTTTTGTTACTGTACGTAGTGTCCAGTCTGCCTAGTCAAGAGCTTAGTCCGAGAGCACTAGCAGATCCAAGCGGTATGTGGATTGTGTCCCTGGATATCGGATGTTCTTTTGGGAACGGGCCTACCGATCCGTCCGTCGGGTGGCTTGTACAGACCGATCCGACAACCATTCGGATGATCAGGAATCCATCCGACAAGCATAGCGGGATGGATATTCCGATACGGCTTCGGATCCAGAATGATACGGACGAAATTGGCCGACATACGACCGTGGGAGGCGTCGTCCGATCGGAATTCCGATGGGTAAGAGCGCAGTCATCCGATCACGCATAACACCAAGAGTGGGGTAGCCCAAGCAGGGATTGACCAGGGCCCCGCCTCGTTGATAACGTACAGTCCGATTCGTTATGGGGTAGTGCGGACCGACGTTCCGATCCGTATGGTAGCAGCCTATGCGACTTACTGTAAGGTGGTATGCTTCGTGAATCAGTCGTCTTCGTGACGTTCACGTGAATCCGCGTGAAAGGTCAAGCGATCGGAGTGGGATGTGCTAGCTTTGGAATGCAGGAGGCGCCCGCAAAGCTTGCGGGAATGCAATCCGTCGGAACGGAAGCGAGATCAGTTTGGGACCACGCGTGTTAGCCGACGGTCGCAAGGCGACGCCGGGTACGAGGAGCGTCTAAAGGAGAGAGTCCTAAGTGCCGGCTTCGCAACCTGCATAACATTACGGCTTCTCAGGGGAATCTCATTCCGACATCCGACCAGAACTGCTAGTGCCCACTCCTTCCTCCTCATTGCCCTCTCTCTGTGTACCTATTGTTTGTCCACATTTGCTGCGAATCTCCGTTGCCACTATGACACGTTTTTTGACGATTCTCCATTGCGGGTAACCTCTTCATCATTCGCTTGTCACCGCTCATGCACATTCCATCCCAACAGTGTCTCTGTATTTTTTCGTGCCTTTCAGAACATTCGTGTGATAACGTTCTTGAAGCGCCTGTGTTTCTACTTCGGTGCTCTTTTCTGTGCGAAATACCATTGTGATAAAAATTGTTTGTTACGAAAATGCACTGCTCTATCTGCCTTCCTGAAATCAATGAGGCACACGAGTCTCACGTGTGAAGTGAGTAGGTATGCGTGGAAAACTGCTCTGAGCCCATGACAAGGTACTGATCAAGCCCGTACCCATGTTCCGTAAAAGCACTATAAATTGCCAGCGGTCCTTATTGTTCGACGGTCCTCGGAAAAGGGTCATCTTGAGTAATCAGCCTAGGTGCCCTCTTTGCTATCGGAAAAATTTTCGAGAATGTTCTTAAAAAGGGGTATGTTAGAGTTCGGCGCCCGTACCAAGGTACGGGCCAAACCCGTACCCGTACCCGCATTATACGGCATGGCAACACGGCACGGGAGGGTCCACCACGGGTACGGATAGGGCACGGGTGCCAAAAACAAGCCGTGCTTTGCCAAGTCGTGTTCTATGCCGTGTTAGTACACACGGCTCGGCATTCTTGTTTCCACCACGGCACGGCTACATGGCACAGGAGGGGGCACCACGGGTACGGGTACGGCACGGGTGGGTCTACCACGGGTACGGGGTACGGCACGGGGTACCAACGCCGATCTCTAGGGTATGTAGAACGCTTATCTAAAGATCTGAAACGGGTTTAAAGAGAACTTTTTCTTCGAAGATTTTTTTGCGCCAAACTCCGGTACTGCAGTACGGTACGGGAGGTGGCTCAGTACGGTACGGCGTAGGGTACCAGTGAAGGTTCAGTAATTCAGGCACGACATCACGTCCATCAGTGCTTCACGCGGATTTTTTGGGCATTCTTAAAGATCCATGTTTACCTACGGAAGTTCTGGGGCCGAACTTACTTTGGACTCGGAGGCTGCGCTTCTTGATCCAATGACTGCGCACTCATGTCCGCTTTTCGAGGGAAAGGAAAACAGAGAGTGCGGCTGCTTCGTTAAGTCGTAGAAACGGACTCCGTTGGCCGTTCGGACCTACGATGACCCACCGTCTTGCAAAACGCCCCCTGCTTTCGAGGAGTACACATCTCGGACGACGGAAAGAAATGCGCAATTCTTAGTCGTGGAAGTATCGTTGGAAGCAGGGATGGATTCTGATTGGATTTTCAATTTCAGAATTCAGAAGCTGAAAACCAAATTCAGAATTCATAATTCAGAATGGCCAAAAACGTCAGAATTTTCAGAATTCAGAATTCCGTATCAGAATTTGGTACTTTGCCATAAAGGGAGCGCCTAGAGACTCTGCGATCATTACAGGTGGTGTGTAAGGACGGGCATCCTATTACATTTGATTAGATGGTGGGGGTGGGGAGGGGGGGGGGGTTGGGTCGAGCTCAATCATGTGCAGGGACACGGGGCTGGGGGCTTGGGGCCAAGATCCGGCACGGGGCCAGCCAGGGAGCCGACCTTTGGGTGAGCGAGGGCCGGGGATGAGACCCGGGGCCGCAAAACTCGCCGTGCGCTGCACGGTGTCCCAGACAGAAGGCAAAATCGGTGTGACCGGGCCTGGGAAACGGCCCATGGCCCCGGGGCCAGGCCTGTAAATGGGGGAGGGCGGCTGGGGCACGATCCCTAAGTCCCCGCACAGAGTTGGTCGAGCTAACGCTCGTAATCGAGATTACGTAATCATCACTAGATAAAATCTGCCCGCCGCTAGGCGCCTCCCAGGGCGAATTTTGGCTACATTTCCAAAATTTGCGCGTAAAATTTTGCTAGTGTCGCCTGCGGCGGGCTACTTTGAACTAAGTCGCAAACATAGTTTGATCATGTTTGGGGGAGGAGGTGGGATAACAAAAGGGCCTTGTAATGATTACGGACTTTCCGGAGCGGCCTCAAATCACATATAATAATCGAGCAGTGTCCGTGAGTGTGTCCCCCCACGCACGGTTTTCGGTTTTCCTGAAGGAGTTGCGCCCCGGTTTCTTGCCCTAGGGGGTTTTAGAGGTCGCTGAGTCCGAATCTGAGGTCTGAGCGGGGTTCCGCCCCGCTCCATGGTGCGGATTCCGCCCTGGTACCCAAAACGGCCCAAAATGCACGTGGAACCGTTTTCGACGACGCTGAATCGGATTTTGAGATCGGTGCCGGGTTCCGAACCTGACGGCGGAAGGGATTTCGCCCTGGCCCTTGGTCCGCCCCGCCCCATGGGGCGGATTCCGCATTAGTGCCCAACATGGCTAAAATACACACGGTACTGCTTTTCGAGCAAGCTGAGCCCGTAGAGCTGAGTCCGTTTCTGGGAAGAAGGGAGTTCCGCCCCCGATCCTAGGCCTCCCCCCGCATCAGGAACGGTTTCGCCCGTAGGTGTGTAAAGCGGACTGGAAAGTATTTTGGAGCATACTGGAACGGAATCTGAGGCAGATCGTGGTTATACCCCGCTGCTGGGTCCACCGCATCCAGATCGGGGATGGAACCGTCCATTCGAGTCCAAAGCGGCCCAAAAATAAACAGGGAAATATTTTGAAACGCGCTGAATCAGAATCTGAGATCAGAGCGGATATGTGGATGGCAGGAAAGAGCTCACTTCCGCCGTGTTGGGCCGACGGTCCCCGGCTACCTAGCGCGCGCGTAGCGCGCGCAGACTCTCGTATTCGAAAATGTGCTAATGTAGAAACATAGGGCTTGGCTTGTGAAAACGAGTTTCAAAGACAAGACATTCTCTGGAATATGGCCCGCTGCAGGCGATACCAGCGAAATTTGGGCAAAATTTGCTACAAATAAGTGTAAATTTCGTTCGGGCGGCGCCTAGCGGCGGGCCATATTAGCAAGTGCAAAGGGTGGCCAAAAATGTCATTTTAATTAGTGCTTATTCTGACGTTTTGGCCTTTTTTCAGAATCAGAATTCAGAATTGCCAAAAACGTCAGAATCTTCAGAATTCAGAATCAGAATTCATAATCAGAATCCATCCCTGGTTGGAAGCCAAACTGGTGAATAGAAAGGCGGCACATCCTTACGTTCAAATCGGCTGAACCTTAGAAGCGCAAATCATTGTCATCAGCCTGACAGATACACTCTATGGGCCGGCGCCAACACAATGGCGTACCGAATTAATTCTAGATAAAGATTCCCGGCCCAGGGCGGCTTAAAAAAGGTTTCCCGCCCTCTAAAAATTCCCCATCGCAGCTACCCCTAAATGGGGCGCAAGCCTTTGCCTCTATGATAAGTGATGTCATGTCCAACGGGAATGTTGCAATCGAAAGTAGCGTCACAGAACAAAACAAATAAACGGTCGAAAAATTGAGTTTTGTATACCAAAAACGAAAATTAGCCCACATCTGACGTTGACGTACGCATGAAAGACAGCTCAGCTAGTCTACGAGTACGCCTCAAATGGAAAAGAACAGTTTATTCCGTATACGAACAACAACACAAAACCCTCGATCAATCGGTCGTCTGCACTTTGTGTGGTTTGAGAGGAAAGCTCCACAGAGAGGAGTCGACTTCTAAGTGCATGCCGAACTCGTTCGTGCGCTCCACATGCTCTCGGGAATTCAAGGGGTGGTTGCAGGGCAGATCTCCAGGAGAACTTTGTGCGTGGACGCCGACGCAGAGAGGGCCTAAATAGCGACGCGAATGGCTAAAAAGGACACGGCCATTCATACCTCAAGGAGTCGCTCCGTCAGGCTTCCAATGCGTTGAACGTGCTGTGCGTCCGATAATGCCAGCCAACGAGGCTTACCGAGCGGTTACAGCCAGTCCGCCATTATCCATATAAACGTTGACGCACGGGATGCGAAGAATGCCCTTCTGCACACAGCGCCTCATGAAGTCGTCGTCAACGTCCGCAGCTCGATACACTCCCGCTAGGTGGAGCAGGTTCTTTGATGCGTGTAAATCCGAGCAAAAAGTTCTAAAATAAACTAGTTGGTTAATATGCGGGGCACACGCGACGCAGCCAATACTATTGCCCTGTCTGATGTGCCGTTTTGCGCCGTTTCAAAGCAAAAGCAGGCTTTTTGCTCCTCAATATACTCGGAGATGTTCTCAGCACAATTCGTTTTGAGAAGGCAGAGGGCGCGTCTAAATATACTTTTAGGGCTTGCAGTCAAGCTATCTCAATCGGCTATAAGATCCAATTCCAATCCACAGCGCTAATACACACCTGAAACGTCTTAGAGTCGATGGTCACAGGTTGGTGTTTCGCGTAGAACGAGAGGTTTCCCACTGTTACAGTGGAGATCACGTCGGCGATTCCCTCGCAGAGCGCGTACGTCAGCGTCGCCCCGTGGATTTCGATGGCGCGCACGAAGGAGAACCGAATTGCTTGGCTCAGAACGAAGACAGCTTCGGCCTCCGGGTAATCTCCTTGAAGCTTACCGCCGCAAGAGCTCGATATCTTCACTTCATTTCCGTCGCTGCCCGGGTAGATGGAGACGTAGCTAAGGCGATTGAGTGGCAGCTTCTCTTGAACGTCGTCCAGGAAGCAGTGGAACCCCGAGGAGACCAGATGGCATTCCGAGATCTCGTATCGCGTAAGGCATGTCACCACGTCCATGAGTACCTCGCGAGGAATTCTGGGCATTCTGAAAGGACTCGTATTTACGCAATGAAACGACTGGGAGCCGAACCGGCAGAGGGGCATTTCAAGAGATGATAATTTTAGGGCGTATAACTAGGCACTCTGGTCCTGCAAGTGGCCTTGGAATGCAATGTCCTCCAGTCATCGAACTTACGTTCTGCAAACCGTAGGCTTAGGTTCTTGGCCCGATGACCCATAAAACAGTATTCTCTTAGCGACTAAATCCTTGCCCCTTCGCGTGTATTTTCGGGGAATTAGTCATCAACAGTGGACAACGAGACGTGTTGAATGATATGCGAAAAAATTATGTAGGCAAAGTTAAGTTAGTTAAGTTAGGTAGTGTGCAGCTAACAAGGCATCCGTCACACACGTCTGATAGCCAGCACGAAGTAGGTAGTAGGCGTAACGAGGCCCTCACAATGTGCGGCTTTAATTGGTCACCTGGAAAACCAAGGTGGTGACAAGGTATATCTTGCAGTTATTTCAATAGCTTGAGCGGTACCGATAACAACAAGCATTCGATCGTCATTCAGCCCCTGTCTGGGACGTTAGAACTGGCGAGCCTACGCGAAATGCAGCCTCCAAAAAGCGCGGGCCTTTTGAGAAAAAAAAAACGCAGCGCTGCATGCTGCGACACAGACAAAGAGCGAAAAGAACGTAGAGGGTGCGAGTGGGTCTACTTCGTTAGGCCGTAGAAACTGGCTCCGTTTGCATTTCTGGACGTACGATGAATCACCGTCTTGTGAAACGACTCCTACTTTCGAGGAGTAAACAACTCAGACGACGGAAAGGAATGCGCAATTCTTAGTCAGTGCGGTGTCGATTGAAGCCAACGCTGATGAACAGGACCGCGGCACATCCTAGCCTTTTGATCCGCTCAAGCTTAAAAGTGTAAATGGTCCTTTCAACCTGAAAGCCCGAAAATTAGCTCCTCCCCGACGTTAACGAATGCACGGAAAACAGCGAAGGGTACGCGTATTCGCTATAGCACACTTTCTAGCAGGCATTAGTTTTCACCAGAATCATTCGCATATGCACTAGCTAAGGACTGAGTACGTACAAGCAAGCCTCAAATAGAAAACAACAGTTTATTCCAAAATGAACGACATAAAACCCTCGATCACTAGGCGGACTGCACTTTCTGCCGTGTGAGTCGAAAGGTGTCGTCGGAGAATTCGATTTTCAGGCACATGCCGAACTCGTTCGTGTGCTGCGCGTGTTCTGCGACGTTCAAGGCCTGTTGGCAATAGCGGATCACCAGGCAAACTTCGTGCGTGGTCGGAGACGCATGGTGGGCCTAAATAGCAACGATAACTGCTAAAGAACACCAACCGTACATGTGTTTGACCGTACCGTACCGCTCAATTGTTGGTACGGAGTACGGTACAGTGTTGGTACGGAGCAGGTAGGCAGTACGGCAGTGAGTACGGCTTCACTTTTCTCATAGGTATTTTATAACGAGTACGGGTCGTACTGGAGCCGTGTCGTACCGCACTACGGCCCGCACTGCCGTACCGTACATACAGTACGGGTGGGGCAGTACGGTAGGGAGTACAGCTTTAGTGGTTTTATATAACGAGTACAGGTCGTACTAGAGCCGTGTCGATGGGGTTCTGATCCTAATGAGGCCCCTTGCAAGGCGAATGTAAAAATGGTGACGAGGTTGAAGGGCGAGTCCGAAAAATGCTCCGTTATATGACACATTCTAGGGCTGCCCAGAAGACACGGCGATTCCTACCTCGACGAGACGCTCCAGTAGACTTTCGGTACATCTGACGTGGCGTGCGTCCGTTAGTTCCAGCCAACGAGGCGTACCGAGTGGTGATTCCTCAAAGCAGAAGACAGCCAATCCGTCGTACGTGAGGTCGAAAGGACCGCCGTTCTCCACATCAGCGTTGACGCATTGGATGCGATGAATGCCCTTCTGCACGCAGCGCTGCATGAAGTCGTCGTCGATGTCGGCAGTGCGATACACGCCTACGCCATTTGCGCGGTTGAAGGTAGAGGAGAGGCGGAGCAAATTTGTGATGCGTGAAAATCCGAGGAGGAAGTTCTAAAGTGGACGTTATCGCGGTTTCAAAAATTCGACACAGGGAGTCCTTAAATCGTCTTTGATTCATTTTTAATCTGAAGAAGCGCTTTTTAGTTTCTGAATTCTGAATGGGAAATGCCCTAGAACAAAGTATGTCCGAATCTAAATAGATTTCAAGAGAACAGTTGAATCTTTGGCACAAGCTGGTAAAGATAGGCAACCGTACTGGTGGTACGCCGTACAATCGATCAGGGTTTTCCCATTTCCACCTTTTTCAGCCATTTCCATTTCCATTTCCGAAATTTCCAGCATTTCCATTTCCATTTCCCACTAGCCGAATTTGCTACCATTTCCATTTCCATTTCCAAGCCATTCATTTCCAACAGTAAATTTACTGCTAGAAATCGTGCTGTAAGCATGCAAGTTAAGAGTGAAACGGATAATCTTCGCACGATTTATCTAGCTGCCTCTACTTTACTGGCTCCCAAGAGAACTTCTGCTATTCTGGCTTGGATTGCAAGTGGCTCCAAGTTGGCTGGGTGTTTGCCTTTGGTCAAGTAAAGCCCTTTTTTCGAAACTGTTTTTGCCCGCCGCTAGGCGCCACCGGAGCGATTTTCAGCATAAATGAAAAGTTTTCAGTTAAATTTTGTTGTTATCGCCTGCACGGGCTTGATTTGCGTCCTATTTTGGGACGCGTGTTTGATCGGTCATCGGTCCGGTTGTGGGACCGGTTGACGGGTGGTTGGCCTGGCTGGGGGGAGTAAAGTTGGCACGGGTGGTCGGCCCGGAATGAAGGGTAGGGGTCAGGTTGAATCGTGCGGCCCGGGAGAGGGGTCAGGTCAAACTGGGGGAGAGGGGTCGGGTCGGGCTGAGTGGCCGGCCCGGTGGTGGGTCAGCGATTTCATGGCGGTGGGGCCACGGGTTTGACGTAAGGGGGGACCCTTAGGTACACAAAAAAGCGGAAATGAATGGCATTTTTTTCCTACCATTTCCATTTCCCACAGGCCAAATTTCTGACCATTTCCATTTCCCACTAGCGTCATTTGCTACCATTTCCATTTCCATTTCCGGGAAAACCCTGCAATCGATACGGAGTACGGTACGGATGGGTCAGGACAGTACATAGTACGGTACGGCCGCAGTTTTATTGATATTAGCGCACCGTATTAGGGCCCCTACCGCCGTGCCGTCGCATACGATACGGGCGCGGTCAGTACGGTACGGAGTACAGTACGGGGGCCGGTTGCGGATCTTTACAAGATGGGATGCCAAGGAAAAAATGCCCTGCAGAGATGCTAGATAACGGTAGGCAAAAATCTTAATGACGTCGAGAACTTTCTTCGAGGCGCCTCTCACAAGTGTTGCTGCTGACACACCTGAAATGTCCTCGAATCGATGGCAATGGCTCGAGGTGGCGGGTAGAATGAGAGGTTTCCCACTGTGACTGTCGAGATCGCATCGGCAGTTCCCTCGCAGAGTGCGTATGTCAGCGTCGCCACGTGGACTTCAATTTCGCGAATGAAGGAGAAGCGAACTGCGTGATTCAGGACGAGGATGGCTTCGGCCTCCGGGTGTTCTCGTTGAAACTTGCGGCCGCAGGAGCTCGATATCTTCACTTCGACGCGGCTTCCGGCGCTTCCTGGGTAGACGGAGACGTAGCTAAGGCGATTTAGCGGCAGCTTCTCTCGAACATCGTCGAGGAACTGGTGGAATTGCGAAGAGACGAGATGGCATTCCGAGATCTCGTATCGCGTCAAGCACGACACCACGTCCATCAATACCTCACGCGGAATTCTGGGCATTCTGAAAGGACGCATAATAAGCAACAAAAGCATTGGGAGCCTGGCTTACATTTTGGTAGTCGGACGCTGCGCTCCTTGTTCCGACGACTGGGCACTCATGTCCTTAAGTCCTATGATGTCGTTGCTCTAAACAGACAAATTTACAAATTTGTCTTCTCGGAAAAGCACACGAAAAAAACACAGCAACAACATGATAATTGAGCTTATTTTTTCCGGCTAAGCAGAAAAAGCCACAAAAAAGAGACACGTCTTTTGCTAAAAGATAAATTTGTTGGAGTTATCTCGCACGTTGACAGGTAGCAAATCATGGAAGGGGAAAACAAATGTGCCTAGTGTGCACAAAAGTTGATGACATAGCTAATGATTAGCTTAATGTTTTTAACGATTCGGGGCGACGTCAACAACACAGCCATCCACCATCCAGAGTCTGTCTGCCGGCACGATTTGGCGAGCCTTGGCGAAGTGAGGCTCTCAAACCTGCGGCTTCACTGGGTCACCTGGAAAACCGACGCCGTTATACGGATATTGCTTTCACAAAATGCAAGTTAGGCTTCCAGTCCAAAAAGTCAGCTAGCAGAACACATAACCAGAAGAACGGCCTGATAGGATCCACTGTGAATGTTGCCAGCATTCTCTTTTAACTAGCGCGTAAACAGCGAAAATCATGCATGTTTATTTCGTCATTTGCAAGAACTAAGCAACCTTTTCCAGAAAATGGGTCGCAAGTCTACCGCCAAACGTCTTTCACTCGCAACGCCCAGCAGCGAGCCGCCGGTGCCAAAGCTGTTCTTCAAGGACGGCAACACAGTACTCGTGGCCACCGAGTACTTCCACCTGTTCTCGGCGTTCGTCCGCGACTACCTCGACCAGATGCGGCCGCAATGGAAGGAGAATCCTTCGGAACTGATCCGCATTCCGCTGCCCGACGCGGATATGTTCGAGTTGAAGCACGTAGTGATGCTGATGCATTTCCTCGAGACACTAAAGCGCCAGGAGCGAGACTGGTTCAAGAAGCGCTTCGGCAAGCGGCCAACCTTGAATGACGAGGTACGCACTGCTGCCTATATTTAACGTAGAGTTAGCGGATCGTGAAACGGGACGGACCGTTCCGGGATCCGTGCCGTCCTAAGAACGGAACGGCCCGGCACGGCAGTGGGGGCAGGACGGGCCGTTATCCGTTCCGTCCAAGCACGGCACGGATCACGGAACGGCTAGAAAGTTCATGCCGTTCCGTGCCTCCTTAATGGAGAACGGGATGGAAGACGGCCGTTTTGGATGCCGTTCCGTGCTGGGGCCTCGCTGGCACAGTACGGAGCCCGTCACGGGAGTCTAGGACGGAACGGAGGAAGGCACGGGAGGGTCCAGGAACTCCAGTACAGACCTCACCTTGCCCACGACCAAAAACCCAGCGTTCCCCTAGCGCTCAAAGAATATGTTCATAATGTGGTGAAACTTCCAGCCTAAGCCTAAGCGTTTGATTTCTTCCGGGCAAGCCTTAGCGTAAGAATCGGACTAAGCGTTTTTGGCGTAGCCTAAGACTTAGCTCTAGCGATTGTTGGGGATTGGTACGTTCCTAACTAGAAAGCTTGTGTCACTAGCAGCTAATGTCCACTAGCTAGTACATTTTTGTAATAAGTGGGAAAGAATTTCTGCACGTAATGAGGACTAAAGGCAAATATGAAAGCATTCGGCTTAGCCTGTTTCAGAGAAGTCGGTTCTGACTTCGGGCTCGGTCAAGGAGCGTTGTCAGAGCAGCTTTCTCGCCGTGGTGCCTCATGCGCTAAAGGATCTTCTCAATTTTTTAACCTAAAAAGATGACCTTGCATAAACCTGAACCTCATGTTTTCAGGTAAACGTCGTACGACTCGCGCCGTGGGCGATCAAGTTCTTCGACCGGCTCGAGCAGCCCGACTTGGAGGGACTCGGCGACGCTTCATGCTTCTACGACTGCGCTGCGTGTCGGACCTACGTGGCCGCGTACCTTGCGCACAAGTCCCAGGGAATGAACGTGCCCGAGATGCGCGCGCTGTACGGCCTGCAGGACGACTTCACGCCGGAGGACTACGAGGAGATGGCGCGCCATCCGCGCCTGAGGAGCGTCATCGAGAAGGACAGCCTGATGCCGACACTTCCTGGCACTAGCAGCGCTGAGAGTCCGGTGTGGCGCGACAGTCACACGAACTTCGCCCTCATGAGCAGCTCCATGCGCGACATGATCTTGCGCAGGTAGTAAGAATTGTTGATTTTTGAAAGATATAAATATATTGTGGACACTTGTGGACTCCCGCCGCAGATGTGTGGGCACTATGTGCGTATTTGTAAGACGTTGTGTAAGTCAGTGCTCACTAATGAAGCAGTACGCGTATACAAGCTCACTAGCTGCTAAATCATGGCTTAGCCACTTTCTAACGTCTACTACCGTAATGCTTCTAATGGAGGCGCACTTCGGGTGGAAAAGAAAATAGAGGCGCTTGTCTCTAATGGAAGTGCACCTATTTTTGTGAAGTACGACCCAAATTTATAGCTTGGGCGAAGGGTAGGCTCTTAAGGACCTATAAAAAGGAGAGCAGAGAGGCAGTACGTTCAAACGTCTTTGGTTTTGCTTGAAAATAAAGCGGCACGGCTCAAATAGGCCATTAGCCAACTTGTTTTGGCCTGGTTTTGACGATTTTTCGACGATTTTGAGCCGGTTTTAGTCAGTATTTCCTAACTTATTTCTTGGCCAGTGGTGTGCAAAAATAGAAGCGCAGTTTCTAAAAGAGGCGCAGTTCCTAATAGAGGCGCAGTTTCCGGCAGAGTGTAAAAATACAGGCCCTGCGCCACTATTAGAAGCATTACGGTAGATTGCCGCGATCCCACCAAGGGCCATTTGTGGGTGCAAACAGCTAGGTATCAGGTACAGGTGTCACATAACTAGCCATAGTCAGCTATTGAAAGCTAATGTCCAAGAAAATCCGCATATTGGTGTGCTCTGACTAGGCTCTACGAGTCATTGGTCCAAATCGGCATATGTCCGTGTGCTTTCGTATGTTCACTAGCAACGTTCATTGGCCCCACGTGAAGATATTACCACGCAGAATGCACAGGTATTCCCATGCTATTTTGCAGCTTCACTCCAAAATCCTGGCGTGACAAGTGCGAAGTTAAATTCTTACCTACACGTAATCCGAACACATCATAGGTGTTTGAGTGCTTTTCTCCTGCTGTATCATGCACTTTCTCCCCGTTTTGGCAACCATACAATAGACGGTGTAAGTCAATATTTGCACTTCACGAAGTTGGTCCACAAGCCTCTAGGAAGAATCCTCTTGGCGTGCATCGAGCACGAATTTGCCAAGCCGTGGCGTAGTGTGACCAGCCCTCCCGCTTACCCACTGCGTCGCCATGAAAACCGACGCTGTTCGCGGGATGATAGTGTTTCTAGGACAATTCAGGCTCACCCGTAATAAGAACATATCGTCGGATTACGAAGAATGACGCAAATGAAGTTTGATCTAATTGCTGCTGCCAATTAACTCCCGGTTTTGGCCATGAGTGGGCATTAAGTACGCGCATTGCTTTCGTGAATTTACACGCATAAAGCTAGCTAAACTAACGCCATCTTTTCAGAAAATGGGCCGTAAATCTTCAGCCAAACGTCTAGCGGTGATTGCTTCCACGAGTGAAACGCCGATGCCAAAACTCTACTTCGAGGACGACGACGAAGTAGTTCCGGCCACCGAGTACTTCCACCTGTTCTCGACGTTCGTCCGCGACTACCTCGACCAGATGCGGCCGCAATGGAAGAACGACCCGTCCAAGGAGGTCCGCATTCCGCTGCCCGACGCGGATCAGTTCGAGCTGGACCACGTCAGGCTGCTCATGCACTTCCTGGAGACGCTGAAGCGCCAGGAGCGAGACTGGTTCAAGAAGCGGTTCGGCAAGCGGCCCACGTGCAACGATCGGGTACGCCACTACACCGTGCTTTTCCCTCATGTAACCAAAAAGTGACCGACATAAAAGTTCAAAATACCTCGCAAAAACACGCTATTCCAAACACTTTCATTGGTCCGTTCCGTCAGGCTTGCTACCACTGACGGGAGAAACAAAGTTTTACCCTTAACAGAAAGGACCCCATGGGATTCAGAGGCAACTACCCCATTGGTGAACTTAGTAAAGCCTTCGCTAGTCGGTATCTACCGACGGTACCTCCGTCTGTCGGTATATACCTACAAACGCGTTTTCCAACAAATACCGTATTTCCTCTAATAAACACCCCCCCCCC
>JNEY01000041.1:293153-321210 GCA_020875895.1 Aphelenchus avenae | reverse complement strand
CGCATCGACCAGGTCGACTTCGGCGGGATGGTCAGCGCCGCGTACTTCTACGACGTGCCGGTGGCGCAGTCCTACATGACCGCCTACATTGCGCGCAAGACGGACGGCATGAACGTGCACGACCTGCGGTCCTTCCTCGGCACCGAGGACGACTTCACGCCGGAGGACTACGCGGAGATGGCGGAGAACCCGCGGCTGCGCAAGATCATCGAGAAGGACGGCCTGATGCCGCTGATGCCGGGCACGAGCGGCGAGAACGCAATCGAGTACCAGCCGGAGCCAGCCGACGGCGGCGAGAACGTGATGCTGCGGAAGATCCTCGAGAAGGACGCTATTGTCGCGTCGCGCAACGGCGCCCGGAAGATGATCGAGTACTGATTGATCCCCAGACAGCTTCCTATAACAAATTTCATGTTGTTCTATGTTTATTTTCCCGGCCGTACTTCGACGTAGTACTGCTAGTTGCGAATAAAAAGCAAACTGAGCACGTTTGACTCGGCTGCACTCCTCCCTAGAGCATTCGAAGTCTACCACTAGATGACGTCTAGGACCCGCTAGATTAGTTCTCTAGTTCGCAGGTAAATATGTCCACTTGGTATTCCGACCGCGCCGGGCTCAGAGGGTCCGCATGGCGATAGGTACCGTAAAAGCTCTAATAGAAGACGTGTTCTAATATAAGACGGCCCCTAATAGAAGACGTGCGCCAAATTTCAGAGTTGACCTATCACATAGACAGTTTAGAATACAGTTTAGGCCATAACTTTTCATTCTAGACGAGAACTTTTTGTCACAAGTTTGGTATCATTCGATAGGGCTTCTAAGGTTATGTAAATCTGGAAAATTTCAGGTGAATCGGTTGGCTGGAAAAAAGTTATAATCAACCAAATTTTCAACTCCTGGATCCTGCTTACATGCCATAGCGGGCTCGCTATAGCATGCTTCCCTGGCGGACAACAAGGCAAAACTTCATCCGATTGCGGTGCCAGGGGGCTTGCCTGCAGGGAGAATACAAAAACAGCGTTAATTTTTGTAAATGGGGTATTAGAAACTAGAATGCAATCTCTGTTAAAAACAGTTTGTGTTGTTGATAGCTCATACGTTGTCTGCCTGGTACAACTAAACCCCGATAGCGGCGCAGGCTGCGCCAAGCGCAGCCCAGCCGCTAGTGCACCCAAAAGTTCGCCTGTACGTCCAAATTTACGTGATTTTTTAACAAAAATCAAGGGAACTATGTTCCTACTTGTGACAGCTAGCACGTACTTAACATTGGCAGTCGATAATGGGCAGATTTCGATTTCCGAAAACGAGCATTTCTGCCTTTTTTGGAGTCAGCCGGTATCTTGGGTTCCTCACCAAAGGGTCCCCCTTACCTTACTTTACGGGTTTCATTACGGCCCGTAACGGGGGTCCCCCCCGTACCGTAGCCGTACCCGTATTTTACGGCTACGGCTACGGATACGGCCCGTAGTACGTTACGGGTGTCGATCTCTAGTTAATGTGGAAGATTCACGTCCATCCGTATCCGCTTGTTAGCGCTCTCCTCGCATTCGATCTTCACAGCTGCATCGTTGACGTCCTCCGCCGGGTGGTCGGAGTTCTCTACGGCCTTGCGCTTTGATCCAGCCTCGCTTTCCTCGTCGCTGTTTGACCATTTTTCTCATTTTAGCAATTGACCGACCTTTATGGGCCGCTGTCACCGAGGCTCAGCGAATCGTCTCCCAGCAATGTGGCAAGGGAGGGCGGCTTGAAACGCAAGGCCGAACCGGACTCCGACCATCCGGCCAAGGACATCAAGAATACGGTTGCGAAGGTCGAGTGCGAGGAGAGTGTGAACAAGCGGATCAAGACCGAGCAGAGCTACGGGAATCTGTGCCTTTAACAGCTGCCACTTTGCACTAGCACTGCCTGTTGAAAGTTTGTATGTTCCATGTTTAACTCATGTTATACAGTTGTTTGTTTGCGACCATCCCAAACGTTGTCAAATGCTCTTAAAAAGTTCGGCTTAGCGTAGCTCGGGAGGCATTCAATGCCCTCACTTAGTTGGGTAAGCAACATTTGCTGCATACATGCCGGCATGTGGATCGAGCGAATTCTGTGCACTCCGGGGCTGACCATTGACCGTTATACCTAGGTACTACAATCGGTGATCAGCATGTTTACGTTCCGGGATACCCACATAACTTGAAGCAGATGCTCTCACGGAATACCCCTTGGTATTTGCAGAAATGTGGAGATAGAGAAAGTTTTTGGTAAACTTTAATTACCTTTTCACTTGCAGTTTGGCCACACAGAACCTTGCGATAATGGAATTTGGCATGCTAGGAAAGTCCGGTCTATCGCTATCGCACTTATGGAAAGTTATTTCTCTTGTTTATTCTCTCTGCGCCGTGAGAAAGACGTCTTATCCGTCATGAGTTCCGTTAGCTCAACGGATCCGCCGCGGCTCAACCGACGTTTGTTTGCATACCGCTCTTGATCAGAGGTCACGACGACGGCCACCGCCAAAAACGGATTGGGTCAAACGTACCGGTCAGCTTAAGGTAACCTGCGATAGTCACAAATGCCGTCAACGTGTATTTTTCTCGTGGCATTTCTCTTGAGCGTTCTCACCGTATCATGCGACGATGATCGTCATAACGACCTTCAGTTCGTTCTGGTACGTTTCAACGCTTCATCACAATGTCATCCGAAAATCTTTTGACATTTCTGTAATAGGGGCATTGCCCAGAAAACCTGTGAATTTCACGAGGCCTTTTTGGAATGTTTTGACACCACCTTTCCGCCCCTACCCATTTGAACGTCACGCGTTGTCTGAGTGCACACCCACTGCGTTTAGCGCGGCATCGAAGGAAAACCGTGCAATCCTGCAGTTCACCAAAAATGGTACCCACATCCGCATCTGCCTTTCCGGTTCCTCTACTGTCATCCGATGAAAAGGTGAGATTTGCGCGAAGGCATTTATGTATCTTTGATTCCCGGTACTCGGCGCGTGTCAGCCTTTTCGTGGCATGCTCAATAGAAACCATCATGTCAGCGTCGCGAATAAAATACCGTAATCCTTCTAATAGAGGCGCAGCGCCTCTATTTTTGCACACTGCCATAAACTGCGCCTCTAATAGAGAGTGCGCCTCTATTAGAGAGTGCGCCTCTATTTTTGCACACCAACGACCAACATTTTTTATAGCCGAATCGCAACACATTACCATGCAACACATTAACAAACGGAAACTTCACTCCGCTCAGAAGTCGCTATCATCAGATCTCTCGCTTTCTTCGTTACTGTTGCCTTCTTCACCGTGGTCCTCAACAATTTCGGCATCGCTGAAGTTGCCGACGTCATGTTCGTCGAGGTCCAACTCGAAGCCGGCCATGAGCTGAGCAAGGTCTTTTGCTTCTGCTTCTTCGTGCTTCTGCGCAAGATTGTAGCAGCCGTTGGCATTCCATTGCCGTCGTTCAGGCAATGGATGAGGTAATCTTCACTGCCGTCGAGAGCGGTGGTTATTCCGCATGTTTTGAAGGAGTTCACGATGTTGTCCTTCGTCACCCGTCGTACCAGTCTTCGAGCACCTATTGCATGTACACTTCCGGCGGCGGCGGTTTCGGATTGCCCGCAGCGGTGGCCTCGTGCTCTCCATGCGTCATCCAGTGGTTGTAGAGCTGCATCACCTTAGCCGGGGAGTCGCTTGGGGCCAGTACACAACTTGGTGCGCCTCTATTAGAGACCTGCGCCTCTATTAGAGAGTGCGCCTCTATTTTTGAACACTGTCAAAAACTGCGCCTCTATTAGATATGCGCTTCTATTGGAAATGCGCCTCTATTAGAAGGATTACGGTATCCAACCTCGTTCTGAACATTGCCTATTTACCAGGGTCTTTGTGGACGACCAGTGCCGACGAGAAGGAACTATTCGCAAGGTATTCGACTTCGCGAAGCAGCAATGCGTTTTACCATTACCGAGGCAGAATCTTACAACAGGTAGGCAGGCAATCATCAGTCTTAGGCATTTACGTTTCAGAAGCGCATCCGACGGTAGCCCGTTTCGGAACGATTCCCGTCCTCGGTAACGGTAAAGCGTTCGTGAAGAGCGTCGAAACGAGGTCCAGCAAACGTGCACGACCCACACCGGAGCCACCGCTGCCCAGCAGTGCTTGTCCCGGTATGTTATATCGATGAACTGACTAAGTGTCCTGTCGCTTTACGACTGCAGCCTCAACTCAACACCTCACTTGATTTCGAGGACCCACCGACTTCACAGCTGCCGGGTTTTAATTGTACAAGCATTGTTTCCTTAACTAATTAGGGATCATAGCAAAGGTCTGCGTGATTTCAGTGTTCCTCGGAAAGACTAACAGAAAGTAGAAACAATAGACAGACACACTGACAAGTCAGACTCGGCTCAAGTAAGATCGGTGCATTATGTCCCAAAAAACTGGGAGATCAGTCACCAGCAGCACACGGGCCCATGTGCTGCCTCGGTGGCCGCCGCACCCCTGGACTCTACCGGTGGGCTTCCCGTGCGCTCTTTCACTAGCCGCGGCGCACACGGCCGCCAGTCATCTGGCTAGGCCTAGATAGGCCTCTCGGAGGGAAACATATGGTTCTTGAGTGTCGGCGTTGCCGATAAACTTCCTTACCGCCCGGGAGACGGCGTGTTGCGGCCACCGGGGGCCACTCTGATCTCCACCGAAAGGTCAGATCGAGCAACTCGCTTATGTACCGGGCGGACATAGAAGCGGTAGCGCCTGCGCGGGGTCCGCATCACGCGAAGACGCGAAAGCAGTACTGATCTCTCCCGTATTTTGTGCGTCTGAAAGCTGTGCATAATTCTGTGGGAAGTGTTAGCTCTGCTGACAGCACCGTCGCAGCCCACCGACCCTCTTCCGCTGGAATGCGCTGCCAGCTGGCAGCGTGGAGAAAGACCCGCGGGGCCAGCGGCTGGCCGCGTGCAGCTATACAGAGCGCGAGTGAATTAGGAGACCCCTCGTTTCGCATCATTTGACGGCCAAAATGACATAGAATTTCTTGACCCGTCTCTTCTTCGAATTATCGCACGTCTTTCACGTTGAACAGACCGTGTTTGCGCAAATACTTAACGAGGAACTATTGGCAGATGGATGGCGAACGAGCTAACGTAGTGAGTCTTTGCCGACTTGTAAAGCTGCGGACTGAACCCGATGCGTGCAGTGCGCAGAGTAAAAATTTGAAATTTATTTATGACTAGAACGACACCTTTCAGAAGGCTTACATTCGCTCGAAGAAGCTATGTGCTTTTCTTAGTGACGGGTTTTCCAAGTGCTGATCTGACCGGCACTTATAGGACACCGAACACCGCTCTTGGATGACGGCGGTAAGCCGGTTCTGTGTCAAGCGCTGAAAACCGATGAGGCCGACGACTGCGGAACCAGTGGATATCGCTGCTCATTCTCATCCGTCCTCGAGAACAGCGGCGTCTGCTGCTCGCAACTATCCTACGCTCAGTCAAAGTGCCCTCAAGGAATGCGACCAATGCTTACTCCATCCAAAGCCGACGACGGCACCGCTCATGGAGAGGTGAAGCCCTGCTCCCCGTTGACCGTCGGCTCTTGCCGGGCGATTGGATCTCTGTGTGCGTTCGACGAGCTCCTCGGCGACTACCATTGCTGCGAGAGTGTCGAAGGAAGCGATCAGCAAGAGCACGAAGTGGCAACACTCATCATGGTGCTAGCCGGCGGCAAGGTAAATGGCAGCGCTGCTGCTGCAAGAAGATTCGGAAGCAGGGCATCTACCGTGTACAGGAAGAAGCCTACGAACCCTGTGGGTAAGCAAATTGTTGTTAAAGCAGATCGTACAAAAATACGTCGCAATCTGAGCCACCAGCTATAATCTAAATATGTTCCAGTTTAGATTTCTCGAAAAAAGCTTGGGTGTTTTTGCATGTAGAATTCGGACTTTTACGTTTTCTCTCCAGGGCTCAGCCTAACCTGCTAGTAGCACGCGCTCTTTAGGCAACGGATGCCCCAAGGGAATGGAGCTCTACAAGACGTCGGTTGCTGCACCCCGTACTTCTTGCCAACCTGGTGAAAAAGCGTCGTGTCCGCCTGGATTCGACTGTTTCAAATCCACCATCGACGGAACCCACCGGTGTTGCGGCCGACGGGATAGTAAGCGTCATGGGTATCTCTAGATCATATCAAGTGGCATACGGCTTTAGTCTGTCCCGAAAACAGCGCTGCCTTCATCAATCCGCTGAGTCATGCGCCAGTGAATTGCGGGGCGATGGCCGGATGCCCGGAGGCGTTCTTCTGCTACATGCCGTCGGCAGGAGAGCACGGCGCTTGCTGCTCGTTGGACGTCGTCTCAGGTAAGATACCAATGGAACGCTGGAATAATGCAGGTCTAATCCTGGACAGGCCTGTGCGGGCAAGGGACGAGCCTTCTGAACGAACGAGGTCGGGCAGTCGCGTGCGACAAGGTCCCATGCCCGGTCGGCTTCAACTGCGTGATGCGCTTCAATGTCAGCTTCTGCTGTCCGAATGAAGGTATGTTTTCTTGGAAACGCCGCCTGCGTCGGTAAATCAAATCGATAAAAAATCATCGGTAACCCTAGAAAATGTATGCACTCAACCGGCCCACCGGGGTCTACCTTGCTCAGCCGCACCGCCGCAGTCGGCCTACCACTACTCGCGAGGAAGCGGCAAATGCGAGAAGTTTGTCTACTCGGGATGCTCGGGTTAGTGATAAAATACTGAACCTTATTGAACATCAGGCTTAGGCAACGACAACCGCTTCCAGAGCGAAGACGCATGCGAGAGATTCTGCAAGAATGCAGGTAAGAACCATTGTACATAGGGACACAGCAACATCAAAGTCAGACGGCTGGCCGCCCTCGGTCAGACGCGTTTGACAAAGTTTCCCTTAACAATGGAGGTCAGCGACTAGCGATGTATGTGTTGCCCTAGGTAAATGACTAGTCAGATCAATGATCCGGGCTTTCTGGGACAATTAAAGGTTGGCAACTGCACAGCTGGTACGGCCGTACCGCAGCATACTGTCGTACTATCAGTACGCACTGCGGTAGGAGTGGGTGAGAATAGTACTGCTTTACGGGACGGGTGGGGTCAGCCAGAAAGCGAGTACGGTTCGGCTCCAGTTTACTCGGTATTTAGCACTATATTACGTATTACGAAACTCTAACCTATCAAACACGGTTAGAGTTTCATCAAGCCACTGGCCTTTGTAACAGAACATTTCAGTCCTCTGCCCTCGAGAGTCTCCACTGGTGGATCCTGACGGCCGAATGACCACCTGTAGCGCGACAGCGTCTTGCATGCCGCGCTATCAATGCCACATAACGGACCGACGAAGCTTTTGCTGCCGTAAACCAGGTCCTCCACTTTGCGCTTTTTTCACCCTACGCGTCACTTTGAGATCTTTCTGAAGCCTGTCCTCGTGGACAACGCCCGTTCGTCGACGTCGGCGACATGACGCCCATGATCTGCGACGGGGACGCGGTAACCGCACCGTGTCCAAACGGCTACAAGTGCAAATGGAACAGGGTCTACAAGCACGGCTACTGCTGCGCGTCCGCCTCGTCACTGGCCACGCTGCTGAAGCGAACGGAGGAGAACTTCGGTAAGCGCGGGCAGATTTATAACTGAAACCACATTAAAAAGGCTTCTAGTCACGTTTTTGGATCATGGTCTTTCTGTAAAGCTCACACTGAGCCTAAGAAAGCTGACTAAGCCTTAGCTTAATGCGCGCTGCACTCGAACGGTTTAATAACCCATTCAAACGCACATTGCCTTTCTTGAGCCTAAGCTTAAGGACCGTTGCTAAAAAGTATACCCTCGTGTATCCGGGTTCAGAGCAAGGCATTTTGACAACCAGCCTCTGGCATTGGTACGCGCTTGCAAAGAGAGCGTAAGTACTCCGTAAGATGGGCTACAGCACGGCAACGGCACGGCGAATCATCTGTTCAGACCTATGTGACGACGGAAGCGAACCGCACAGACGCTCCGGAAAAGCAACCATCTGCAATCCGAACGTCGGCTTCGCGTGTCCCATCGGATTCCATTGCATGCAGAACACGTTCCTCGGTCGATTCCAGTGCTGCCCGCTGCACTCCGTTCCCTTCGATCAACCGCTTATTCCGACGACCCAGCTCCAGCAGGCGTGTCCCGCTGAAATGGAGTTACTGACGCACCCGAGGACCCGCGGCGCAGTGCTATGCGACCCGGACAACTCGCAGTGTCCGCCGTTCTCGTCGTGCCAGTACAGCGTGCAACAGTGGCAGTACATGTGCTGCAAGTACACCGAGCCCAGGAGGATGTTCGGCAAGGACACCCATGAAGAGATTCATAGCGGTAAGCGCCTTGGCAAGCTCATGTTGTAGCAACATCTATTCTGGACAAGAAGTATATCCAGCAGTGAATTTAGACCAGGCAATATATAGGTCCAAACTTTTATGGTTTGACTCAGGGTAGAGAAGTTCTATTTCGGTCATGACCTGTAGAAGTTGACATTCCACCATTAAGTACTCCAGTGTGTTCAGGCATCTACCCCGGGCAAGCTGGATGCATAGAGGACGCTCAGTGTATTGCTGCGCATCCGAAGACCACCTGTGCCGACTGGACATGCAAGTGCCCGCAGGAGCAAGTCGCTTGGAATCGGACCTGCGGTAGGATATCACCAGCTGTGGTCGAGACCCGACGGACATTTTTGCGTCTCCCACTGCCTGAGGCGGGATTACGGTCGGTTCTGTAACCGCTAAATTTAGTTCATTCGTGCCCTGACGGCTATGACGATTTCGACGGTCTTTGCAAGAAGCTGAACCGCCCGTGGTACAACACCCGCGAATAACGGATGCGCATTCGTTGTCGGCTGACTCTTCCATTCAGGGATACAAGTACCTCTTCCATCTGTGTGCATCTGCTCACTATTGGTTCCTGTACATCTTTGTCAAATAAACATGTCGAATACTGTTAGCGAAGGCCGCTGGAGGGTTCTTAGGTCAAATGACCAGGCAGAGTTGCATCCCAACGGCCTGGAATTATGTTATTTCCGCACCCCTTGGCCTTTAGGTCCCGCTGAGCGATAATAAGCGGAATTAGCGGTCAGCACGGCTCTTGCGCTAAAATGCCTAGCGACGGCGAGAAGCCTTTGTTGTCAGCACAGCGCATTGTTGACATCCGGCAGAGAATCTGCAAGCTTATGCAGCCTGTTATTTGTTTGTCTTGGGATTTTGAGCACAACGTTTCCTTTCTTAACCTGCTTAAAATGCGTGGATTTTCGCTTGTCCTTTGTAGAAGAAGCGTCGAGTGTTTCCTTTTGCTGTTTGGCGAAACGTTCGCTCGACAATACGTCCGCTTCACTGGCTTTAGCAAACTTATTCACGCGTCTTTAAACACCGCCTTATGCTCGTAAAATTGCCTGTTTTCCCTCGCTATTTTTTGGCTCAAAACAGCTTTGCTTTATGTGGAAACGATGCGAGGTGCAAGCGATTTCTTTCCGCGGCACGCTGGTCGTCATGGCCGACCATTGATGCACTTGTTTTTGTTGTTGCTGGTGGGTAAAATGGCGCCTTGTATTGCCTGGAAATGCTCCCCTTTAGGACGACTTTAGTCCTTCCAGCAAATGTAAATATTAGGCTGTGGAGTATTCGATTGTTCAGCCGATTCATTTTTCCCACGGCTTGACTATGAGGAACTTTCGGTTAGCCATTGTCATGCTAAGCCGTTAGGATACACACCTGCATGTACGTTTTTGGAAACGGACCCCAAAAAAGTAGCGGTAGGGACACTTTGTTTTGCGCCGCAGCTTGCGCGGACCCGCGTATCTCAGGTTGTTTGTTTCCCCAATGATTGGAGGGCGGCTGTGATGTCCGAGAGTGCGCTGCGCCTTGACGAATCCCCTTTCGCAATTTGATATCGGCATTGAGTCATTTTGCTTGGAGTCTCGGAAACAATTATTCACTCTTTTATGTCACTGATCACGTTTTCTGGAACACATCCTGAATTGCTTCCTCAGTATTAAGACCAGTAAATTCTGTTATGCCGTCCGGAAAATCCACACTGCCTGGAAAAAGTCAAGACAAAGTCAGAGTTGTTGAGTCGGATACTGTTGTTAGGTGAAGAAAGACTGAGGCCTCTTCGAACTAAGCGTTTCACCGCGCGAGTGAGTTGTGAAAGTGAGGCGTAAGTGCATGCCCCACAACATGGCCTTGCTTGTTTACGTCCCAGATGTGCTGGCGAGAGAAGAGAGAACGGCCAGAGTTCACTGCGCTTTGTCGAATGTGTCCCTTTCGCAACCTCGCGGTCCGATTCATTCGTCCTTGGAGCGTCGAAAACAATTTTTTTCCATCTCATTTCAATGTTTCACGTATGATTTCTATGCATGTTCCTAAGTTTTTGCAAATTTGTATTTGAATGCTTTTGCTCGCCAAAACCAATCATCTCTGATTCACTAGAGGAGGAACACAGGAGGCCAAAATTGTTCTTTCCTCAAATATTTTAACGTGATTCACCTTGGGCATGACGCTTTCGGAAACAATTTATTCAGGAAAAAATGGACGCCGATGATGCGTCAGGAATGTGTTCAGTGTTAGCGATGACAGCCAACATCGCCTCTTAGCATTCCGTGTTCACCTTTTGTGTGAGGCCAAACGTGCGGCTTCTTTTTCCTTAATGTAACGTGTACAGACCTTCTTTACCAGTTGCTACTGCTTCAAGGAATCCTTGGATACCCACTGCGAGTTGCCTTGTTTTCGACTAGAGTATCGTTTGACCATTATTCGTGTGCATTTTCTCAAAGGCGTTGGTCATAGCGTTTTTGGTGCTTTGTTAGAGCCAGGTTCCTTGTGCGAAACGCATTCTTTTCGTCATGCCCCGAGGCTCCTTTAACGGTCTTCACTTATCCCTGGGCCATGTGAGCGATAATACGACGGTCTGCGTTCCCATCCCTTTGGTTTCCGTCAGGCAGAGGGCCTTTTCCGAGGCTATTTGATCCTATTGCCTCACTGAGCTCCTCCGGTCCCTAGGGCTACTGACGCTTTGAGCGAAGCCTGACATAATTAGCTGGACAATGTCCACTTCGCGTTAAGAGGCGCATGTTGCTACTGGCGACTTCCTCTTCGCTAGGTTACGCCACCTCATAAATGCCCGCGTTCTTGACCTGACGGTCCCATATGAGAGGTCTTATGAAGCTTACAAGCCCTTAGTTTTCGTCCTTCCCTTAGCTTTCGAAAATAGAGAAACCTTCCATCTCTTCGGTACTTCCGCAAGGACAGTCATTAAAGGAGTTCGTCCGACACAAACACGCCGTTCCGCTTGGATTGTGGGGTGGTTTTTATGGGTAAGCCTGGCCTTTGGACGAGCGGGCTCCAATCATTCATTTGTTATTGCGTTTCGGGCGTTTGTTTATGCGAGAGTTGGGCGATGAGGCCAACAGGTCGGACGTTACAACGCATAAACGAAAGTGCCCTTTTGAGAGCCGATTCTTCGTTTTGGTACGGTTCGCCCTATGCAGTCGAGACATCAACTAGGCACATGGTTTCAAGTAGGCCTGAGTCCAAAGTTGGACTCACCAGGTGAGTCGGAGTCTGGCTATCTCGGACCCCTGGACCCTCACTTAGTTCACTTAGGTTACATGTTTGTGTGTGAGTCTTATGCCTATGCATTTTCAAGTAAGTTTCAGAAGAGTCCTGATTCAGCATGTCTCAGGAGAATTATCAAGTAGCGCCACAAGTTCGTAGTGTCCTTGACGGCTCGACTATGCAATGCGTCCTCACTGATCTGAGCTTTCTAATATCGATGCTTATTGGATGTGCGCGCAGCTGTCCCGCATTTGACCGCTCGGCGGCCGAGAAAGCATTGGTCTTTTTAACGTTCAAACCTTTGCGCATGTTGTGAACGGCTAGTACGGAACGTGTTACCGGTCAGGTGCTGAAAACGTACCAGCCCTACAATCTACTTTTTGCTATTTTCTCAAGTTCTCCTTGCGCTATTCTCCTCGTGTTCCAAAAATGATTGACTTTCTGTGCATGCTGCTCATTCAGTATTTCTTTCCGCGTTGTAAGATGGTGTAGTATGTATGCCCAGTGACCGCCGATGTATCCAAAACCGTTTAGAATCCAATGTCGAACGTCGCTATCAATGAAGCCCAGGCGGACTTCGCGGTGAAGCTGCTTCAGCAGAGCTCGCAGGCGAACCAGAACGCCTCCGTGATCATCTCGCCCATCTCCATCGCGGTCGCCCTCTCCATGGTAAGCTCCTCGAGTGCGTAGCACACGGAGCTGACCGGATCGATTTAGGTCTACGCTGGCGCCAAGGAGGAGACGAAGACTCAACTCGCGAAGCTCATCGCAAATGGTAAGCAGAGCTTTGTCTAAAGTCGTTCAGCTGAATGTATGATTGGGCCGAATGAATGCCATGGTACCTACGTCCTGATCCAGCGAGTAAACAGATATCTTAGTCATTTCGATCTTTGCTGAGCCTTCGAGAGGCACGAACTGTTGGTTAAGCATTCTTGCTGAGTGAATACGCTTTCTCACACTCAGTAACCACCGCATTTGCAGGCGCGTCGGACGAGGAGATCCACAAGCACTTCGGCGCCGTCGTGCAGCAGCTCTCCGCCGAGCACAAAAATTACACGCTGGAGACGGCAAACCGCGTCTATGTGCAAGAGGGTTTCTCCATCCTCGACGCCTTCAAGGACGCCATCGGACGCCACTACCTGGGCCAATTCCAGCAGCTCGACTTCAAGGAGAACGTCAAGTCCGCCAAGGTAATCATAGAGGATGACGCATGACGCTGTGTCATAAGTATCCAACGGAGATGCTCGTCACCGTTAAGCACGAGTTACCCTAGTGGTGAAGTTGGCTACGTAGGCTAAGAGGGCTACGTAGGCTTCTCCGCTCCGTAAGTACGGTACGGCAGTACGGGCCGTAATGTATACGGTGCTAGTACGGGCCGTACTAGGGCTAGTTATCGAGTAAACTCGATCCGTACCGTACTCCGCACTGGCCGACTCACTCGTACCGTGTGCCTCACTGTCCTGCCCAGCCGTACCGTACTCCGTACCGATAGTACGGCAGTACGGTACGGTCTGGCCGTGCCACTGTACGGCTGCCGACCTTTACGACACGATGCGGCATGATACACGGCGTTATCCATGATTTAAGGAGATCAACGACTTCGTGGAGAAGAAGACGCACGAGAAGATCAAGGACCTCATCCCGGCCGACGCCCTCAACGAGATGACCCGCCTGGTCCTCGTGAACGCCATCTACTTCAAGGGCACCTGGGAGAAGAAGTTCAACAAGGAGCTCACCAAGAAGAAGCCGTTCTACGTCGCCGAGGGCAACGAGAAGGAGGTGAGTAAAACGATCAAATTGACGGCATATCAAATAGCATGTTCACCGCCACCTTTCAGGTGGACATGATGCACCTGAAGACGGACTTCATCTACTTCGAGGACGATGACGCGCAGGTCCTCGGACTGCCCTACGACGGCGGCGAGCTCTTCATGTTCGTCATCCTGCCGCGTGAGCGCTTCGGCCTCCAGAAGCTGCTCGGCTCGCTGAGCGGCAAGAAGCTCGCCGAGTACATCGGCAAGCGCCACAAGACCGAAGTCACTGTAGGTTTAAGCCTACAACCGCCTGAAATTCGCATAAAACTTTAGGTCCAACTGCCCCGCTTCAAGGTCGAGACATCGCTGAGCCTGAAGAAGGCGCTCTCGGACCTCGGACTGAGCAACGCCTTTAGCGACGACGCCAACTTCAGCGGCATCAGCCAGGAGGCACCGCTCAAGATCAGCGAGGTCTTCCACAAGGCCTTCGTGGAGGTAGGTCCTCTTTGCGCAAGCGGGTTTGGTGTTGTCACTTGCGGTGCTTTACTATTAACAGTTTGAGCTTATGGACTAACGTGGTTATGAACCTTGGTGTACGGGTTGGCTAATATGTTGGCTTTTGCTGCCATGTCCTAAGAAATCGGCGGCGCTGCGGTGCGCTGTTGGTTCCGTTGAGCCCAGGTGGCGTTGGCACGGTACTAATATCGTCTGTCGGACTGACAGTACTGATCGCTTTATGCTGACCCCAACTCTAGCATTTTTACGCCTTGCGAATTCTCCGAGGCTTTGAACTTGCGGTTTCTATTACGGTGTACTTTGGTGCTTTGTAACCCTAGTGCGTCATCAGGACGATGGGGTGTTCAGAACCATACCCACGAAATTCTCTAACTTCACTGCAACCTCTGTCCTCTTTGGGTATTCGATGCGATGCGATATCGATGGACTTGAAAACGAACCGTTATTCCACCCTGTTGTGGTCGTAGCGCGAGCTTAAATTGAGACTTGTAAGTGAAACAGCGTCCTTCGTTGCCCGATCACGTTGATCTTTTCCCTCGGTTTCATGGGCTGACTTGCTTACCCGGTTGATACCGCAATTGTCCCTACTTCATATATATCTGCTTAACACTCGAACGGACCATCACTGGACGATCCGTCCTTGAACGGCATCCAAGATGTACTTGCTCCAATACCAGAATCGCATGTGCTCTGCCAATAATGTGCTCGGTTTTTGAATGGCGTACGGCTATATTTTCTTATCGGTTGAGGCTGACAACCCCTAGTGGTTTCCTGCGCGCAATTCCACTTCCATCCACCCGTTCTTGAATCGTACTCTCGTACTTTTCGCCGTGCTTTCTCCCGCAGTGTGGCTGTCCTCCGTTACCTGCTTTCGGGAGCTTTTGGCTTTAGCTGAAAATGAAATGCTCAAACGCATTCTTGCAGGTAACGGAGGAGGGCACAACCGCAGCGGCGGCCACAGGCGCCGTGATGATGACGCGATCCGCTGCGATCTTGCCAAATCGGTTCATCGCCGACCATCCGTTCAGCTATGTGATCACCAACAAAGACTCTCACGTGCTTTTCGCCGGCGTCCACAATGGCTCCGATTAGACGGACATTTTTTTCCTTTCGAATGTCTTCTCTTTCTGCATACACTCTTAGATTTTCTTCGAAATTTGAAGCTTACTTACACTGAAACTAAAATAAAGTTTGAATGTTGCGAAGTGGAACGGTCGTAGCCTTAGCCGTAGCAAAGTGGGGCCCTAACGGCATCCGTAGGAAAAGTCACATCAGAAAGTCACAAGTTTCCGGTATGCCCTCTTTCGCACAATTAGAAAATCTGACCGGCTATGAGCTAAAGCTTCTGACATAAAGTTGCAATCCTAACTCCTTTCCTTCTAGTTCGTTTTCTCCGATGCCAACTGAGATGATAACGCCCCATTTGCTGCTCCAAGATAGCGAATCGCTAGCCTAGCGGGTTGCCACTTATCTTGCGTCGACGCAATATTTTTGCTATAAGCATGAAGTCACGGCTATCAAGACAAGAATACTCTTGGAATGGATCAGTTTGTTAGTCGAAACCAAAACCGCCGAAACCCGCCAACAACAAGGGCGGACTGAATATTCCACTCGCCTGTCGCTGCTACGGGTAGTGAGAGATTGTGAGCACTCCGTCCTCTCTTAAATGCCCCTAACACTGGTAGCGTTCTGCTTTACGCGCAAAAAGTGATGCGTTAATCGCCATGCACGCCTCATGTGGCAACCAACCGCGCTGAGCTTTATGATTCTTGCTTGAGCTACTTGCGCTTAGGCTTAGCGCCTCAGCATCTTTCCCGCTATATGGAGAAACGAAGAAGGCACCGAGCGGCTGCAGATATGTCGATCGGTTGTGAGTCTTATTGCATGCCGCGTTTGCCACGCAAATTCTTCGCGGACCCTCCGTTCATTTAGGTATGCGATTTGTAACCGCTCCTGTGCTTTTCTCCGAACGGCTACGATCGCAAGCTTTCAAGGATTCTTTTGCCTAAGTCGTCCTCATTTGATGCGTTTGTTCTTAACGACAAGATTGACTAGCTTTTGCTTTGCTCGTTTCTAGTTCAATGTCGACGTCTGTAAATATCGGTTTTTTTACTCGATATGGAACGTTCCCCCGCGGACTGTCCTGGCATTCAGCCGCAATTCGAATAGCTCCGTCTCAGCTCAACGCGCAGTCGCTGAAAAGTTTCGACTTAATCGCGCGCTTATCGCCTTATCTCGATTGCGTGGGATTATCCTCTACCTTCCTTTCAGACCAACGAGCAGGGATCGACTGCGGCTGCAGCTACGGGAGTCGTCTGTATGCTGCCAACTTGCGCTAAGCCGCCGCCGCTACGCAAATTTACCGTCGATCATCCCTTCATTTATGCGATTGCTAACCGCTACGGAGACCTGCTCTTCTTCGGCTGCGCACGCAAGCCTTGAACACCATTCGATCTTAATTTCTCCGAAAGCGAAACTTCTTTCTTACTCTTAAGACGCTTGTTTTGAGTTCTGTCGACGCGCATAAAGTTTGAGGTTCACATCCAACCATCCGCATAGAATATCTCATTTGACAGACGCACCCGAGCCTTAGCGATCATCTCCACTTTAAGGTCTGTAGCTTCTGTAACGAGCATAGCTCGTCGCAAAAACAGTGAAATCTACTGGTAGAGGGACACCTCTGGACCACAAACCGAAGCTTGGTCCTGCTTGAGAGCAACGAGGAGGGGACATGTTACTGCCGCAGCGACGCGTGTCGTCAATAGGCTTCCTTCCTTCCTATCTTCCTTCCTTTCAGACCAACGAGGAGGGGACGGTTGCTGCAGCGGCGACGGGAATGGTCACCAACTTTCGAAGCAGACCCATGGTCCCGAAGCTTAAGCGCACCTTCGTGGCGGACCATCCGTTCGTCTACACGATCACTAACCTCGCTGTATCGGTGCTGTTCTTCTTGCCCAAGCCGTGAAGCGTTACCGACACCGCCGGTGACTTCGTCCTGGTATCGCACTGCGCATGTTAACGTTTTTGCTTCTTTAACACGCCTAGTTGTCTTTGGTTCTTTCCGTTCTATAAATCGCGACGGGCGTCTAGTGAATGTCGGCTAAACTACTGCGTGCCCGCAAAGGGCTAAGCATGCCATGCATTCGTCACAATAACGTCGGCTTACCCATGCAGCGCAAATGGTGGGGTCTTCAACGCACGTTCATTGCGTCTCATTTTCTGTTTGTAGCGGCGTGCATGAAGCCCTTGGCTGCAGAATTCGGCGACTGATCGGCACCGTCGTCATTCAGTATCCGACTAATTGGCCCTGCTGAAACCGTAATGTTCTTTGCACCCATCGTCGTCCTCATCGAATAGTTGTTGATTCCACTCGCCAGGGTTCTTAACGCTTTTCACAGTGGGTAAAATGGTTTCCTCTCGCAAGTGCTGGGTCTGCACCGCGGGAATGTCAGCTAGTCTCTCCGAGGAGTCAGTTTCACTTTCATCGTCTGGCCCGTTTAAAGACGCCTTTTTGTTTAGACGAACGAAGAGGGCACTGAAGCAGCCGCAGCTAGTGCCGTTATCGTAAAACTCGAGAAAATGTCGCATAAGAAAGTCTTCAACGCAGACCATCCTTTCGCTTATATCATCACCAACGATTCGGGAGCGATTCTCTTTATGGGTCATCTGTCTGGCGGTTCNATTCCACTCGCCTGTCGCTGCTACGGGTAGTGAGAGATTGTGAGCACTCCGTCCTCTCTTAAATGCCCCTAACACTGGTAGCGTTCTGCTTTACGCGCAAAAAGTGATGCGTTAATCGCCATGCACGCCTCATGTGGCAACCAACCGCGCTGAGCTTTATGATTCTTGCTTGAGCTACTTGCGCTTAGGCTTAGCGCCTCAGCATCTTTCCCGCTATATGGAGAAACGAAGAAGGCACCGAGCGGCTGCAGATATGTCGATCGGTTGTGAGTCTTATTGCATGCCGCGTTTGCCACGCAAATTCTTCGCGGACCCTCCGTTCATTTAGGTATGCGATTTGTAACCGCTCCTGTGCTTTTCTCCGAACGGCTACGATCGCAAGCTTTCAAGGATTCTTTTGCCTAAGTCGTCCTCATTTGATGCGTTTGTTCTTAACGACAAGATTGACTAGCTTTTGCTTTGCTCGTTTCTAGTTCAATGTCGACGTCTGTAAATATCGGTTTTTTTACTCGATATGGAACGTTCCCCCGCGGACTGTCCTGGCATTCAGCCGCAATTCGAATAGCTCCGTCTCAGCTCAACGCGCAGTCGCTGAAAAGTTTCGACTTAATCGCGCGCTTATCGCCTTATCTCGATTGCGTGGGATTATCCTCTACCTTCCTTTCAGACCAACGAGCAGGGATCGACTGCGGCTGCAGCTACGGGAGTCGTCTGTATGCTGCCAACTTGCGCTAAGCCGCCGCCGCTACGCAAATTTACCGTCGATCATCCCTTCATTTATGCGATTGCTAACCGCTACGGAGACCTGCTCTTCTTCGGCTGCGCACGCAAGCCTTGAACACCATTCGATCTTAATTTCTCCGAAAGCGAAACTTCTTTCTTACTCTTAAGACGCTTGTTTTGAGTTCTGTCGACGCGCATAAAGTTTGAGGTTCACATCCAACCATCCGCATAGAATATCTCATTTGACAGACGCACCCGAGCCTTAGCGATCATCTCCACTTTAAGGTCTGTAGCTTCTGTAACGAGCATAGCTCGTCGCAAAAACAGTGAAATCTACTGGTAGAGGGACACCTCTGGACCACAAACCGAAGCTTGGTCCTGCTTGAGAGCAACGAGGAGGGGACATGTTACTGCCGCAGCGACGCGTGTCGTCAATAGGCTTCCTTCCTTCCTATCTTCCTTCCTTTCAGACCAACGAGGAGGGGACGGTTGCTGCAGCGGCGACGGGAATGGTCACCAACTTTCGAAGCAGACCCATGGTCCCGAAGCTTAAGCGCACCTTCGTGGCGGACCATCCGTTCGTCTACACGATCACTAACCTCGCTGTATCGGTGCTGTTCTTCTTGCCCAAGCCGTGAAGCGTTACCGACACCGCCGGTGACTTCGTCCTGGTATCGCACTGCGCATGTTAACGTTTTTGCTTCTTTAACACGCCTAGTTGTCTTTGGTTCTTTCCGTTCTATAAATCGCGACGGGCGTCTAGTGAATGTCGGCTAAACTACTGCGTGCCCGCAAAGGGCTAAGCATGCCATGCATTCGTCACAATAACGTCGGCTTACCCATGCAGCGCAAATGGTGGGGTCTTCAACGCACGTTCATTGCGTCTCATTTTCTGTTTGTAGCGGCGTGCATGAAGCCCTTGGCTGCAGAATTCGGCGACTGATCGGCACCGTCGTCATTCAGTATCCGACTAATTGGCCCTGCTGAAACCGTAATGTTCTTTGCACCCATCGTCGTCCTCATCGAATAGTTGTTGATTCCACTCGCCAGGGTTCTTAACGCTTTTCACAGTGGGTAAAATGGTTTCCTCTCGCAAGTGCTGGGTCTGCACCGCGGGAATGTCAGCTAGTCTCTCCGAGGAGTCAGTTTCACTTTCATCGTCTGGCCCGTTTAAAGACGCCTTTTTGTTTAGACGAACGAAGAGGGCACTGAAGCAGCCGCAGCTAGTGCCGTTATCGTAAAACTCGAGAAAATGTCGCATAAGAAAGTCTTCAACGCAGACCATCCTTTCGCTTATATCATCACCAACGATTCGGGAGCGATTCTCTTTATGGGTCATCTGTCTGGCGGTTCGTCTTCTCCTCATAGTTCCAACGAACCTGCGTCGTCCGCTTCGCTTCCGAAGAAACCGCGTCTCAAAGACATCTTTTAGTGTTCGTTCTTGTTGCCCGTTACGGTTCCGTTCAAAGTTTGCTTGTTGACTTGCTAATCGCGTACTTTAAATGATCGCTGTCTTTGAGCGTTGGCGCAGGTAGAATGGAGTCTTCTTAATGATACTTCGTGCGCACAGCCTAACTATTACAGCCTTGGGCATGGCTACACGTCGTTTCGGTCACGGCCATTTCGGTCACGGCCGTTTCGGTCACGCCGTGTCGGTCACGGACGTTTCGGTCACCTGAGAAATTACAGCTAAAATGCAAGTTTTCGCAACATAAATAGTCGCCCGAAAGTGCAAGCATTATAAATCGTCCTTTTTATTTATGCGTTTTTATCCTTTTCATTTACCTGCCCTTTTGCACGCACAAAAGGACTCGTTACAAAGCAACCGTGTTTAAAATGGCGGCGGCCTCATCTCCGCGATGGTCATCTCAAGGTGGTTGTTCCTTTTGCGACAGTTATCTTGTAATGTGCCGTAATTTATCAATGCAGGATTCTATGAGATAAATCTTGGTCATTTAACACTTTTTCCGTGACCGTGACCGAAACGTCCGTGACCGAAACAACCTTTCGAAAATTTATTTTCCTGACCGAAACGTCCGTGACCGAAACGGCGTGACCGAAACGGCCGTGACCGAAATGGCGTGTAACCTTGGGCATTGCCCAGTGTTATCAATGCATTCATCGAACAGTCGAAACGATGGCTAGAGAGCATCCGCCTTATCTGCACTGTTAGGTACATTCCAGGACTCTGTCGGAGTTTCGGTTCCAAATTCCGACTGTTTCCCATTCCGAATTCCACATAATTAAGCTATATTTTCCGCACCGGAATTCCTGTTGGATTTAAATTGAACCGTCGCTAGCCCGTCAGAATCATGATCGTATACCCCTGGGACCTTCCGGAGTAGAGGGAACCACGGGTATCGAAACAAACCACTTACACTGGTGCTTTCCTGATGAACTAACGCCATGTTTTACTACCCGTCGAACTCACTCGACATGCTTAAGTCACCCGTTTGCCTGACCACTGCGTTACGCCCAGCCCACTCACCTTCTATGACGCTACGGGCTTTTTCCATCTCTTTAGACCAACGAAGAGGGCTCGACGGCCGCTGCGGCTGCTGCTGTGCATGAAGTCCTTGTTTGTGAGCATCCAGAGCCGGAAGTTTTCAATGCAGATCACCCTTTCGCCTATCTCATTACCAATAATTCGGGAATGATTATGTTTTTTGGACATCTGTCTGCCGGCGTCTCCTATTCTCAAACGTCCTACGAACCCTTGTCATCCGTTTCGCTTCCGAAAAAACCACGTCTCGAAGACACACATTAGTATTCGGCCTTACGTTCAACGTTTGCGTTGTTTAACTGCTAATTGCCGCTGAAATCGGCGGTTGTTTCTGAGCTTTGCCGCTAGTAAAGTTGTCACATCTTGTGCCCCTTGACAAGCATGTCATGAAAGTACACGCGTAGGCGTCAATAGAAACGACTAAAGTCGTACTGCTGAAAGTCGTCGCCGCAAACGACCTACATCATCGCAATAAACCACTGGATTGACCAAAATGAAATCTTTTTGCTCTTGCACATCAGCGGCTAGTTGTCGATTCTACCCGCTGGTATCTTAGCGTCTTGCACATCAAGAAAATGGTTAATGTCCGCACATGCTTATGTCTGCACACGGGTAGGCAAAGTGCGGTTCTCACCGATGAGCCAGTCCCGCTTTTGCTGTCTTAGCAGTGCCTAGCCGTATGAACCGCTTTTTCCGGTTTAGACCACTGAAGAGGGCACTGAAGCAGCCGCAGCTACCGCTGTTGTATTCCGGGAGCGAATGTCCTATACGAAAATCTTCGACGCTGACCACCCCTTCGCTTATCTTATTGTCAATGCCTCGGGAACGATTCTGTTTTTCGGACATCTATCTGCAGGCGTCTCTTCTTCTCAGACTTCCTCTCTGCCTGCGTCGTCCGCTTCGCTCGCTAAGAAACCCCGGCTCAAAGACATCTTTTTAGTGTACCGCCTTGCTGACCGTCACGATTCTGTCCAAACTTTGCGCTGTTTACTTCCTACTAACGTCCTGAAAACGATGGTTGAATTTGAGCTTTGGCGCTAGTAAAGTGAGCTCTTCCTATGATTCTTCGCGTGCACAGCATGACAATACACTCGTAGGCATTGGCCATTGCGTCCGACATAGAAGCATAGACGGACAGGGAGCAACGTTAGCAAGCAAAGTGGTGTCGAACTCGATTTTCATTGTTCGGATATCTCCGAAATTCCGATATTCGGGGTTTGAAAACGACGGCTATCGGAGTCTCTTACATATGTTTCCTTAACGCTGAACTAACACTGTGCTCTGTAAACTAGCCGTATACGCTCAAAGCATGTGACACAGCTCGTCGCTAACGCTAAGCTCGATATCCTGATGTGAGGTTGACGCTGTAGGCTTTGTTCCACATCTCTTTAGACCAACGAGAAGGGCTCCACGGCCGCCGCATCTACGCACGCGGACCTCGGATTTATTTGCGAGGATCCCGAGCCCGAAATCTTCAAAGCGAACCGTCCGTTCCTCTACGTGATCACGGCCAAACGTCGTCCGCGGTCTCGACGCGGTGTCGTGCTGTTCCTTGGGCAAATTTCCAGCTTCTGAGCCTTTGGTGTTTCGCTTGCGTCTTGTTCGTACAGCTTGCTCCCATGTTTGACTCCCTTGTTTGCTTTGTCCTTAGTCCAATGTGCCATTGTCCTAAACCTGCGTTTCCGATAAACTTCCCCCAGTGATTTGCCCGTTGCTTTTATACGGCACGAGCATTCACCACTGATTGCGTGGTGAGTACCATGTTTTTGGGTCGAAAGGACGCTTGGTATAAAAATCACTAATTGGAATCCACCGCTGCTCCATTGTTTTTGTAGCCAACATTCTCTCCATTGTGAGGTCCGAAGCAGCACCAGGAGTGTACACTCTGCCCTTTAGTTATTCTACCGACTTATGAGTCTCAGAGTCTTCGGAGTAGATGTGCCGGCACGCGTTGTTTTAAACGGATGTAGCAGGTGTCCTGTCTTGCTATCGCTTGCTCATGTTTGGGGTCTTATACGCATTCTCTTGCACCACGTAAACAAACCAAAAGTCAGGAAAAAACAGGCTAATATTTTTTGTGGGAAACGGACCAACCGCCAAAAAAATGAAATGTTGTTACCAATTAGGATAATTTTTTTTTTATCAATTTCGGCTTTTTTCCTAATTAAACAACATTTTTCTCCCGTCTCCTCTTCATTAGGCTTCTTCTTCGAAAAAGCTTCCTTAAGCGTGCTTGCGAGCTTGTTCGTAGTGTTGGCTGCTAAACCAAAGCTCGCTGCTTGGCAGTGTGTCATGAGCACCTTAGAGTCAGAATTCTCGCTATGTTGCAGCAACAGTTAAAGACTGCAGTGGGCATTTAGACCAACGAAGAGGGGTCGAAAGCATCGGCGGCTACTGCGGCGGTCTTCACGGCAATCTGCGCGCTTCCAGTTGAGCTGCTACCTAAACTCTTCAGAGCGAACCATCCTTTCCTCTACGTGATCACTGGTTCCAGTGGCGAGGCGCTGTTCCTCGGTCTGATTTCGAGCGGCTTCTGAGCCATCCTCTATACCCTGAGCTGAGTCCCAGTAACTATTTTGGTTTAAATATCTGCTTTCCTTGAGGAAAAGCTGCGCATTAACTGTGAAATGCCGTCTTGTGCCTAAGGTTAGGTAATCAGGTGAGAGCTCAAAAACCTACGCGTAACCCTGCCATACCAAGAGATGCAGTTTGTCATGAACGTGAAACCGACAGCATGCAATCGTCGCCGGACCGACAGATCTTATTAGATTCTTAGAGATTTTTGGGACTGAGGTGATGAGTTTCGTTAGGTAGCCGTCTAACCTATGAGTTCTGACTCACGGCTTAGTCGTGGCTTAAGAACGCTCTAAGCTAGCGTAATACTACCTATGTGAAACACTGTTCGTTTGTACACTGCAGTTTGCTTCGTCAGGTTCAACTCGTTCCGAGAGTGGACTCACTAAGTGTGTTTGTTCTCGTCCGTTCCTATGCTTCATCCTTGGCCGTGAAGGGCCTTATGTGCGCATGCGTGTGCTTGAGATTGCCCAGCCTTCGCAGCTCAACGTTAGCTTCGTCAAACCGTAGTTTAGACCAACGAGGAGGGTTCTGAGGCTGCGGCCGCGACAGCTGTTAAGATCATGTATGAGAGCGCTCTCGAAGACGAACCCAAGACATTCACCGCGGACCATCCGTTCCTTTACGCGATCACCAGCGATCAGAACAACGCCATGTTCCTCGGTCACATGTCCATCTTATGAGTGCCTTTGTGGATCTGTTCCGACTGCTTGGTCCTTGCTTTCGCTTGAGAATTTCACATCATTCTGCGCATTCTTCCAATAAATAATCTTCTGCAGACCGTACTGGCTAAGAGAAGCAGGGTTGTATGCTCTTTATTGACAACCGTGACCGCGGAACCTGGCCGCAGGTGCCTAATCGTAACTTCTGTTAGTGAATTGTACTCTGGTCACCGATGCACCGCGTCTTAACGTAATAGTCGCGAAACAAAAAACCGCACGCGTACTTTTCTTCTCTGACTAGTGAAGTTCTGCCTGTGCTGAAAAATAGTGCTCGGATGGGCGATCCGCACGAGGAGCCCAGTTTCTTCATTGCAGACCATGCTTTTGTCGAAGCGATCACAAAGACGGTCAATGATGTGGCATCTGGTGACATTTCCTGCTTCTGACCGAGACGTCCTATTTTATATTTTGCTTCGTGTGCAGTGAGCTCGTGCTTTTTTCCTTCGCTTGAGTGGCGCTCATGAGGTGCCATTTACCTTTGTGTTCGATAAGGTTCTCGCTGTTTAATCGTCTTTCTCACCTTAGAGTGCATTCACTTCTAGAATGAGGGCGCACAAAGTTCTTTTGTTCCCTGTCCGTTCCTGTGCTTCTTCCTAGTATAAGGACCTTTATGGCCCTGATGTCTGCACGTGTGTGCTCGAACTCAGGCCTGCACTCACAGCTCAACCTTAGCTCCGACATTGTGTAGTTGAGACTAACGAGGAAGGTTGTGAGCTGCAACAGCCACAGCTATTGACGTCGGGCACGAGTTTCTTGTCGAGGGCGAACCAAACGCATTGACAGCAGATCTTCCATTCCTCCGGGTGATCACAGGTGCCCAGGACAACGTCCTGTTCCTTGGTCACGTAACCGCCTTCTGAGGGTCTTCGAGGATTTGCTCCATTTGCTTGCTCTTTTCTTTCGAAACGCAAGTTTCCTATCATTTAAAGCACTTTTGACAAGCTTCTCTGTCTCGCGTGAACAACATAACGTAACGCTTCTTCGACGAGCTTTGGGCTTCGTGTCTTTCTCCTTGTCTGTGTTCTTGTCCAATCAGATGCTGGGCCGGTTTAGGCCAACGAAGAGGGAGCCGAAGCCGCGGCGGGAACTGCTGTGTTCGTGGGGTATCTTGCTTACGTCGCAAAGGATTCCAACACTTTCACCGCCGACCATCCATTCCTGCACATGATCATCACCGTCCAGAACGACGTCCTTTTCCTTGGCCACGTATCCACCTTCTGAGGGTCTTTGCGACTTTGCTCCATATGCTTATTTCTTACATAAAAAGGCAAATGTTCCCATAAGTTAACGGGCTCTTCCAACAAATACAGGGGCAAACTCGTAGGAACTTAATCGCTTGCAAAGTCTAGGCACGCTTTTCTATGTTTGGGACCTGTAGCAGGCTACCGATCTGTCTTATTATCTTGGCTAATGTTAAAAGTGAGGTTCGAACGTGCCGAAAAAAGTAATGAGTTTATAGCCTCAAATGTTTTATTTGGACACGTTATGCAGTGCTATGTGCGTGTGGAAAGCTTGGCATATCTCGCTGGGTCGCAAATCGGTCCTTCCGAAAATAGTGAGCCTGGCTTCAGTAAGCGAAAAACCAGACGGTGGGCGCCTGAATCGTCTCAACTAATATGTTAAGCAAATCGTTCAGCAAAGAACTACCAATGGTATTCGAATTATTTAAGATTTCGAAGCTAAGTTTTCCACTGCATTACGTTCAAAGTAGAGTTGTCGGGAACACCCCGCGTGCCCCGTTCAGTCCTGGCCCTACCCAGCCGTGCCGTCCTCCGTTCCGTCCTAGACCCCCGTGCCAGCACGGCCCCAGCACGGAACGGCATTAAAAACGGCCGTTTCCGTCCCGTTCTCCACTAAAATGGCACGGAACGGCATCAGTTTGCAAGCCGTTTCGTGCTCCGTCCCGTGGTAGAACGGAACGGAAAACGGCCCGTCCTGGCCCCTCTGACGTGCCGTTCCGTTCTCAAGACGGCACGGATCACGGAACGATCCGTTCCGTTTCACGATCCAACAACTCTAGTTCAAAGTACAAGTCAGTACGATCAGTTCAAGTCAAAGTCAAAGTGCTTTTCACAACGCACCGCTCTGCTTGGTGCTATAGCCTGGCTTCGTTGGTGGCTGTTCAGACTGCCGCATCGATGGAGTAGACGTTGCTTTTATGTCCTTCGAGCCGAATGACCAGCCCATTAAGTTTTTACTGCAAACCATCCTTTTCTCAACGCGATCACAAGGGCGGACAAAGACGTAGCATTTCTCGGTCACGTCTTGAGCTTCGGAACGTGCCGCTTTATAAGTTTCCTTTGCCGTTTGTGCATAAAATCACGTGCTTCATTTCTTTGCTTGAAGTACACATCATTGACGTTTTGTAAAGCGCGAGCTTGTCACTCTTTGATCCTTTTCTTCAAACCACTCTTCCTCGCATGTCATGCTTTTTTCTACGGTTTTTTCTGGCAAAATTGATCGCCTTTGGACTTTTTTCATGAATACGATAGAATGCTCTCCTTTCTTTGGAGTGCGCTCGTTTCTAGGAGGTTTTGTTGACGGGTTAGGAAGCTGAATTACTTTTTGGCTTAGCCTGGGCCTATTTAGACCAACGAAGAGGGAACGGAAGCTTGGGCGGCCTCGTTGTTCCGGGTGCATGCTCATTCAAATGAGCCCCCAAAGCCTCCAACCGTTTTCGTCGCTGACCACCCGTTCCTCTACGTGATTAGCGACAACGCCGGTGACGTACTCTTCGCCGGTCAAATCTCGCAATAGCCTTGGTTTTCCTGCCTTCCTACTCCACATATTTGTCATGAACGCTGTCTAAGACGCCAGGATAAAGCTGAGAATTCGCAAATGCAATGGACGCTACCGCATGTTGAGGCGGCTTATAATATGCCGCACAGACCGCATGCAGCTTGGGGCTGTCTCGGTGCTCTGTTTTAGCCTAGCACGAGCCTCTTAGGTTAGGCTAACGAAGAGGGCTCTGAAGCAGCAGTAGCATCAGCGGTCATTGTGGAACGGGAATGCTTGGAGCTGGACGAAGAGCCAAAGCCGTTCATTGCGGACCGTCCTTTCATCTATGCCATCACAACGTACAAAAATGACCTTCTCTTCCTTGGTCAGCTTTGATACCCTTTCGAATCCTCCCATAGATAGCGATGTCGAGCATCGTCACGGCATCTTCCCTTTCGAGTAACCGTATTTTCCCACTATCTCGTCGTATAAAGCCTTACCTAGCCTCCTACAATTCAACATGTTGATGCGCCTCCGTTGAGTAAGTTTGGGCAAGCGTACCGGATGTCTTCCTTAGGCGAGGCAAAATGAGACCGGCCTCTAGCGATGTGAATGCCCTACTCAGCAAGTGCATTTGTGGGTCTGCGTTCCGCTTCCATGTGGATGTGCTTGGTGGCTTCCGAGCAAGTGAGTGACGTGAATGTTTCGGTGGTTTTGCACTTCTTGAGCACTGACCGTCTGGCTTGTCTTGCTTAATGTTGTTTTTCCGTTACTAAAGTCGAAATGGTCTTTTGAATAATTTCCGTACGTAGATGTGCAAAGTACGCGAAATTTGGGCCCGTTTAGACCAATGAGGAAGGCTCAGAGGCTGCGGCGGCAACCGGCTTAGTGGCAATGCCCATGTCCCTCCCAATCGCACCGGAGAAACCTGTGGCTTTCGTCGCTGACCATGCGTTCCTCTACGCGATTTGCAACGAAAACGGTGATGCATTCTTCCTCGGACACATCTCCCAGTTCCCGTGATTGCCGTCACAGAGCGTTCATGTCCATTCTCATATATTTGTTCGAGCCATTTATTCAAGCGCTCATATAAAGTCGGTTAAGTAGAAGAATATTCTAGGACGTCGGCTAGACTGAGCTTATAAGAGGCAGAACAAAACGCTCCGAACATTGCCACATTTTGGCGAGTCCTCGGAAAGCTTGACTCGCTCATCCACTACCGTATTTTTCGAATAGAGCCCCTGGGGCTCTATTTTTCATAAGGTCTCTCCGGGGGGGGGGCTCTATTCAAGGGGGG
>JNEY01000041.1:252487-264952 GCA_020875895.1 Aphelenchus avenae | reverse complement strand
TGACCGATGAGGCGTTAACGACTCGGTCGGGGAGCTGGTTCCAGGCATTTACTGTCCGGGTAAAGAAGTTGTTTTCGGTTTTGGAGGTGTGCCTCCTCTTTTGCAGTTGAAATCGGTTGAGACGGTTTCTGCTGGACCGCACAAAAAACTTTCTTGAATCGAGGCTAACTTTTTTGTGCATGATCTTGTAGACCATGACCAGATCGCAGATTTTGCGTCGGTATTCAAGGGACTCCAGAAGACAAATGCTCAGCCTGTCAGCATAGGTAGTTTTTCGTAGACCGCATTTTTAAAAGCTATTCGCGTGAAATAACGCTGGACTCTTTCAAGTCGGCGAACGTCCATGACCTTTTTAGGAGACCAAGTGCCTAAGTACATTGCAGTTCGGAAGTTGGAATTCGCACGGTGTACGATACAAAGCTACTAGCAGTCAACCTGGCTTTTACAGACCGAAAGAGAAAAACTCAAAGCAAGCGAACGAATAAACCCATTGCGTGGCTTGCAATGTGAGGGTAAACCATGATACTATCGAATCGTAATTCAGAGCTTGAGAAGTTGGCCGAAGAACAGCAACGATCCAGCGCTGTCGGTGATGGCATAAGCGAAGGGGTGGTCGGCAGTGAAAAAGCGCCTGAGCCCACGCCCGGCTCCAGGCTTCATGGAGCGACTAGAAGCAGCGGTTGCCACCGTTCCCTCTTCGGTGGTCTAAAACGATCCGCCGGAGCCAGTGCGACTCCAAACCACTGAAGATTACGACTTGCATTAAGCGTTACCACTATTCTGTGAATCGAATAGACAATCGATCGGACTATCGTGATCGGACGGTGCACTGTTAGTTTAGAAGAAGGCTAAGGAATCACTTCTACAATTTGTTGTTCAGAAAAGTCCATGCTTATTGGAGAAGGAGCTATGTTTCGCGCCCAAAATATTCGCCTACCGATAGGCAGGCGATAGATAGGATTTGTGTGCCGATGAATGAGGATCTTTACTTACAACGGTACGATAGAGTACACCGGTGAGACCGATGGCGCAGCCTTTGCAATTAAGCGATCAGAAAGCTATGTACGAAGAGCTTCCGAAGGAACTCGACGAGTTAGGGACGCTTTACGTCTGCTAGCGAATACAGGGAAATGCTGAAAGGAGCTCTCGGACGGACTCGATTTGCTAACTCACGGTCGTCATCTCAAGCAAAGTGGCGGTGACGGAAGAGAGGGACTAGAGGAAGAGGAGTCAGGATTGCATGAGTGATGACTCTGATAAAAGCTTGAATTTCAGACTTCCGTGGGACCTATCACAATAGATAGTTTCAAACGGACTTTCACGCACCAGATGTTCGAATTGTGCGAATCGGGGAATTCCGAGAACTTGACAAATTCTGACCGGACCTCCGCTATGGATGCCGTTGGTGACCCATTTCTCTACAACAGAACCTACGACCGTTCAAACTTCGCATTCTAACTTTATTTAAATCTCGGTGTCAGTGAGCTTCAAAATTCAAAAAAAGCTAAGAGCGTACGCTGAAAGCAGAAGAGCTTCGTGTAGAAAAACGTGCGTCTAGTCAGAGCCATTGTGGACACCGCCGAAAAGCACGTGAGAGTCTTTGTTGGCGATCACATAGCTGAACGGATGGTCAGCGATGAACCGATTCGTAAATCCCGCAGCGGATCGTGACATCAACACGGCGCCAGTGGCCGCCGCTGCAGTGGTGCCCTCCTCCGTCACCTGCAACACGCGTTTTAGCATTTGATTTTCAGCTAAAGCCAAAAGCTCCCGAAAGCAGGTAACGGAGGACAGCCACACTGAGTTCCAAGCCTCGGTGAATTCGGCCAAATGGTTCGTTAGACTTGGTTTGGTAAAACTCGTCGGTACTGCCAGTCAGATCGATGATGTTAGTACCATGCCACCGCCGCCTGCGACGACAGGAATGATCAGCGCGCCAAATTGGTAGGACATGCCAAAGCGTTAAGCATAACACGGACACGCCTCTTCCTAGAGGTTAATACGTAAGCTCAAAACGTTAGTAGTGTAGAACACCACCAGCGAGTGACATCACCGTACCCGCTTGCTCGAAAAGAGGACCTACCTCCAAGAACGCCTACCTCCCGAACACACGAAAGCTCAAGAAACCGAAGAAAAGGATCAACGTGATGGGGCAAGGAAGGACGCTGCTTGCCACTTACAAGTCTCAATTTAAGCTAGCGCTACGACCACAATAGAATGAAATGACGATTCATTTTCAAGTCCATCGATATCGCATTGAATACTTCGGAGGACAGAGATTGCAGTGGAGTTAGAGAATTTCGCGGGTATGCTGTATGTAGCCTATTTGGTCAGGGGTTCGCCTATTTAGCTTGACATCATTTCAGAGCCTGGACACCCATCGTCCTGACGACGCACTAGGATTAAAGCGTCGAAAGCACACCGTAATAGAAACCGCAAGTTTAAAGCCTCGGAGAATTCGGCGCAATTATTCGCTAGAGTCGGGGTAAGAACAAAGATGTCAGTACTGTGAGTCCGACGGACGATGTTAGTGCAGTGCCACCGCCGCCTGGGCTCACCGGAACCAACAGCGCAGCGCAGCGCCGCCGCCTTTTTAGGACATGACAGCAAAGCCCCACATCCAAGCCAACCCGTACACCAAGGTTCATAACCACGTTAGTCCATAAGCCCAAACTGTTAATTAGTAAAGCACCGCAAGTGACAACATCAAAAGCGCTTGCGCGAAAAGAGGACCTACCTCCACGAAGGCCTTGTGGAAGACCTCGCTGATCTTGAGCGGTGCCTCCTGGCTGATGCCGCTGAAGTTGGCGTCGTCGCTAAAGGCGTTGCTCAATCCGAGCTCCGAGAGCGCCTTCTTCAGGCTCAGCGACGTCTCGACCTTGAAGCGGGGCAGTTGAACCTAAAGATTTATGCGAATTACAGGCGACTTTAGGCTTAAACCTACAGTGACTTCGGTCTTGTGGCGCTTGCCGATATACTCGGCGAGCTTCTTGCCGCTCAGCGATCCGAGCAGCTTCTGGAGGCCGAAGCGCTCGCGCGGCAGGATGACGAACATGAAGAGCTCGCCGCCGTCGTAGGGCAGTCCGAGGACCTGCGCGTCGTCGTCCTCGAAGTAGATGAAGTCCGTCTTCAGGTGCATCATGTCCACCTGAAACGTGGCGGTAATTAATTCACACGTTATTTCACATGTTCCTTTTCTACCAAGGTCGGTTCAGAGTACAGCTTCCTCCACCGGACATCCGGGAATAACTTCAGGTTTTCTTGGATATGGCTTAGAAAGAGAGCCATACCGTAAATTCTCTAATATAAGGACANCCCCCCCCCCTCACACCCGGTGTACCTTGGGGGGGGGGATAGTGGTCGCTATACACATACCCGTATATATACCCATATACCACAATCATAAGCCCTCTTCACGTGGTATTGTGGTCACTGTTCAGTAACTTCGGCTTGTTTAACGCATCGTTCTCCTACAGCATCTACTTTTACCTACGTTACTCGACTGACCTTCTCGCCGTGAGTCTTGAAGAATTCCTCCTGCCGGCGCTGCAGGAGCTCCAGCTTCTTCTCCAAGCTCTTTATGCGCATGTTCTTGTTGCGCTCGATCGCCGGCGACGTGATCGTCTCGCCCTCGATGGTCACGTGGTCCCGTCGGAGCGGATACTCGTCCTCGGGCATGCGCACCTTTCCCTCCGGCTTCTTCGGCAGCGGCGGAATGCGATGAACCGTAGGCTCCTCGACGAACTTCACGCGCTTTCGAGCTTTCTTCTGTGGTCTAAAGTACGCTGGAGTCACGCTGGATGCACGTAGATGCACGTCGTTATGGAAGCTAACCGAGGGTTCACGCGAGACGACCGCTTCTTGTACTTTCGGGCCAGGCGGACGGTTTGCGAAGGCGCTCTAGCTGACCTGAAAAGTACATTTGCGATCGGTCTATACGCATGGATATGCATAAGAGGGCACATAGGCTGGACCGACTTATGCCAATAAACGACAAGAATTTATGACATTTTTTTCCGTGAGAAAGAGGGCTTACTTGCGGATCGTTATCAGCGCCAGCTCCTTGTACCTCTTGGCGGATAACAGACAGGAGGAATCGGACGTCATCGTTCGGTAGAAAGCGCACAAGAATAAACAGCCTGCAGTCAGCGTGCGTCTTGGTGTGATATTTAAAGCACGAGCTTCTCAGGCAGAAGCGTCTTTGCGATTTCCACGACATTTCATGGCCGCTGGCTTTAGGTCACCGGTTAGGCAAAACTGACAGGACCGAGAAATCGAAGCTCAGAATGCGAACAATGTTGGTATGCCAAGAAGCTGCTCACTGATTTTGTCTCTACCAACGAACACGTGGAGAATTATTCCATGGAACAGTGCTACTGTTAACATCTTCCCGGTGGAGTTTTTCTATCTTTTTTTCTCTTAGTCCGAGCTAACAAATACCTGGGAAACGAAATGTTCTGCTCGCGGTACGAGAGGTGCTGGGCGAAGTCACGAAGGTCCTCCTCCCCGAAACGCACCGGGGACACGACGATTCGGAGAGGCTGCGTGCGCATGGACGCGGAGCTTGCCTAAACGGAAATGGTTGCACAACCGCTTTACTGGACATTCTACCGGCAATTGCATGCCATTGTCTCGACGGCCTACGATTAGCCCACTGATAGAATGAGTACATGGGTACACATGACCTCGAGAGCTTACATCAACCAGACGCTTGAAGAGATCTTTCGTGAAACTGCCTTTGTGCGACTTTAGTTTCTTGTACGTCTGCTTCGATGCTGCATCTCCTTCTTGGTCGGTCTGGGCGTCCGGTTGCAAGCAATGGGCGTCCGGTTGCAAGCATAAGTCGATGATTGTGTTGTCCGTCATGCAGAAACTGCCGCCGTCCAGACGGTTCTCGCTAATCGATCCGAGGAGCCTTTCCATAAGCTGGTTGGCGCGCATGGAACAGCCGGTGATGTTCAGTGAAGTCGGCGAGAAGTGCAGGAGGAGTTCGCGGAAATGAGCTGGCGTCAGTGCGGCGAAGCTGCCCGCAAAGAAGCCGAGCCAGTCAGTGACGACCGGCGTCTGAAGGAGGAGTGCCGCAAGATCTGCCGTCAAGACGAGCCCTAAACACATATGTAGTCGTCCAGGTATACTTTGAAAAGACGCATATAGTTCGTGTATAATGTCATCCCTAGTAATACCGATTGCGGATGGAATTTTCGAGCAGGCGTTAACAATCTTACCGTTGAAGGTCAAGTAGGCGACGCGAGAGCTCCGCAGCGCCTGCACGAATTCCGAGAAGAGGGCAGCAGCGTCCGCGTGCTCGCTTCTAAGCTCCCGGTCCGGCGGACCATCGATTCTTGATCGCGGTCTTGATTTGTCGCAGGCAGACGCCCGACATGTGCCCCATGATCAGCTGCATCAAACGTCCGTCGGTGAACTGGGCGTCGTCGAGTGTCCAACGATCCAGCGGACGCAGGACGTCTTCGAGAATTTCGTTCGGCACATGTGACATTGCAAGATGAGAAGCCTAAAACTCAGAGCTTTTCCTGATCGGTTCCAAGGACACATTACGCTCCGCGCAAAGAAAGAAAATGGGGTGGCGGCCGAACCGGGTCGAAAATTTCGGACTTATGACCTGCCGCAAACCTGTTACTTCAAGACTTGGTATATGCTATGAATGCTCAGTGTGATTCGCACATTCACAAAAGGTGTTTTTTAAAACAAACTGCGCTTACTAAACGAGACCGAGTCGCTAGTAAGCAAACGGGGCTGCTTACGCAATCCAGGCCAACGGAACGCCAGACGTTCCTGCGGGAGGTTCCACTCGATTCGCGATATATGAACGCTCGGTGGGTGAAGCGATTAAGCATGTGAATCAGGCGCAGCCAGCGTAAAACTAAAGTTGACCAGAAGTTTTGAACAATGTTTAACGGATCAAGCTTATGACTTACTACCCGGCGCGTACTCCGGATTTCTTCGGTGAAACAAAGTGTGATCGAAAACAGAAATTTTCCTGCTCTTCTAACCTGCGCAACTGGGTTTCGCTGAATCTTTGTCGTTTGTTCTGCACTGTTTAGCGCCTTTTTGAATTGGAATTCTGGAATGGAAAACCGTGCAAGGGGAATGGTGGCCAGCATCTGGAGATTGCTGAGGCAAATGCCCGCCGCCGGCAAAACTAGCGACATTATAGTTTTTTAGGAAATAACAAATACGGTGAAAATTTGCGTTTGGGCCGACGGACCATTAAAGCCCCTAGTGCTGAGTGTCGGAATTTGGAATCAGAAGCATAGGTTCTGGAATCGCCTTTTAATGCTGATTCGGATTGGAAAACATTCTGAAACTCCCCTGCTACCTATGTAAGTCATTCTAACAGTTAGAAGACCACTATGTGTGTAGAGCTATCATGTTTGACAGGATAAAAAGACACAGGCCAGGGCAGACGCGTGCGTAAATGGCTCCTGATGACGGGGGAAAACGAGCTAGCCAAATAAAGCTTCCTTTATTGCAAGACTGACTGCACATACATGTGGATTTGAAACGTGTCGTCAGTTCACGTCACCGCCTTTGAAGTTCATTGGTTTCAAGGGAACTGGGAGATTTGTCCGAAGAAGAGCACGTCGCCAGGCTTGTTCGTGATAGCGTAGAGGAACGCGTGGTCGGCGATGAAGCGCGGCGGTTCCGCATGATGCACGCTGGCAGAGACGAGCGTCACCCTCATGCCGGTCGCGGCTGCAGCCTCAGAGCCCTCCTCGTTGGTCTAAAATGCGAGAATTACGAATATGCTATTCTGCAGCAAAATAATTGTTTTCTGAATGGACCTTCTGACGAACAAAAGAGACTTGAGTTGTTAGCCGGCCGACTACAACTAACTGAACGGACTCTACGAAGGAAAGATCCAGTAGAGGTCCGCACTCGGCAGACGTTTAGTACTCCATAGCGTACTGATCCCCCTACCGTACTCTGTGCACCGCATCCATACGGGACCGGCAAACCGTGTCGTATTCTATACGGCGCTGATCCCGCAGTACCGCAGGAGTACAGTCGAGTACTGGTCGTCGACTTCGAGTGAGTGAGGTTTGTAGCTAACCCAGAACATTCTTACGTATTGTGCTAACGCAACGCACTCGGATGAACGATCCGCTGGATCCTGGGAACAATCAAAACTCCAAACGCCTCCTAGGTAGCTCAATTCTACGAGACGATGGCTATAGAAGCCTAAAGACGAGGGCGGGAGATTAATCAGAAAACCGTAATTTAACCGAAACTTATCCATTTTCTGAAGCAATTCGCTTGGCTGGCGATCGTTTTCCCATTTTTAACGAAATATTAGCCTGTTTTTTCTAACACAGATTGTGCTGCCCAAACAAAGCCAGGAAACTATGACGACAAGCATCGATTGGGAACCTCTATGCTAAATGTCCCTGTTCTCCAAGAAGCACGGACCTCTCACCGCGCGACCAGTGGCGGAGGCTCATTTTGTGCGAAAAGCAATGGGAAAATCAACGTCAGAATTTATACACAAAGCAAGATAAGGACAGTGAAACTGGAGGACTACAAACATGGGAGCAAGCTGTACGAGCAGGATGCAAGCGACACACCAACGACTCAGAAGCTGGAAATTTGCCCAAGGAACAGCACGACCGCTCGTCGAGACCGGGGACGACGTTTGGCCGTGAATGCGAAGAGGAACGGACGGTTAGCTTTGAAGATTTCGGGCTCGGGATCCGCGCAAATAAATCCGAGGTCCGCGTGCGTGGCTGCGGCGGCCGTGGAGCCCTTCTCGTTGGTCTAAAACGTTGCGGAACAAAGCCCATAGCGTCAATCAGACATGAGAGGATCGAGCGTAAGCGACGAGCGGTGGCCAAGCAAACGGGTAACTTAACATGCAGAGCAAGTTGACAGTTAGAAAGCACCGCGTTAGTTCTACGAGATTCACACCTCCGTTTACTAGCTCCAACATTGACGACGACGATGGGTGTAAAGAACACTGAGGTTTCGGTAGGGCCAATTATAGTCGGCTACTTAGCGACGACGGTGTCGACTAGTCGTCTTCTTCTACAGCAAAGGGCTTCACGTGTGACGATACTCCCAGAAAATGAGATGACATGAATGTGCGCTGGAGACCCAAATCATTTGCACTCCACGAACAAGCCGAGATCATTCTGACGAGTGCAAAATATACGTAGCTCTTGCGGGCATGAAGAAGCTTAGCCGGCAGTCATTACCTAAGTTAAACGCCCTGGCTAGTATGGCTAGTCTTCAAGATTCTAACGAGAATAGTGTGAAGGATTTATAGAACGGAAACAACTAAAGATAAGCAAGCGTGTTAAAGAAGCAAGAAAACGCTAACATTTGCAGTGCGATATCAGCCGAAGGCCCTGGCGGTAGTCGTAGCGCTTCATGGCTTGTGCAAGTGGCCGAGGAACAGCACCGATCCGGCGAGGTTAGTGATCGTGAACGCGAACGGGTGGTCCGCTACGAAGGTGCGCGTTGGCTTCGGAACCATGGCGCTGCATCGAAGTCTAGCAACCACTCCCGTCGCTGCGGCGGCAACCGTCCCCTCCTCGTTGCTCTAACCAGGACCCTATTCGGTTTGAAACTTCATGAGATGTGACCTCCAGCCCACAGTCGTAGAGTTCACATTTTTGCCGAGAATAGTGCTTAGTCTAGGAGGTGAAACGTTAGCGGATTATGCTGGCAAAGGTTAATGCTGCACTATGGTTTAGAGGACTGGTGAAATTGACGTTAAATGAGACGTGCGACGCGGTTGAATGAGGCCAAAATGTTTATAAGCGTCGTACGCGCGCACTAGGCGACTAAGCGAATGAGAGCGACGGGCGACGGACGATAACGTTACCTATAACAACTGTCTAGTGGACACAAAAGTTCTCATACCGACCTTCCTGAGCATGCAAGGGCCCGAGGACTTGGATCCCTTACGCTGAATGCCTGGCAGGTACAAATGTCCAATTTTGGACTTGAACACTAGCTGTGCAAAACTCATGTATAACTGAGCGCACGTAAGGACCAGTCAGTACGGCAAAAGCGCATGGCAGACTTAAGTTGAATGAATGTTGAATGATTATTGAAGCAACGGGCAAAACTAGGCATCAAGTATGCGCTTACAGCAATGCCACAAAGACTGTGAGAGAGTGAAAATAAACATCAGTAAGATTGTGTGGATGCACAAAGTATCTGTGAGAACATGTAACCGAAAACGGAGAGAAATGGGGAGAAGGATGGAGTCATGCATGGAGAGGTGGTAAACCGCTTAAGTAACCTGGTTGGGCTCGAGCACATTGAGTTCTTTGAGTTGCTTGAGGAAAGACATGACCGATGAGGCGTTAACGACTCGGTCGGGGAGCTGGTTCCAGGTATTTACTGTCCGGGTTAAGAAGTTGTTTTCGGTTTTGGAGGTGTGCCTCCTCTTTTGCAGTTGAAATCGGTTGAGACGGTTTCTGCTGGACCGCACAAAAAACTTTCTTGAATCGAGGCTAACTTTTTTGTGCATGATCTTGTAGACCATGACCAGATCGCAGATTTTGCGTCGGTATTCAAGGGACTCCAGAAGACAAATGCTCAGCCTGTCAGCATAGGTAGTTTTTCGTAGACCGCATTTTTAAAAGCTATTCGCGTGAAATAACGCTGGACTCTTTCAAGTCGGCGAACGTCCATGACCTTTTTAGGAGACCAAGTGCCTAAGTACATTGCAGTTCGGAAGTTGGAATTCGCACGGTGTACGATACAAAGCTACTAGCAGTCAACCTGGCTTTTACAGACCGAAAGAGAAAAACTCAAAGCAAGCGAACGAATAAACCCATTGCGTGGCTTGCAATGTGAGGGTAAACCATGATACTATCGAATCGTAATTCAGAGCTTGAGAAGTTGGCCGAAGAACAGCAACGATCCAGCGCTGTCGGTGATGGCATAAGCGAAGGGGTGGTCGGCAGTGAAAAAGCGCCTGAGCCCACGCCCGGCTCCAGGCTTCATGGAGCGACTAGAAGCAGCGGTTGCCACCGTTCCCTCTTCGGTGGTCTAAAACGATCCGCCGGAGCCAGTGCGACTCCAAACCACTGAAGATTACGACTTGCATTAAGCGTTACCACTATTCTGTGAATCGAATAGACAATCGATCGGACTATCGTGATCGGACGGTGCACTGTTAGTTTAGAAGAAGGCTAAGGAATCACTTCTACAATTTGTTGTTCAGAAAAGTCCATGCTTATTGGAGAAGGAGCTATGTTTCGCGCCCAAAATATTCGCCTACCGATAGGCAGGCGATAGATAGGATTTGTGTGCCGATGAATGAGGATCTTTACTTACAACGGTACGATAGAGTACACCGGTGAGACCGATGGCGCAGCCTTTGCAATTAAGCGATCAGAAAGCTATGTACGAAGAGCTTCCGAAGGAACTCGACGAGTTAGGGACGCTTTACGTCTGCTAGCGAATACAGGGAAATGCTGAAAGGAGCTCTCGGACGGACTCGATTTGCTAACTCACGGTCGTCATCTCAAGCAAAGTGGCGGTGACGGAAGAGAGGGACTAGAGGAAGAGGAGTCAGGATTGCATGAGTGATGACTCTGATAAAAGCTTGAATTTCAGACTTCCGTGGGACCTATCACAATAGATAGTTTCAAACGGACTTTCACGCACCAGATGTTCGAATTGTGCGAATCGGGGAATTCCGAGAACTTGACAAATTCTGACCGGACCTCCGCTATGGATGCCGTTGGTGACCCATTTCTCTACAACAGAACCTACGACCGTTCAAACTTCGCATTCTAACTTTATTTAAATCTCGGTGTCAGTGAGCTTCAAAATTCAAAAAAAGCTAAGAGCGTACGCTGAAAGCAGAAGAGCTTCGTGTAGAAAAACGTGCGTCTAGTCAGAGCCATTGTGGACACCGCCGAAAAGCACGTGAGAGTCTTTGTTGGCGATCACATAGCTGAACGGATGGTCAGCGATGAACCGATTCGTAAATCCCGCAGCGGATCGTGACATCAACACGGCGCCAGTGGCCGCCGCTGCAGTGGTGCCCTCCTCCGTCACCTGCAACACGCGTTTTAGCATTTGATTTTCAGCTAAAGCCAAAAGCTCCCGAAAGCAGGTAACGGAGGACAGCCACACTGAGTTCCAAGCCTCGGTGAATTCGGCCAAATGGTTCGTTAGACTTGGTTTGGTAAAACTCGTCGGTACTGCCAGTCAGATCGATGATGTTAGTACCATGCCACCGCCGCCTGCGACGACAGGAATGATCAGCGCGCCAAATTGGTAGGACATGCCAAAGCGTTAAGCATAACACGGACACGCCTCTTCCTAGAGGTTAATACGTAAGCTCAAAACGTTAGTAGTGTAGAACACCACCAGCGAGTGACATCACCGTACCCGCTTGCTCGAAAAGAGGACCTACCTCCAAGAACGCCTACCTCCCGAACACACGAAAGCTCAAGAAACCGAAGAAAAGGATCAACGTGATGGGGCAAGGAAGGACGCTGCTTGCCACTTACAAGTCTCAATTTAAGCTAGCGCTACGACCACAATAGAATGAAATGACGATTCATTTTCAAGTCCATCGATATCGCATTGAATACTTCGGAGGACAGAGATTGCAGTGGAGTTAGAGAATTTCGCGGGTATGCTGTATGTAGCCTATTTGGTCAGGGGTTCGCCTATTTAGCTTGACATCATTTCAGAGCCTGGACACCCATCGTCCTGACGACGCACTAGGATTAAAGCGTCGAAAGCACACCGTAATAGAAACCGCAAGTTTAAAGCCTCGGAGAATTCGGCGCAATTATTCGCTAGAGTCGGGGTAAGAACAAAGATGTCAGTACTGTGAGTCCGACGGACGATGTTAGTGCAGTGCCACCGCCGCCTGGGCTCACCGGAACCAACAGCGCAGCGCAGCGCCGCCGCCTTTTTAGGACATGACAGCAAAGCCCCACATCCAAGCCAACCCGTACACCAAGGTTCATAACCACGTTAGTCCATAAGCCCAAACTGTTAATTAGTAAAGCACCGCAAGTGACAACATCAAAAGCGCTTGCGCGAAAAGAGGACCTACCTCCACGAAGGCCTTGTGGAAGACCTCGCTGATCTTGAGCGGTGCCTCCTGGCTGATGCCGCTGAAGTTGGCGTCGTCGCTAAAGGCGTTGCTCAATCCGAGCTCCGAGAGCGCCTTCTTCAGGCTCAGCGACGTCTCGACCTTGAAGCGGGGCAGTTGAACCTAAAGATTTATGCGAATTACAGGCGACTTTAGGCTTAAACCTACAGTGACTTCGGTCTTGTGGCGCTTGCCGATATACTCGGCGAGCTTCTTGCCGCTCAGCGATCCGAGCAGCTTCTGGAGGCCGAAGCGCTCGCGCGGCAGGATGACGAACATGAAGAGCTCGCCGCCGTCGTAGGGCAGTCCGAGGACCTGCGCGTCGTCGTCCTCGAAGTAGATGAAGTCCGTCTTCAGGTGCATCATGTCCACCT
>JNEY01000041.1:211014-249173 GCA_020875895.1 Aphelenchus avenae | reverse complement strand
GGACGCAAATCAAGCCCATGCAGACGATATTAACAAAATTTAACTCGAAAATTTTCATTTATGCTGAAAATTCGCTCCGGTGGCGCCTTGCGGCGGGCAAAAACAGTGTCGAAAAAAGGGCTTTACTTGACCAAAGGCCGACACCCAGCCAACCTGAAGCTACTCGCAAATCCAAGCCAGAAGAGCAGAAGTTCACTTGGGAGACAGTAAAGTAGAGCCAGCTAGATAAATCGTGCGAAGAGTATTCGTTTCACTCTTACCTTGCATGTTTACAGCACGAATTCTAGCAGTAAATTTACTATTGGAAATGAAAGGCTTGGAAATGGAAATGGAAATGGTGGCAAATTGAGTAAGTGGGAAATGGAAATGGTGGAAATTTCGGAAATGGAAATGGAAATGGCTGAAAAAAGTGGAAATGGGAAAACCCTGCGTAGGATACCTCGCACTGAAATTTGACAAGCGTAGAAATCATACGATGACACATTTCAATCATCGAAAAATGAAGAATAAATTGTTTTCAACACTCCGCTGAGGAAAGAATCAGACCGGGAGGTTGCGAAAGGGGACACATTCAACAAAGCGCAGCGAACTCTGCTCGTTCTCTCTTCTCTCGACAGCACACCGGGACATAAACAAGCGAGGCCATGTTGTGGGACATGCACTTACGCTTCGCTTTCGCAAGTCACTCGGATGAATCAACGTCGGATCAGTTGCGAACGGGGGGGGGGTATTCAACTAGTCGCAGCGCACTCTGACCCTCCCTTCCATCCACCCGCCGTGGGAGAAAAGAATCACCTGAACTGTCATAAATCACACAGCAGGATATTCCCATTTGCTAAAAAGACTGAAGTCGTCCTAAAGGGGAGCATTTCCAAGCAATACAAGAGGCATTTTCCCAAACATAAACAAACGCACCAACGGTCGGTAATGGCGACCAGCGTACCGTTGAACAAAACCCCTTGCACCTCTCATTGTTTCCACATAAAGCAAAGCTGTTTCGAGCCAAAAAAATTAGAAGAGAAACTGGCAATTTTACGAGCATAAGGTGCTTAAAGAGTTAGGAGGTGTTTAAGGACGCGTGAATAAGTTCGCTAAAGCGGACGGATGAAAAGTGAAGCGGACGTATTGTTGGGTGAACGTTTCGCCAAACAGCAAAAAACGCTCGACGCTTCTTTGACAAGCTACAAGCAAAAAGCCACGCAGTTAAGAAGGTTAGGTAACCCATGAGAACGTCGAGCCAAAGTTCCAAGATATGTGTAAATAGCAGGCTGCGCAAGTTCGCAAGTGTCCTGCCCGACGTCAAAAATGCGCTCTGCCGACAACAAAGTCTGCTCGCCGTCGATAGGCATCCTTGCGAGAAGCCGGTCGGCCGCTGGTAACGCAAACTGCTGGTCAGTAGGGACAATGGTCATCATAGTGCTTCTTGAGTGGTAATCCAAAACATAGCCTGGCAGCTAAATGTCTGCCAAATATTTCGAATGTAGCAAAATTCCAGCCTGTTGGGCTTTAAATCTCTTTGGTCCTTGCCCTAAGAGTCTTCCAGCGGCCTTCGCTAACATGATTTGCCAAGTTTATTTGACAGGGACGTTTGGAGCGGATACGTAGAAAATAAGTAGTTACACACAGCTGGGAGAGGTATTTGTATCCCTGAGTGGGTTAGTCAGCCCAAACCGAAAGCGCGTCCGTTAGGTATTCGCGGGTGTTGTACCACGGGCGGTTGAGCTTCTTACAGAGACCGTCGAAGTCGTCATAGCCGCCAGGGCACGAATGAACTGAACGAGGTTGTTAAAAAGCCGACATTTATCCAATCTCAGGCACCGTCAGACGTAAAAAGGTTCCTTGGGTCTCGGACTTGACTAGGTACACCATACACACTTTCGATTCCAGGCCATTTGTTCGTCCGGGCCGTTGCACGTCCAGGCGGCACACATTGTGCTCGGATGCGCAGCGACACACTGAACGTCCTCAATGCATCCGGCTTGTCGGAGGTAGATGCCTGAAACTTCCCAGAGTACAATGTCTGCATAAAGTACATAAAGGTCGCTTGTCTATGCGGAAATAGGGTCGCACTAAGTGGACTGCATCCTAAAGAGAAATAACGTTGGTTGTGGCGGGCAATGTACAATCTACAGGGAAAATGAACTCTGTCATACAAGGACCTGCACTGTCATTTTTCGCTCAAGTGCTTGACGTACTGAATAACGCTAGAGCAGAAGCTGTTCGCCCACTTTAGCCGCATAATGCTTTGATACCATTGTTGGGACAGAATACGCTGATCTCTCATCGTTTAGCCGTCGTGCATACTTGTTCAGAATAATGTCAGCTAACTGGGATAAATCAGGATTATTATGAGGCTTACTGGAACTGACAGAAGTGGGCGAGCCGACTCGTTTAGTGCGCCCAAGTGTCAGTGGGTACCCAGCCTCAAACTGCTTAGTGAGACCGACCTCGGACTCAGGCCTGACATCGGCATACTCACAAATTTGGACCTAGTTCGTGTTGCACTGAACCTAGGTGCACGATATAGCTGTGATCCACAACGTGAGCTACCAAGGCGCTTACCGTTATGAACCTCGTCACGGTCGTCCTTGCCGAACATCCTCCTGGGCTCGGTGTACTTCCAGCACATGTAGCGCCTGTAATACAATTAAAAAATGGCCCGCCGCAGGCGACACCAACGAAATTTTTGCAGAAGATTTTACAAGTGTAATGACAATTTGCGCTGATGGCTGCGAGAGGCAATTTACTTCATTTTAACGCAAGCTCGTCGCACATTCCGTTTCGCGAGTGAAGTAAACTGAAGTGAAAGGGGCATACTTTATTTGACTTCACTTCACCCTTTTTCAGTGACCTTAGCGCTTCACCGGTACCCTGGTATGAACCAAAAATTTTTGTTGAAGTCTCGGTCTCGGTTTTCCGAGAGTCTCGGACCATTTTGCTGGTCTCGGTCTCGGTATCGGTCTCGCTTTGTTTTCTCAGTCTCGGTTTGATTTTCAGGAACCCCATCCCTGATTAGTGGTTGATCTAAGGGAACGGAGTGCAGCGGACAGCACTGGAATTCTATCGAGGGAACGTTCCCTTCGACTTCCGAGGGAAGGGAATAAGATTTTATTACGGTTCCGTGGTTTGCATCGATACTTATGCGGGACAGAACGTAAAATGGCTTCCTTTTTTTGTTTTACTACTTCGGTTTTGTCATGCGTACCTGTGCCCCAAGTGAAGGTTGAAGTGATGAAACGTTTAGGTGGCACCGGTCGCACCTACCGCACTGCCGTACTATCGGGTTGATGAAAGCAGCGCTGTTTTCAGGACATACTAAATGTATTATGTGATCTATGACACGTCCAATGAGACAGACATGCCACTTAATAGGCCGCAGCATTGTTGAGTTCCGTGATGGAGGACTTGAAGCAGGCGAATCCAGGCGGACACGAAGCTACCTCTCCGAGCTGACAAGTGGTAGGACTCGTAGCGACAGAGGTCATGAAGAGCTCCATTCCTTTAGGGCATCCGTTTCCTAAACAACGAGTTAAACTAGCAGTCGAGCTTAGCCCCAAAGAGAATAGAAAAAATGACTGATGCCGAAGCTTTTTTTCAGTAATCTGTATTTTGTTCCAAAACACCGCGAAAAATGCGTCTACATCTGGTTGAAGTCCTTAGCACTGTACATATGAACAATGTTTAACAAATCTGGGTTGTATTTTGTACGGCCTGCGTTGATAACAACTTGCTTACTTGAAGACTTTGCAGGCTTCGTCCTGTGCACGTTAGATACCCTGCTTCCGAATCTTCTTGCAGCTGCAGCGCTGCCATTGACCTTGCCTCCTGCTAGCACCAAGACGAGTGTCGCCAATGGTCGCTTCCCTCAACATTCAACAGCAGTGGTAGTCGCCGGGCAGCGCGTCGAACGCGCACAAAGGTCCGGTCGCCGACAAGAGCCGACGGTAAGCGGTGAACAGGACTTGACCAGTCCGTGAGCAGTGTCGACGTTAGTTTTGGACGGATAATCATTGGTCGCATTTATTGAGAAGGCATTTTGACTGGACAGAGGAAAGTTGCGATCAGCAGACGCCGCTGTTTTCCAGAACAAACGAGAATGAGCGGCGATATCCACTGGTTCCGCAATCGGTTTCAATGCTTGGCATCGCGCCGGCTTTCCCTCGCTGTCCAAGAGCGGTATGCGGGCTCCAGTAAGTGGCGGTTGGGTGCACCCCACATAATAATGCACCCCACAGAAATGTCTGTAGCTCAAAGGAAATATCTAAAGCCGTAATGATCGGCGTAAATCTTCTTAAAAAAATGTTTTTCTGTCTACAGCTTGGACTCGAATTTGTTTATTCAGCGGGTAGCGTTACAAGTCCGCAGAGGTCCGCTTCTTTAGTTCGACCGGAAGTCGTCTGTCTTCTGTCAAGCGTTCGTTCCTCTTTGACAATCAACCTTGACTAAAGGGGCTTCGTAATGATCGCTCGCGCTCTCTCTAGCCCCACGCATACAGCGCCAGGCACGTAAGCCTTCCGCCCATCGATTGCTGGCTGCGCAGCGCTGTATGAAAAGAGTTCGTCGGCCGCGATAGATCGCTTGCTTGCTGCCAGCAGGGCGAACGTCGCCTCTCAAAGAATTATGCACAGCGTTAAGACGCGCAAAATGCGCGAGAGATCAGTGGTGGCTTTCGCGTCTTCGCGTGATGCGGACCCCGCGCTAGCGCTACCGCTTCTATGTCCGCCCGGTACATAAGCGAGTCGCTCAATCTGACCGTCCGGTGGAGTTCAGAGTGGCCCCCGGTGGCCGTAGCACGCCGTCTCCCTGGCGGCAATGCGGATCCTATCCCGCTGTCCCGTTATCCTATCCCAAGACCTTAAGGCCTAGCCAGGAGTCTGGCGGCCGTGTGCGCTGCGGCTGGTTAGAGAACGCGGTCCCCGTTCCGCTGGGGAAGGAGCCCACCGGTAGAGACTAGGGGTGCGGCGGTCACCGACGCAGCACGTGGTCCCGTGTGCTGCTGGCGACTGATCTCCCAATTTTTTTGGGAAGAATACGCTATTCCCCACTTTTCTTCACTCGTTCTCCCACATAAAAAGTCTCCAACTGATGGCCGCAACAGGTAAAGTGCTACCGTTGTCGCTAGTTCCAACATTTTTTCTACTTTCTAGCTTCTAGTCTCTAGTTTCTAGTCCCTAGTTTCTAGTCTCTAGTTTCTAGTCTCTAGCATCAGTTTTTAGTCTTTAGCTTCTAGTCTCTACTTTCTAGCTTCTAGTCTCTAGTTTCTAGTCTCTAGTTTCTAGTCTCTAGTTTCTGATAAATTATTAAAACTTTCAGTAATTTCTTTATTTTCTTAGAATTTTGTCCTAGCTTCCAGGCTAGTTTTAACGGAAGCAAGCTTGTGCTTGTACTCGACTTAAACCTGCATTGCATTCCTGACGAACGAAATAGGCAAGAATGTGTCAGTAGCCGTCGCTCAGAGGGATTTGTTGGTATCATCCATTTTGAGCTCCTCAAACGAATCTGCCCAAAAAAGCAGCCTAGCGGAGATACACACTTCGACTAAATTAGAGCGTCGTTTTTCTTCGATGTTATCTACCCTATGTTCTGTGCAGGGCGGTGTAATGTGTGGAGCTAGGAGATGTGTCAAGCAGTGCTAGGACAAAACTATAAAAAGTTACCTAGTAATTCCGGGTGAGAACGGCATCCGTTTCGTCGGTTCGCGATAAAGTGACGATAGAGATAGAAAGGTGACGTTTCGAATTCACGATAAAGCCTGAGAAGTATGGAGGAACGTGTCCGGAAAAAATGACAGGTCCGTTCTTCTGCTTAGCCTCGGGTTTACGCTCGATCTGCGCATGTTAAAGACAGCGAGCCTTCAGATAGCGCGACTCGAGTGGAATCTCTCGCAGGGACGCCTGGCGTTCCGCTGACCTGGAATTCGTAAGCTCTAGGCCGCGACCTCGCTGGTAAAGGACAAGGTTTAATTTATTCATTTGTAATCGTAATTTGTAGAAAATTCGCGTTTTGCACGTGAGACAGATATAACGCGCACAAAACATATAGTGCGGAGGTCTCCTTTTCGTGGTCGTCCGTGAAAATCCACAAAATCACATTCGTTTTAGCCGCGCTATTACAGTCGCTTTTTCGCAGTGTTTTTTACGTGAATTTCTGTCCTTTATGCAGCCAAGTTTGTATTTCAGGTGTGTCATCTCGCAATGTCATCCCTTCCGCGCGAGGTTCTCGAGGACATCCTCCTGTCGCTGGACCGTTGGACACTCGACGCCGTCCAGTTCACCGACCGACGCTTCCTGCACCTCATCGAGGAGCGCATGTCGGAGTTATGCCTTCGGGAAATCACCTCCGCAAGCTTCGAGGCACCGAAAAAGTACACGGACGGGACCTCGTCTATCCGCATCGACGGTCCGCCGAAGCGAGAGATTTCGAATGCTCACGAGGACACTGCTCTTCTGCTCTCGGAATTCGTGCAAGCGCTGCGGAGCTCACACGTCGCATCCATAGCTCTCAATGGTAAGTATGCGTACGTCCTAGACTTCTGGGCGCAAATAAGTATGCTTAGGAAAGGCATATTCAAAATTACTTAGCGTACTTTAAAAAGTTGCCTGATTGGATGAGCGGGACACGCAGGGCATTTCGGGACAATGTAGTGGTAAATAACAAAAACTTTTTTGAAGTGACTGAATTGACAACTGAAGCAATCACGGCTACCGCACTCTAAAAGCCCAACTTGACCTGGACCGTCATCTTGAAGGCTCTCAGAACCGATCCCTAGTGCTAACACTAGTTGCCGCTTAAACGAAACCAAGCGTGTGTTTAGGACTCGTCTTCACGCCGGAACATGCGGCACTCGTCCTACAGACGCCCATCGTTACCGGCTCGCTCATCCTCCATGACGGCAACTGCGCCAAACTAAGTCCTACGCAGTTCCGCAAAGTCCTCCTACACTTCTCGCCGAATTACGTGCGCGTTGACACGTGCGACCTCCGCGCGGATCAAATCTCCGACGAGTTCGTTCGAGAACTGATCAAGAACCGCGTGCTGTCCACGTCGTTCATCCGCACAGCGCCAGTGGACGGCGGCAGCTTCTGCGTGACGGACGACGCTATCGTCGACTTCTGCGCGCAGCCAGACGTCCCGATCGGCCACGAAGCATATCCATTATCTAGCGAACTGGTTCTGTATAGGGGCACTTTCACGAAGGACCTCTTCAAGCGTCTGGTTGAGGTAAGCAATCGATGTAATATATACCGCTGTCAAGGCCATGTGCCCACTGGGTGCAGCTGAGGAGTTGAAAAAGTGATACTGCATGGATGTTTAGGCAAGCTCTTTGTCGACGCGCACTCAGCCGCATCGAGTCACCGTGTCCCCGGTGCGTCTCGAGGACGAGGATCTTCAGGACTTCGCGCAGCACCTCTCGTATCGCCAACGCGGCCAGCGGGGGCAGGTGCGCATCTACGACTTCCCGGGTGAGCAGCACGGAGCGGTCGCCGGGATGCGCCTGCAAATTGCACTTTCCGGGGTCAGCCGCCTGGAAGTGATCCGTGCTCCGCGCTCACGCTACGACTTTTACGAGCCGGACGAATAGATCCCGCTTTACTGACCCGGCTTGCACGCCTCTAGACATAACCTGCCGACCGACGAATAAACTGACTTTTAACGATTCAGTTCGCTTGAGATATTTGATTCGGAGTCTGCACGCCGGCTAGTGTGGTACCTGTTTATGCCCGCCAGAAGGCTAAAGAGCTATCAGCGTCTACTGAGTGTAAAAACCGTATGAAACAACCTAGGAACTTAACTGTGACCCTTCTTTCATGGACCTCCGTGAAGCTAATACTAGCCCCGGAGTTCGAGCGTTGCCGTGCTCTACAAGTAAAGGAATGGTAGGCACATTTCAGGCGTAAACGGATGAGTCTAACCTGACGTCCGTGCCGGAGGATGCTCCTGAATTTATTTTTTCAGACTATTTGAGTAGATACCCATAATCCAGAGCAGGCCGTATTTAGGATTCCAGGATGGGCGGGTCCTACAGTGGCTATACTCCTGCATGGCCTGCTCGACGAACTGAAGAAATTCTTCTGTTCCTCGGATGAGTCCACACCTCTTTCCTCCGTGTAGGCACGCAAAAAAAAAAGCTAAATCAAGCCGGCCTATTTTCATGACGATCCCATATCCGATGCTAGGACAACCCATCAAGTGACAATCCATCGAGTGACAACCCAGCAAGTAGATACTTTTCAGTTATCATTATCGCAGTCAATTAGCCACTCAAAGAGTGTTTCCGGGAGGCACGGCGGGGACGTTTGACTGCATCGCCTCCCATGTTTTTCTTTGAATAAGTGAAACGGACACATTGCGTCGAATGTGCGTAAATGGGTAGTTATGTCCTCATGGTTGGACATGATGTACTATGGCAGCAAGGTAGCTGGCAGCGTCGCGAGTGCCGTACTCGGAAATCACCTTAAGCGCATTCGTCACTCATACCTGCGGCACGACGTAAATTCGACATCGCTGATATGGGCGTAAACGCATCGGCTTTTCATTATTACCTTTCCGGCAAAGCAAAAAGCGCCTCATGTTTGCTCTTGAAACTTTTTTACTGTGTTTCAGGCATTCATAGTAGACGTGAATCAATCGTTTGTTGGCAAAGTTCGACTTTTTCCGGTGTGTACGGGGTGGGAAGAGGTAGTAGGTAAGTGTTTCCCATCTTCATCCTCCCACTCAAAAATTAGAAACTCCTATCTAGTTTTCAATACGAAACCCTACCGAAAGGTAGGGGATTCGAATTTTGAGTGGGGGTGGATTCGAACTACGTACGTACCCTTTGTACCCTTTATAATTAGGGCTCCACTAATGCGGGGGGTGTAGCACCATGCAGAAAGTTTCCACTTAGGCCATGTCCAGACTAGACCATTAGCACGATCAGTGCTTTAGGCAAGCTCTATGTCCATGCGCACTCGACCTCTCCGAATCACCGTGTCCCCGGTGCGTTTCGAGGAGGAGGACCTTCGTGACTTCGCCCAGCACCTCACGTACCGCGAGCATGGCGCGCCGCGGCAGTTGCGTATCTACGACTTCCCCGTCGACCAGCAGGGCGCGGACGCCCCAATGCACCTGCAAATTGTGCTGCACTCGGACAACACGCTCGAAACGATCCGAGCTCAGCGACTCAGCCCGTTTTTGAAGTCTCCAATGAATAGACTTTCCTGTTAGCGGTCCTCTCCTGTTCTCGTTTGGAAATAACGTACCGATCTTCTGGTGACAGCTAGCTTCTCAGTTCAGTTATGATCAGCGGTTTCAAGTCCGGTAGTAGAGCGAAAAATATACATTATACTTTGGGATAGCTCGGGATTATGAGGAGCCTTGATATCAACTGTTCAAATCGCTTATCTGGAGTCGTACATGTATCAAAATAAACCCACTTAGGTATTTCACGCGTATCTCTGGACGCTCTATTTTGTACGTGTTTAATGTTGTCGAAGGTGATCACACGATGATGCCTTTTGTGTCCCATGAAGTCTCTTGCGAGACACGCAACTAGCTGCGGACGAATAGCGTACAGGTTTTAGGGGCGGTCCTCGAAAGGCACCCAACAATGATTCGTTTCCGAATACTGTGCGCCTTGCTACCATTACGAAATGTCAATGTGATCGAGCAGCGTATGAGTCACAAGTTCTTGCACGAGCAAACCAAGATTGTTGACGTGCTACATATGTCCGCCGTCCCTGGTTCGCATCGCAGTGAGGCAAAGAAAGGATGCCTTTGTTCGCCCACAGCGACACGGCCGACCCAGTTCAGTCCTAGCGCGTCCTTGCGTCTTTAACGGCCATAAGCTATCAGCCAGCGATGCAGTGAGTCAGCCAGACGTCCTCCATCCCGTTCCCCACTGTCCATCCATCGGAACCGCCCAACAACGCCTGCTCTCCGTTGTACTGCTGTTCCATGACTATTCGGGCAGGACCGAACCGGGGCCTTCCCCCGATGCCGACCTACTGTTTCCGCGTGACAAATGATTGTCATATGTGAATTATAAGCTGTAATAGAGCTTATGTTGTTGTCGTTCGACTCCCCTTATAAAAATGGCGACTTGCTTTCCTCTATGAAATCCCCCTACAAGCACACGGATCCAAACGGGAATAGAATGAGCAAGTACGTGTCCATCGATGACAGTCACTTGGTCCGTTAAACATTTCCGTGAAAAGCGGCCTGGCAAGAACCCATAGTTTGCCTTAACTTTGATCCGTCAAACCGAGTTCATACCTAGGGCCTTAGTTCGGTTTTACGCACGCTTTGCAGTGAGTCGCGCAAACCTCGAACCAGTAAGCGTTTAGAGAGCGCGACTCGAGCGGAATGCTCCGGAGGGACGCCTGGGGTTTCGTTGGCCTGGATTGCGTAAGCTGCTCTTGCTGCTTGTTTACTAGCGACTCGGCTCAGCGCAGCTTGTACAACAATTATTGTGAATGTGTGAAACACATTGCGCATGCAGTGTTTATCCATATTCTCGAATATCACGTTTGCGGTACGTCGTAAAGTCAGTAGTTTTCGAGCCGCTTCGGCCGCCACTCCATCCTTCTTTTTTTGAGCGGAGTCCTTGAAATGTGTCTTGTGTCCTTGAAACCGATCAAGTAAGCCCTGGGTTTTAGGCTTCAACATCTTGCAATGTCATCTGTACCGAACGAAATTCTCGAGGACGTCCTGCTTCCGCTGGACCGTTGGACGCTCGACATCGCCCAGTTCGCCAATGGACGCTTCCTGCAGCTGATCACGAAGCGCGTGTCGGACGTCTGCCTCCGACAAATCAAGGCCGCCGACTTCCGGGCACCGAGTTGGGACGGGAATACCATTGGGACCTCATCCATTCGAATCGACGGTCCGCCGAATCGGGAGATTAAAAGTGAGCACAAGGACGCTGCTCTCCTCTTCTCGGAATTCGTTCGAGCGCTGCGGAGCTCGCGCGTCGCCTTCTTGACGTTCAATGGTAAGTGTGCTAACGCCTGCTTGAGAAACCCACCACAATCCGTACTAATGGGAATGGCATCTGGATATGAAGTATATGTTCTTTGTCCTTCCAGATAGTATGCCTGGACGACTGTGTCGTTTAGGGTTATGTGTTTAGGGCTCGTCTTTACGCCAGATCTTGCGGCGCTCGTCCTCCAGACGCCCGTCGTCACTGACTGGCTCGGCTTCTTTAAGGGCAACTTCGCCGTGCTGGCGCCTACGCAATTCCACGAGGTCCTCGTGCACTTCTCGCCGACTTCGCTGAACATCACCGGCTGTGCCATGCGCGCCAGCCAGCTTATGGAAAGGCTCCTCGGAGGGATTAGCGAGAACTGTGTGCGGCACGCGAAGTATCAGGATATGGTCCCGGTGTACGGTGGCATGACGGATGACGCAATCATCGACTTCTGCTTGCTTGAGGACGTTCACATCGGCGAATTGCACAAGGGCAGTTTTACGAAGGAACTCTTCAAGCGCCTGGTTGAGGTAAGTACGTGTACTAGCCGTATTTTCTCGGCTGTCGAAATGACGATGATCAGTGATGGTAAGCTGCAAACTGCCCTGCTAGGCAAGCTCGAAACACTTACAGCGACCAACAGGGGCAGAACTTTTTGTAGGCCGCGATCCAGAGGGGCGTGCTGTGACCCGTCGTGATGACGCTTAGAAGCGCTTGTGCTTGTGCAACAGTTTCCATTTAGGCAAGCGCTGCGTCCATGCGCACCCGGCCGCTGCGTATCGTCGTGGGCCCGTTACTCTTCGACGACGATGACCTCCAGGGCTTTGGCCAGCACCGCTCGTACGATGATGGCCATGGCCAGTCGCTCCTGTTCTACCGGTACCGTGGCAAGGAGCGCGTCTTCGACTTCCCAGGCGTGCAGCACGGAGCGGACGCCGCAATGCACCTGCAAATCGCGTTGAACTGGGAGAACAACATGCTCGAGCTGGTCCGTGCTCGCCGCCCGAACATGTTCTTTCGCGAGTAGGACGAAAGGCTTCCCACCTTATCTGGCCTTGCCCGTTCACTTGTTGACGTAACCGATATGCTGCGGAATAAAACTCATTTATCCACCACGATGAGTTGACCCTTAATGTTTCTCCAGTTTACCAGTAGGCACTTGTTCTCTAGCCTTCTACAAAAATGCACCTTTGTGGGTTCGTCACTTGCGTGCTTTGCATTTGTTGCACTTAAAAAAGTGCCTGCGTTAAGGCGTTGACTGGCGAAATATGCGATACTCTTCGCATGCGTTATGCACATTTCTGTGATTTATTGGTCCCCGTCCAACCGTAAAACTCAGTTTTGTCTAACCGGTAACCTTAAGCCAGCGGCCGTGAAATGTTGTGGAAATCGCCTTCTGCCTGAGAAGCTCATTCTTTAAATATCACACCAATATGCACCGTGAGCGCACACTAATTGTTCTTGTGCGCTTTCTGGATAACGACGTCCGATTCCACGTATCTGCTCTCCGCCAAAAGTTACAAGGAGTTGGCGCTGATATCGATCCGCAAATAAGCCCTCTCTTTTGCTGACAGCTGTCATAATTCTTTGTCTTTGACTAGCACGGCGCGCGTTCTGCCCAGACTCTGAACCCGACTAGCCCAACGAGACTGTTTCCATGTCGGAATAGATCGCTTGCACCATATACATGCGTATAGACCATGCAACTGCATGTTGTTTTCAGGTCAACTAGAGCGCCTTCGCAAACTGTTCGTTTGGCGCGGAAATACAAGAAGCGGTCGTCTCGCGTGAATCCTCTGTGAGCTTCCAAAACGACTCTCCGTATGCCCAGCGTAACTCCGGCGAACTTTTAGACCGCAGAAGAAGGCTAGGAAGCGCGTGAAGTTCGCCGACGAGCCGACGGTTCATCGCATTCCGCCGCTGTCGAAGAAGCCCGAGGGAAAGGTGCGAATGCCTGAGGACGAGTACCCGCTCCGCCGCGACCACGTTTATAAAGGCCGTTACAGCAAAGAAACTCCAAGTACCTGTCATTCCTAATGTGTGTAAAAATCGTGTGAATGATACTAAGTACGAATCCACTTGATGCATGCTCAGAACGCTTTTTGGCGCGCTTACATGAAAGTAAAACTTCGCTGGAGCTGGATCGTCGCCGTACTCCCACAAGTACAGGATGGCAGGCACATTTAATGCGTTAACGGACGAGTCTAAGGGAAGTCCGGAAAATATGTTACGCGAACAGAACCCTTTTTTACCCTCCCCCTGTAATGCGAACACCTAAAAGTCGTGGTTTTACCAAGTGTAAATTTACTTGGGCATTGGTGTGACGTAGTGTGCGCACCAACATGCTCCTGAATACAGATTCAGAAATGCGAGATTTCAGGATTGTTTGAGGGAAAAGGCGGAATTAAGAGTGCCATTTGTAGTTTCAGTCGTGGTTGTGTGTTATTCTAACTACGTCCATGCTTAGGCTTAGGCTCAGACATGCCATGAACGGAAAAACTGAAACCAAGACGAGGTACTAGGAGCCAACGATCTCCTACCGTTTTTGCCCTCTTGATAGCAGTGGTTCAGGAGCTAGCGGTGTTCGCCGTGGAAATAAAACCGTACATTTGTTAAGATTCGTACTTTGACGGAATTAGTGCGTCTTTTTGCATCTTGTTACCCACTGAGGTCCAACAGCGCTAGGATAAAAGCTACATATAAAGGCTCGCTCTGGAGTTCTGGCTTAAGGCATCGTGAGTAGAAGCACCGTCTCGGAATTTGATGTGTCTGGGAAGTGTAAATCCATGCTCAGGAGCACGTTATGGACGAATGGAAGGTCAAATCCTCCTCCGTATTCCCGGTTTTTTTTACACCAGATCCGCACATGCCAAGCAGAAAGCGTTCACATAAGGCGACTCGAGTGGAATTTCCCGCAGGGACGCCTGGCATTCCGTTGGCCTGGAATTCGCAAGCTTCAGGCCGCGACTTGCTGGTAAATGGCGTGGTTAATTTATTCATTTAAAATTCGTAGTTTGTCGAAAATACGCCTTTTGAATGTGCGGAAGACTGGCTGTAAGACACCGATTGCGAAGTCACATTTTCATGGTCGGCAGTAAATTCGCAAAACCCCTCCTTTTTAGCCGCGCTATAACAGTCGCTATTTCGCAGCGTTTCACGTGAATGTTTGCCCTTGAAGCAGCCAAGTAAAACTGTGTATTTTCAGGTTTATCGTCCCGCAATGTCATCCCTACCGAGCGACGTTCTCGAGGACATCCTTCATTCACTGGACCAATGGACACTCGACGGAGCCCCGTTCACCGAGGGACGCTTTCGTCAGCTAATATCGGAGCGCTTGTCGGTCGTCTGCCTTCGAAAATTCGATTATGCGAGCTTCAGAGCACCGGGCCAGAACGAGAACGTGGATGCGACCTCCTTCATTCGCATTGACGCTCTGCGGCACCGATTGTTTTCGAAAGCCGACAGGAATACTGCTCGCCTCTTCGCGGACTTTGTGCGTGTACTGCGCTGCTCTCGCGTCACATACTTAGTTCTCTATGGTAAGTATATGAAACGTATGCGCACGCAGCGACGCTAGCGGTGGTTTTTGCAAACTTAATAACCATCGTGACTGTTTACCTGGTTGGTTCGCTGAGAAGCTAATTGAATGCTAATGTAAACAAATCGTTTTTAGGGCTCGTCTTCACGCCGGAACTCGCAGCACTCGTCCTTCAGGCGCCCATCACTGCTGGCATTCTCGTCCTTCGTGAGTGCAGCTGGGCCCAACTGACGCCTTCGCAGTTCCACAACGTCCTCTTGCACTTCTCGCCGACTTCGCTGAACGTCACCGCCTGTCAGCTTCGCGCATGCCAGATAACCGACGAGCTCCTGCGAGCGCTGATCAAGAATCGCGTGCGGCACATGAGGTTCAAGAATCTAATGCCAGTGGACGGTGGCAACTTCTCCATGACAGACGAGGCAGTTGTCGACTTCTGTGCGCGAGGACTCGGCCGACTGGTTCTACACAGCGGCTCTTTTACAAAGGACCTCTTCAAGCGTCTGGTTCAGGTAAGCACTGAGTGCCGATGTGATTGACCGATCCCAACCAGTGCCCACGAGGGCCAAGTTAGGAAAAATTGTAATATCAGTATGCGCAAAATTCGACCAGCGGCAGATCATGCTGTAGGCGGAGATTTCGACGAGCGTACCGTGGCCGACTGAATGTCAACTAGCAGTACCGGCGCTACTGTATCCGTTTAGGCAAGCTTGGCGTCCACGTGCACGCGGCCATTTGCAATCCTCGTGTCCCCGGTACGGATCAAACAGGAGGACCTCCGTGACTTCGCGCAGCACCTCTCGTACCGCTATCGTGGCACACCGCGACAGTTGCGCGTCTACGACTTCCCGGTCGCCGCAATGCACACGCAAATTGTGCTTACCGAGGACGACCGGCTGCAAATGATCCGTGCTCCGCGCCCACACTCCGCCTTTTAAAAGCCGGACGAATAGATTCCGCTTTACTGACCCTGCCTGCTCGCCTGTAGCAATAACCAGTCGACTCACTAATAAACTGACTTGATACATTCCGCTTGCCTGAGATATTTTATGTCGGGTCTACCAGTAGGCGACTGTAGTGCCTGTTCATACTGCCCAGAATCGCAAAAAAACGCCAAGTATGTATCAGGGATGGGGACTTTTGAAATTCAAACCGAATCCGAATCCGAAGGGCCAAAAATAAACCGAAGAGAATCCTAATCCGAACTTCGGAAAATGTACCGAATTTCCGAATCCGAAGTTTTATCACTCATTCGTTTCTGACCGGTACTAGACGGTTTGGCAAAATTTGGGCTGAAATCTTCCAAGGGCGAACCCCTTAGGTGAAAACATGTGTTTTGCCACATGTTCTAAGGCCATTGTGACGTATATATGGCGCGCCCCAGGCGATTCCGCCAAAAGTTGAGTACATTTTGACCAAAAACGGTGAAAATTTCCGCCTATACGGCGCCTGTCGCAGGGCCATTTTATCTAGTGCAAAGTTCGGAAAAATTCGGTTTTTCAACCTAATCCGAATCCGAACTTCGGAAAATGTACCGAATGTACACTTCGGAAAATGTGCCGACATCTGCACGCAACAAGACGTCGAGGCCGGCCAAGAAGAAGACGAACCGGAGCTGCGCGGAGAACTGGTAATGTGCAACGGCAGTTGCACTAGGGACCTCTTCAAGCGCCTGGTCGAGGTAAGCACTCGAAGTCGTGCCTAAGGCAGTCTCTGCCATGCCAGCGCATTTTTCATTGTGATTGTCTCCAAGCGGAATCGTTTTAATGCTTTCACTCATTCACATTACATGCACAATTCATTCAAATAAATAAAGCATTTGGAGCTATTACTTTTAGGCAAGCGCCGTGTCCAAGCGCACTCAGCCGCTCCGAATCGAAGTGTCCCCGGTGGGAAGGAGGACCTTCGCGAGTTTGCGCAGCACCTCTCATACCGCCACCGTGGCAAGCCGTGGCAGACGCGCATCTACGACTTCCCCGGCGAGCAAGATGGAGCGGACGCCGCGATGCACACGCAGATCGTGCTTCCCGGAGGATTTTTTGGAGGCGACAGACTCGAACTGATCCGTGCTCGTCGCCCACATTTCTTTTTTCACGAGTCCGACGAATAGGATTTCCGTGTTAAATGATCTTGCCTTGTTCACTTCTTGACGTAACTTGCGGATACGCTGGGGATTAAAACACATTTAGCCACCACGATAACCGCCCTAGCTTGTTTATCTGTCAAATTAAAATGGGAGTTAACGGCTCTGTTCAGAATGAAATCGATGACTCCAAGTATGACAGACGACTGTAGCTACTAAGGCCAAACGAAGTGTTTCACAAGGTTCATCTATATAAGGGAGACCCTGCGGGTTCCTTTAGCAACCAGAAGAAAACTGCCTATCTGTACGAGGCTTGCGCCCGTTGATCCGAAATCCCATACGAAAACGTTCTGGTCAATGTCTTAATTATTCTTGTGCGCTTTCTGTGGAACAATAACGGCCAATTTCTCCTAATTGCTATCCGCCAAAAGGTCAATGAGTTGCCTTGCTATCGTTTCCCAATGTAAGACCTTTTTTTCCGCGCCACCAGGGGCCGTTAACCTGACCGAAATAGATCGCTAGTCTTTGACGGTCCCTCATATAGAACGGCCGCGACGACGGTTCATCGCATTTCGCCTTTGCAGAAGAACCGCAAGGGAAAGTTGACGTCCCCGCTCCGCCGTGAACATGCGCGTGAAGAGCTTGGAGATTAAGTTGGAGCTCCTGCGGTGTCGGAGGGAGGACTTCTTCAGGCTTTTCAGCGAGGAAGTAAGTCCATTAACATCAGTATAAGCAAGGTCTTAACGGTATAGAAGGGTGCCGGGGGAACCTGTCTCGATGTCAGCGATCTCCGAACGCCTACTCTTTGCGAGCCTGCAACTTCCAAATGTTTAAAGTTAAAATGAGCCAAAGCTAAAGACATCGTACACATACAGACACCGTATAATTGCCAAATAATGCCTCTCACTGAAAGTTTATGTGGTCAGCGAGAGAGTGCAGTAACTCTATTATGAACTGCTAACGAGAGCATGATCCACAATGATACATGAGCAGTGTGCAGTGGAGCGGTAACTGGAAATGTTGAAGAGAGTACCGTAAATGCTCTAATTAGGGCCCCTCAGCCTTAGGGACCACAGCAAAAAAATTAAGGCCCCCTCTCTAATTTAGAAACACTGGAAATTTAAAGCTTATGAGAAATGTTTGACTTGCCTGGAAAACATGTTTTCTCGACATTTTAGACCACGACGAGCATTATGGGATAAACTTTTGGGGAACTGAAATTTTAAAATTTGGACACAAAATTTGGATCCGGTAGTTTTCCAAAGGGGGGACCCTTGGGTAGTCGGATGGTTGGTGCTCCCAGATATGGTTAAGCCGCGGGAACACTGTCATTATACGTTTTAAGGCACGTAGGACACTATGGGATACTCGCCATTCTTCGCCATATCTTGATGGGCACCTGGTCCGAATGGCCCTCCCGGAAGTCGCCAGTGAGCATCGCGCGAAGCACCGGTTAGATGTACGTGATGTACTGAAAAAAGGTCTCTTTAATAGGCAACTGGTGTGTAGACCTACGCCCCTGTTTGCATGGACGGGCCGGCCCACCACGACGAAGGTTACGTCGTCGAAGTCACGCTTGTCCTGGAACGAGTCCTTCCAGCAGGCGAAGTCCACGCGGAACTTCGCAGATTGTCCTGGCCATCGAAGTACAAGCTCGAACCGTCGAGCATGATCAGAAGAGGTGACCCATGAATAATCAATTAGACGATATTACATTACATTCCCAGTAGTGCTACACAAAATCTTCGGATTACCTGGTCGGAAAGAAGCCTCGGGTCTCCTACAGAAGGCGGAAGTCGGAAGGCTCCAGGCACCGCTTTATTTCACCCATGGAGGGAGCATCCCGGATGGAAATCACCGTCGTTGGCTTCCAAGGTCTGGGCGCATAACCGCCACTGGATTCCACCTGCATTGACTCTTGTTAACGCCTCCGTGTTGCCGCGCTCGTCCATGAAGTCAAAAATGTCGCTGATGGTGAGCTCGACGGACGCACTCGCGGCTGGCTGAACCAGCAGTGTAACCTTTTAAACACGTGGAACCAAGCCACGGCCGGACCACTACTGTACTATGCTTAAACTGAGATTGGCAAATTTACGATAAGGGTCGCGCGCGCGTTACAGTAACTCACTCAGTGGAAAATTACTGTAACTCAGTTGACTAGCCTAAATTCGTCGATTTTTGGCCGATTATTGCGGCTTTTCTCCATGGAGAATAAAGTTATCGAAAAACGCATCCGTACGATTATTGTCGCTGCATTTCTCTATCGAATGATGTGCAATTTGCCCTATTTGAACCAAAACTGAAAATTTTTTATTGGGCCGAAAAAGTATCACTTTTGCGCGAAAAGCGCCTATTTTCGCACACTCTTGCTTGTATCTATCTTTGAAATGAACTTATCGAGAAATCCATCCGTACGTTTGTAGCCCGTTTTGTCCTGAGCAGAATGAGCCCAAGTTTGCCAATTTTGGTCTAAGTACGAAAATTTTTTATTGGACGATGTAAACAGTACTTTCCGTCGCATTTTGACATTGAATTCAGTTACTTGCTAATATCTCCGCTATAAGGCAATATTTCGCAAAAAGAATGCACAACTTTTTGTATTGGGACATAGCGATTCTAATGGTGTAAAGAGCATGAGTCTAGGACTAATAGTCGCTGAGCACAGCTCGGCCAAAGTCAAGTCCCTAAAGAGGATTTCGATGTTTTCGCGTTTGCATAAATCCATCAAATGGCCATATCTCGCAAACGCGTTGATATATCGAAAATTCCATGCACAACTTTCTAGAAGAATGTTGTCGGAACGTTCTGATGTCGAATCAGGGCTTCCAGCCCAAGTGACCGGAAAGTTCAGCTCGGAAAACCTCAACTAATCTCGCTAATTTTGTTGACCATTTCATGGCCTCGTTACAGGCTGCTAAGACAAAGACTACTGTCGAATTTGAGCTCAAAAGGCAGCTAATGATATTCCCAACACAGTGGTCACTGTTTCGCGAAATCTAGCATAAGACTGAGCATGCTACAACCCCGATATCTAAATACATACAACCGAAACGCTCGTAGCGCAGAGCAAAAATTGGAATTACAGTATGCACAAGCGTATTATGCAAGGCCCTGCAGCCATGCGCGCAGATACTGTAACTTCGCTACTGTAGCAGAAATTTGCCAATCTGAGTTTGGTTTGGTCCGGCCGTGCAAGCAAAGCGCTATGTGTACCATATTGTTGATTTTCCACGAAAACTTCATTGCTTGGTGCGACGGGCATTTATCTTAGGCATTCCCCAGTAGCTAGCTGGCATTGTTCCTTCAGGGTTTTTCTGTCCATATGGCTTCACAATACCAGCTGCTCTACGTTCATAATTCAGAACATAAAAGGCGACGTTAGAATGCGGAATATCGGTTCCTAGCCCCTTCCTTTTAAGAATTACTATCTGTCAAACTGAAGCGAACTGGCCGGTCAGATGATCGATATCTGGACGCACAAAGCTGACTGACCCTGCAGGCCATATTCCTTTCGCGAAGCGAGGCGCCCGAATGCGAACGTTATTGTCATGAGTAAGAATGTGTCAGCCGACGTCTCTCCGAGGCCTTGTTTGTTCACTCAGTCAGGCACCGACAAAGTCGTGCGGAAGAAAACATCCAGTGACGTGTACAGTCTTTGTCGGGCGGAGATTCGCATATTGACAGATATTACCCTTCCTGTTTATTAGCACTTCGCCTAGGTTCGTCCTGTTGTGAGCAACGGCTGATAGAAGGCACTGCTGCAATTGCATAAGGGTGTGTCCGGAAGCACGTCATGAAATGCTCAATTCGCACTTGGTTGCTTAAATCAGCGAGCGTTCAGATAGCGTGACTCGAGCGGAATCCTGCGCATCACTGTTTCGCTGAAGCCAGGGCACATTTTCTTTGTTCTGGTAAAAGTTTTGACTACAAATATCGTTGGCGTCGCCTTTTTCTTTGATATTGTAAATGCTTCCGATGTTCAATGCGTCAGGGATGCGGACTTTAATTCCTAACACCGAGACCGAGACCGAGACCGAGACCTGACCCCCCGAGAGTCTCGGTCTCGGTCGAGACCGAGACCGGAACCGAGACTTTGAGTTTACCACGGTCGTTAAGGAGCCCCGTAAGCCCCTAACTAAACGCAAAAATCCTTACATGTGTCCATATACGCGGTGAATGTCCGTCCCTCAAATGTTCTCGCTATTCGTACAAGACTAGTACCATTCGATAGGTCTTCTAAAATCATGAAAATCTGCAAAATTTCAGCCGATTCGGTTGGCTAGAAAAAAAAGTTGTGACTGATCGAAGTTTTCAGAACTCGGTTCCTGCTTCCCTGCGATAGCGAGCGCTATGGAAGCACACCATAGCGGGTAAGAAGGAGATACTATGCCAAATCGAATTTCGGCTTGTACATGCCAATGCCAATCTGTAACATGTACAAATTTCGGCTTTTGCGGTAAACTTTAAATAATATTCCGACGCACGGAGCTTGGTACACTGGATGCATGCCGTAGCGCCATGACACATAATTTATCTGCTTGGTACATGCAATCCGTAGCGCAGCGCAGAGCAGCAGCTAGCTTCAGTAAAATTCAAGGAAAAACTGCGCAAAAGCAATTTGAGTCACTAGTTAAACACATTTTAATTGGTTTGAGCTGGAATTTGTCAGCCTTTGCATCAAGTTTTGTCAAATTTTTGGCAAAAACATTAAAATATTTTAAACGAAAAAGCTAAATGCGAGTGCAATTTCTCATGACCGAGACCGACACCGAGACCGAGACCATACCCCCCCCCCGAGAGTCTCAGTTTTCGAGACCGAGACCGAGACCCGCATCCCTGCAAGCGTAACGTGTGATCCTCGCTGACAACTGACGCAATCATTTAGCAATCGTAGTTCGCATAAAATACTTATTTTTAAATGTTGCTGAGTTCCATGTTGTTGACGTCACACGTTCGTGGTCGACCGTAAAATCCGCCCGTTTTCGGTGCAGTTTAATCGTCCTCCGAACGCGTTTTTGTCAGTCTAACGTGAATTTTAGTCCTATGAAGCAATCATTTAAACTTTCTGTTTTAGGTGTTTCTTTCAACAATGTCATCCGTGCCAAACGACGTTCTTCGGGATGTCTTACATCCGCTGGACCGATGGATGCTCGACGCCGCCCAGTTCAACAACCGACGCTTCCTGCAGCTCATCGTGAATCGCATGGCGGGCGTCTGTCTTCGGGAGGTCACCTCTGCGGGCTTTAATGTTCAAAGTGCAGAGGCGGTCCGCAGTTCGTCGTACGGGATTCGCATCAACGGTCGGCCGGAACTAGAGACTGCCCGCGAGGACTCTGCTCGCCTCTTCTCGGAATTCGTGCAAGTGCTGCGGAGCTCTTACGTCGCGTTTATGCCCCTCACGGGTAAGGTGTAGCTGAGGATTCTGACGACACTCTGCATGCTTTACAATGACTTAGAAATATGCGCAATGACTCACTTATGCGCGAGCTCCTTGTATTTGAGTCCTCACAGGAACAATTTTTAGTTTCGTAAGTCTAAGAAAGACTTTTCTAGGTAGCGTTCTAGGTCTAAGCCACGGGCACCAGGGACCCGTACTACTAGTCCATACCAATGGGGCCCCACCAGTCGAGCTGCATGGTACCATCCTAGGACAGTGATTTTCTAATCGCGACGAATGCCTTGGAGAGACATTACTCTTCCCCGTTCTGCCTCCTAATGCGTACTTAATGGTAGACAGAGCTTATGTTTTTTTTCAGTGAGTACAATACCCACCAACACCATCCGTTTAGGGCTCGTCTTCACGCCAGAACTCGCGGCACTCGTCCTTAAGACGCCCATCGTTGCTGATGCGCTCAGCGTCTTTGGCGGCAGCTGCGCCGAACTGACGCCTACTCAGTTACGCGAAGTCCTGCTCCACTTCTCGCCGACTTCATTGACCATCTCCGCCTGCCACCTCCGCGGTTGTCACATTTCCAACGAGTTCCTACGCGAGCTGAGTAACAACGGCGTGCGACATATGGAGTTCTGGAATCTGGTGCCAGTGGACGGTGGCAGTTTCAACGTGACGGACGAGGCAATCGTCGACTTCTACGTTCAAGAAGACGTTCCGGCCAGCCTGGAAGGTGGTGCAGCGCCGGAGCAAATTCTCCACAGAGAGCTGGCGGTGCACAACGGCAGTTTCACGAAGGACCTCTTCAAGCGTCTGATCGAGGTAGGCACCCGACACCATGCGTAGCGCGGTCTCAAGATGCCCGTCTGTTATGGCGCCATCCGCCCTTGATAAAAAAGAAACTGAAACGTTTACGATATGCAGGAACTGATGCGATCTGTACGGCAAAATCTTTAGCACCTGCAGCGGTGCTATATTTTCCGTTTAGGTAAGCTTCATGTCCAAGCTCACTCAGCCGCTTCGAATTGAAGTGTCCCCGTTGCATGTCGAGGACGAGGATCTTCGTGACTTCGAACAGCATCTCTCGTATCGCGAGCGTGGCACGCGGTGGCAGCTGCGCATCTACAACTTCCCCGGCGAGCAGCATGGAAAGCTCCCCGCAATGCACACACAAATGGTGCTGGCCCAGGACAACAGGCTCGAAATGATCCATGCTCGGCGCCCGAACATCTTCTTTTACGAGTTGGACGAGTAGATTTCCATGTTAAGCGCATTTGCTGGAATAAAATGACGTATAAACGGCTCTGTTCTGTGGAAGTCCTTGACTTTGTGACTGTGTCAGTTGGCGCTGGTCCGTTCGGTGAGTCACCAAACACTAGCAAGAGCTACTCGATCAAGGAACTAAAGCCAGATCGGGTTTTTAAGACGACGCGTCCTGTTGAATAAAGTGTAGGCGTCCTTAAAGGAATTCGCGAGCAGGTCATTTAAGTCGGCGTCAAGATTGAAGGAAATTGTCTGGCCGGTGGACTGCTACTGGACGTATGAGACGACTGGTCCTTGAGGCCCTAATACGATTGCGAAACGCGAAGACGGATGGCTGGATGAGCAAGAAAGAGTCAGTCGAAGCCACCCGGAGGGATTGTTGCTCACTCACTTCGAGGCTGCGACAAACAAACCTCATTGGAAGTTTTCAGTCGGCCGTTATATTTTCGTCTCTTGTCGAGGTTAATGGCAATTTTAGTCATTTAACCATTTAGCCCGTTAAGCAGTGTCTCAGGTGTGTCTCGGCCAAATCAGTTGCACTGTCATCCGTCCCGAACGAAGTTCTCCGAGGCGTGCTGCTTCCGCTGGACCGTTGGACACTCGACGATGTCCAGTTTACCGACCGCCGCTTCTCCATCTGATCGTGGAGCGCTTGTCCGACGCCTGCCTGCGACAAGTCTACCTAGCCGACTTCCGAGCTCGAAGCGCGTACGTTCTGACCAACGGTCTGCCGGATCGAGAGCTCAGAAAGGAGCACGCGGACACCGCTCGCCTCTTTTCGGAATTCGTGCAAGCCCTACGGAGCTCGCGCGTCACTTTTCGGATTCTCGATGGTAAGTATATTAAACGCGTTTTGGGACTTTCATGTCGACAGTCTGCTTGTTTCGGACTGCCACAGGACATGAAGTCGTCGCAGGGACAATTTTGCATTTAGGGCTCGTATTTGCGTCTGAATGTGCAGCTCTCATCCTCCAGACACCCATCGTTGCCGAAGAGCTCAGCGTCCTTGGCGGCAGCTGCGCGGAACTGACGCCTAGGCAGCTCCAGGAAGTTCTCTTGCATTTCACGCCGACTTGACTGGACATTACCAGCTGTCAGCTTCGCGTGCGCGCCAGCTCACCGACGAGTTCATCAGCGCGTTGAGTAAGAACTGCATGCGACGCATGAAGTTCCTGAAGTTAGCCCCAGTGGACGGTGGAAATTTCTGCGTGACCGACGACACAATCGTCGAGTTCTGCATGCAACAAGAGTTCCAGGACGGGCAGGAAGAAGATGGCGGAACCAAGCGTAAGCTGCACGGAGAACTGGTCATGGACACCGCCAGTACTACACAGAATCTCTTCAAGCGTCTGGTCGACGTAAGCACCCGACGTTTTTCGGTCACATCCCTTAATAATTCATTAATAATGGATTAACTTAATTTATGGCCCTGTGGAAGTGCCATACATGAACTGGTTTTCCTCACTCACTTTTCGCCTAAAATTAGGCAAAGCTGACCAGCGGCAGAACTTGGTGTTGGCCGAGATCTGATAGGGCATGAGTGACCGACAGAATCCCCAGCAGCAGCTGTGCTACGTCTTCCATTTCAGGCAAGTTCCGTGTCCATGCGCGTGCAGCCACTCCGAATGGAAGTGTCCCCGGCACGCTTCGAGGACAACGACCTTCGTACTTTGAGCAGAATCTCTCGTACCTCTTCCGTGGCACGCCAAAGTAGGTGCGCATCTACGAATTCCCCTGCAAGCAGCTAGGAGCGGATGGCTCAATGCACCTGAAGATCGTGCTGTACCCGGACAACTGGCTCGAACTGTTCCGTGCCCGGCGCCCGAACCCCTACTCTTTGACTCTATTTCGTCGCTGCTTTGTTGGGATCCGTTTTCCTTTGCGAACTATGAAATTGGACAAGGAACTCCATTTCTTTGGCTCACCTTCGTGTCCCCGGTGCGCGTTGAGGAGGAGGGCCTTCGGGCCTTTGCGCAGCATCTCTCGTACAGACGTACAGAGGCAAAAACAGCGATCAAGAAGAGTCTAGAAAGATTTAACGAGAAAGATTATAGCGAGGACAAGTATGCCTGTAATAAATATCTATGTTATATGTGTTTCAGAGTCATGTTAAGCATAATTCATTGCGTTCGCGAAACTGGTCCATGACCTTCTCCGCAAGCTCGTCAAAGCGATCGTCGTCCTTAATCGCCTTCAAGCAGTGGCGTGCCGAGGATCCAATTTTTCCACTGTCGGTACGCCATTGCCTTCAAGTCGTCCTGGCCCAGTGAACGAACGAGACGAGTCAAAAAACGGTGCGCAAGTATTAGTGAAAAGATCGTCCTTACGATGAAGGCGGTCTTGTTAAGCGACTGGGCCATCAGAAGCTTGTCGATGGCTTCGATGACCCTCGTCGCCGCGCTAGGCATCAGATAAAATGGCCCGCCGCTAGGCGCCGACTGACGAATTTTTCACTATATTTTGCGTTTTTTTCTTCGATTTAAGACGTAATTGATGGTATACTTAATAGCTCAAGGAAATTTACGGTACGTCGTTACCCGAATTTTAAGCGCGACTGTCACGGAGGGGAGAGGGACGGGTTCACGGAACCGGACGAAAGACATCAGCTACGGTCCTCGGATCACTGAGGTCGACGGTTACGGATGATTTATGGAATGACTTTTCTGCTTGGTTGATCTGCTAGTTCCTAACCGTTAATGCTTTCTTTAATTACCGCTTTTTTCTGATTGAAACCCGCTGTCACGATATGGACCCGGTCCAAAGGATCAGTCAAGTACTCTGTACCGTACGACAATTCTAGTCAGCATTGTTCGACGCTCCTCCGAAAATGTCGGACGTGGACCAGACGCCATATGTGGACTGTATTGAGATGACAGCTTCGTTTTCAGCCACCGCAAAAGTGTGTACTTTTCCATAAGATTACAGCACATTTAGAACTTGTCAAGTTTCAGATATCCGGCCAACGACGGTCTCGGTGTCAGAAAATGGCGGAGTGGACGCTACGCTGGCGCTGGCGTTAGGTGTTCTTACGGACCGTCTCAGCTTTTTTTCAGCTTTCCCCTAGTTCGCATTATGCAAGCTTCCAGTAAAATTCGATTCAGACGATTACTGACCTGAATTTCGAAGGAACTTCAACAAGTGTTTGAATTTTTCACAAATGGACCTATCACCTCGAAGGCTTTCAGGTTTCTTCTTGCGTGCAGCCTCACTGGCTTCCTACGCAATTTTACTGTCCGCTGCAGAACATTCAATCCCACATCCCCTGGTAAAGGCCTGTCTGAGGATTTCGTTCGCAAACAGAAAGAGAGTCTCCCGCGTTTTGGTACCTAGGCGGAATTGCTCATTTTGACATCCCTGTGCTTCTACAGCTGCAAAACATCTTTGTTCGAGCGTTTATGTTTTGCTAGAAATGAGTCACTGTGGGACGAACACGGCTGTCGTTCCGATAGAACCACTTTTTTGCCCCGACTTTGTGGCTGCGATCCAGCCAGACAAAGGTTTTGTGGTCTAGCTTCTCAGACGTTGATTGCTATTTATTACTCATCGCCGCCTGAGACATGTTTCCAACTTCAAGGCGATGTTCCACCCGTCCAGTGCGCGTTTTCTGGGTCACACAGGTTTCCTTCAGAGAGTGAGGCTGTGTCCCGACTTTTCCATTTGCCGCTTCTCTGAAATACTTGGCTCCGAGACGGTTCAACGGCCATTGTCTTTTCAGGTCCATTAAGCCTCAGGCCACAGTCCGTATACCGCTTCCGGACACTGACCAAAAATGAGCGGTAGGTTCATCCAGGAAAGAGCTAGTAAACAGGTTGCTACCTGTTTACTAGCTCAGTCATTGCAAAGAGTCGAGTTGTTCTGCGAAAAAAGAAGTCTGCTTTTGCAAAATATCCCGCGTATTTGCGAAATTTGTTAAGACCGACCAAAAGGATAACTCGACGCTTAGCAAACACTGAGAGCTAGGTATGTGACAAACGCTAAATGTTTAGTCGAAAAACTAGGCGACGAACTGGAGCGTACGTATAGGCACGTGAACGCTTTAGAGCCGTCAGGAGGCGATTACGAGGACGGTGGACTCGACGGCCAGGGCGCGAATTCCCCAGATCTACCTGCAAACGGCGGAAACAAGAAACGAGCTAACGGACTCGGCCGCCCCGCGTTCAGCGCACTGTTCGCAATCGCTACTCCCATGCTGTTTCTCGTAAGTTTTAAAATTTGTTGTCGGAATCATAGGCAGGGTAACGGCTAAGTCAGTATGTTAGCAAAGGCTACAGTTTCTCCAATGGTGTCCTTCAGTTCAACGCCTCAGCACCTAAGGGCTAAATGTGAAATGCACAAAATTATGCATAGCCGACCCAGGCTAGCACCCCAAAAATGCCCGGTCTCATCGGTACGTTGACGAAAGATTCGGTAGGCGTGATGCACGAAAGCAGGAAGCAGACTGGTCGACGGCAGGGCCAGGCCCGTGAGTCCGCTTCAGGAGCGGGGGGGTATGAAGCTGTCCGTTCCGCCGACCTGTCTTGTAGAAAGTAGGCTCTTCCGTGAAGTCGGGTTACTGTGCATGTACACACTCTGGACAAACATGACGTTCCGGATTTTCAGCTCTACGTGCACGTCACGGCGACAGATGTGCTGGCTCACCGGCCGGAGGTGCACAACTCGACGATGTTCGGTAATTTCCATTCACTTGCTTTAAGATGACTCATCGACTATGCCCTTAGGGCCGCAAATCGAGTGCGAAGTGAAAGTCGTCGTCGGCTGGCTGTACGGTCGGATCCAGCGCGTGTTTCCATCCTTTAGCCGGCCTTGGATCATCATCGAGCCACAAGGAGCTTCGGTATGTCACTGGACAGTTTTTGTCATGTCGGATCCGATACGAGACTGTTGCTAATGCCGAACTGTGAACGCTTCAGGGAAACGGACATGCGACTCATGCCGCTTTCGTCAGAACCACCCTCTTCACATGGTCCTTGAGCTCCGTGATTTGCTTCGGACTGTCGCTTACGCGCGCACGCCGACACCTCGAAACGACATTCGTTGTGAGTCTCTTTAGCGTTGACTTGCTAGTAGGAACCATGCGATCATCGTTCTGTACTAGTAGATCACGATGCTATACTGTCCCGTACCGAACTCAATCCGAACGTACGCTAAGCCGAACAAACTGATGCGCCAAACTTTCTCTTTGCTCAGTCAATTACGGAACCTTAGCGTTTAGTTCTCGGTCTGGACCATTTTCGTCGGCAGCGTTCCTCTCGCTCTCATGCTTCTCAGCGTCATCGAAACTGTGCCGTTTTCGGTGAGTCTCTGCGCCATGATGCACTTCTCGAATGCGATCGTTGGTTTTGGCTTCGGTGGAGCGGTACGTTCCCTATCGCTGAGGTTTGTCGCCATTAACTGGAAGCTACTTTAGTTCTGCACCGGAGTTCCCTTGCTGATGGGCTTCACGCGACCTGAGAAGCATCCGAAAGTCCACCATCTTCTCGGAGGCGTGGTAAGCTCTGTGGCTGTCACTCTGATGGTGGATACATAATCAAATATAAGTTAGTTAAGCGATAACTTGTCTGTGATCTACGCTCAAATGAACGTCACCCTCAGTGGCATGCCCTGCCGCTAACGTCAAGAGCTTTAGGCGCCCTTCATCATCCTTGGGCACGTCGTCGGTATGGCAGTCTCCTTCTACCTGCTGGACCGAAACTGGATCCTGGCGATGACATTGATTCAAATGACTGGTAAGCATTGTGGCCAGATGGAGCTCGGTTATCAGCTCCGGCTTATAGCTCCAATTCCATACTACTTCCTCCGAAAGCGTGTGCGTCAGTACCTCTACCCCGTGGAGATACCACGTCCGCAGCGTAAGCCGGATTTCGACACAGGCATCAAAGTCGTCAGCCTTCGCGTCATGGTTCTCGAAATTCCGGAGTTCGTGCGAAGCGGTCGTTTCTACCTCTCCTCACTGCTGAGAGGCGCTCTTTGGAGCACTGTGGACCTGGCGGGCCAGGTAAGAGAATGTCTGAGAATATTCGTGAACGTCTTGTTTAATCTATTCGTTGTGATGGGCCGTTAAAGGCTCCCTCTTCTCTGTGATAATACGCTGTTTCTGGACGGTCCCTTTTAGATCTTCCGTCTTACCTTTGGACTGCTTATCGAGGACATGGGCGAACCCGAAGAGCAAGTCGTCATGTACTCGCTGGTGGCCGACGTCGTCTCCATCACTGCTTGCGTGCTCNGGCGAACGGGTAAGTCCGAAAGTCGCCATCACGAAGTGCCGTCGTTTGTCCCACGAATGTCCAGAACACGGCACGGAGGAAGTGAAGGGCCATGGGAATCGGAACGTCAGGGATCCCACGGCGTGGGTCTAGTGTCTCTCCAGGGAAGCATGGTACCGCTAGTTACGGGTCGACTTCATGCTCCGCACCTGTACGCTACGGTTCTTATACGGGAAATACCGTTCCGTTCCAATATCCGTGCCCTGGTGTAGGGGAATGTAGTAGACATGGTACAGAACATGTATGTCCTAGACGTCCCTTTTCAAGGGTTGGTTTCGATATCGCTATTTTGCCTCAACCGACCGTTAAAGGACAACGTCGGCTCTTCGTCGGCAGTCGGCGAGCGAAAGATCGAAAACGAGTAGTACCACCTTTGTCTCTTGTCTCGCCTTGAAAGGCGTTCTTATCCAAGCATCTTCCGTATCCTGCATTTTGTTGTATTTTCTCCACGCCTTCAACGCATTGCTTTCTGACAAAAAGTGTAACGTCCTACTTCCAATGTCCTCCTGTAGCCCTCCTGATTTGTATCCACTAATTAATATCATTTAATTTTTGTACTCAATAAAGTATTCCGTTGAATGCAATGTCCTAAGGATTAAGAAAATGTCCTAAGGATTGCCTTCCACGCTCAAGCAGCGTTTTTCGTAGTTTATCAAGTTGTCCATCCATTGTCGAAGGAAACTGCTTTGCGATATGCCGTTTTAGCGCGCCGCCGGCGATGCCATCTTTTCGTGAGCGCTAGGTCTAAGGTTTCCAAAAATCATTGGGCAAGTGGGCCAAAAATCGGCCAAAACATCGAAGCTGCCATTTGCGATGCGGAGCTTTCCGGGCCCTTCTGCGGAACAGAATCGCTTGTTTTGTTGAAGCATGCGTTTCGGTCTCAACGGGAACAAAAACCAAAGTCTTCTTCAGAACATCCTGGACTACGCAAGACCCAACGTGTAACAGGTCTCGGGATGACAAAAGTGAAGTACTAACCACTTGAGAAGAGCCCTTTGTCTTAATCGTAGCCATGGGCTCACAGTTTTCCATAGGCCTCAGGATGGATGAGGGGCCAGAATAAATGACGAACGATCGAAATGATTAGTGCGTTCCGTCTGGGAAACCGGCCTGGGCGCATCTGTTCAGAATTCTTGGTGTGACTTATACTGCCTGGCGTTTTTAAGACTCAACTTCGTAACTGTCCGGCGAGCGGGCGGGGAAAGGGAATGTAGCCCTTGCTCTCCGCAATCACAAGACGTCCACGTAGCGCTTATTACGCCTAGCGCGGAGGGCCTAGTCTTGCATAAGGGCCCACCCTAATCCTTCACGTAAGCCCTTCATACAGACGCAGCCCCGCGGTTTGTAACGCTTAGCAGTTCCCGGACTTAAATCTGCATTTTTACTTTCTTCGTTGAAACAAATACCAAATCATGTTCCGGTGCGGCTCTCGCGAAATGAAACACCATTATTCTGTGTGTTCCAGTCTTTTCGGGAATGAGCGTCCGCTGTCAGCGGTTGTTCCATACGCTAATGCATTTTCAGGTCTTCGCTCTCTGCTGGTTTCTTTGCTCTGCGTTTTGCTGGACCGCTGTAGAGGACTTATTAACTCCGCATGGTCTGTGCAATAACGCTCACGCGTACCGCATTTACCCTGTTACAACCTCGCTCATTTTTCGGAGAATTTCGAACGGGGGGATAGTTATTAGATGGTGCCAATATTTAGCGTTGCCCGAAGGAATGACTTTCTCTAAGCGACAATTGATCTAAAAATGGGCACTTTAATGTCGGAATGATCTAAACCTGCGATCATGTTTAGACATACTTGTCCGCGAGGTAAAATTTCGGACGAACTGTGGTAGAATCACTACTGAGAGCAACCTTAGTATTTTCCGTTGGGACCCTGGTCTCTCACTCTTTCGAGCTTGACCTTCGAGGAGCTTCGTAATGTTGTTCCACTATCGAGCATTCGTGGTTGCAACGATGATGGTCCTTCACGACGCGAAGAGTAAGAAACTTGCAGACTACCAGAGCTACCAGGATCATACCGAGGATCTGATAAGTAAGCGAGGTATTGAATGCGAGTCGTCAGCCTACCTCTTTTTAGTTCGAAATACCTAGTCGCATTATTTAAGTCTAGGGCGTAATCTGATTTTAGTCTTCCACGCCAAACTCCGTGCATACGTGGACAGAGTGAACGCAACGATTCACTCGCCAGACGACTTTCTTGGCACCTTGGACAATGAAACTGACTCCAACGTCCGTCGTGCCTACGCCGACGCGCGTGACAGGACGAATGACTTTATGAAGCTCACATCGTACGACAGAAAAGTGAGTTGAACTAGTCTGTGGCGTATGTTTTCCACTTCAACGCGTTTTTTACTGACACTGCAGCACACTTCGTTGTTCTTTGCCCGGATCGCTACTTTGTAGTTTGCCGGCCCTGTTTCGCCCAGGGATGAGACTTCAAAATCAAACCGATGCCTTGCAGAGATCCCTTATATCGGGTGCAGAAAATCTTTAGCTAACCGGATACAACGACGCTGAATACAAGAAGTACCAACCGATATTTACGAACGAGATATTGCGGTTCTTCCGGCTCGTCTCTCAAGCAGCGAAGGAAATCGTCGATCCTTTTGGCCCGCTGTTATGCGACTTACTTCCAAGCGGGTTGCTAAAAGAACAAGTAGTGAAACGGCGCTTCCGCATAGCGCTAAAGTAATTTAGCTCGTTCCCCGGCTTACCAAAACAAGCAACGACATCGTCGAAAATCTAGAGGCAATGCTTGACGAGATGGGCAACGGCACCTACAAACTCGGCAACTCCTCTGGGATGTGGACACTTAAAGGAGCATGCGTAAATTTTGGGAACTCCAACGCAAGAAATCTGGGCGTCAGGCTCAAAGTAGGCGAGCATATGTTTGCTCTTCGTAAAAACGTTTTACTTTAGAATGCAGTGAGCATCATCGGACCCGGCTGCGACATAAACAATGGATCGAACATGTAATCTGATTTTATCCCGGCCGACCCTGTTCTATCCCAAGAACCCGTGAATAAAGCATCGTATTTTTTTTTTGTTTCTCAGCCCAATACGACACTTTTGGTTTAAAGCGAAGACTCTTTAATTCAATTCCAATCTCTTAAACTTTTAGCTAGTGAAACTCTATTCAAAATACTAACGAAACTTTTAGCCTGCGAAATGCGCTCATCTCGTACGCATCGGGAAAGCGACTCCCCGGCGACGATTCAAATGGGTAACGTAGTTCTTGGTCGTGTTCTTCATTCAGTAGCGGTTTTTCCTACGGATAACAGGATCCCCAGGACTAGTTCACACCGGCCGTCCGAAATACCATTCCGTCACCAAATTGATAGCGAGGTTGCTGTTTAAAGGACTTAAACTTTAGCTGTCTTCCGCTGTTCGTTGCTCGTTACACGGATTCGACGGAAGCAGTAGAGACGCTTAAGAGCGCCGTCACCAAGTACATCTACGTTGGAGTAAGCTGTCGTACAATAGGAATTGTAGATGTAAGATATCACTTTGATTCGCCTCCTTTGCAGATACATTTACAATCCTTCTGCGTCAAGGTAACTGAAGCCCAGGACAAAGCCAACAAGGTGGCAAAGCAGTTGCAAGCAGTCGGACGAGCATTCCGCTATGGCTTGAGCGTGTTAAAGACAGTGAAGGTAACGCCTTTCGGATAACTCACAGGACCAGTGATGTATTTTCCTCTCGAATTTTCCTTTTCCTCCTTCTCACCTCTTCCTCTTCCTCGGAGGAAGAGGAAGAAGAAATAAATTTATGCAAGGAGGAAAGAGGAAGAGGAAAAAACATAAAAAATTGACCTCAAGAGGAAAGATGAAGAGGAAAGAGGAAATTAATTTTGGTAAGGAGGAAAGAGGAAGAGGAGGAGGAACAGATTTCTTCACGCATAATTTTCTTCCTCATTTTTTCAATTTTCTTGCTGAATTTGCTTCATTTTCGCCATTTTCTTCCTGAATTTTCATCATTTTAAAGAGGAATGAGGAAGAGGAAAAGGAAATAAATTTTTGGAAGGAGGAAAGAGGAAGAGGAAACTTAACCTCTAAGAGGAAGAGGAATGAGGAAATATATTATCCGGAGGAGGAAAGAGGAAGATGAGGAGGAACAAATTTGGATTTGCACAAGACTGCACAGGACCCAGACAACTCGATCGAAATGCATTTATTCGTTCAGCCAAATATGTCTGATCCTTGGACATGCGAACGCAGGACGACTATTGGACCACTGCTTAACATTACGAGTGGACAGACTGCAGTCGACAGCTCGATAACAACTGAAAGCACATTTGTCACACAAAACGCAAGTGTCTCAACGATCGGCAACAGGACGGCTTTTACTCCGTCACCGATGGAGGTAAGGACTGAATAATTCGAAAACGGACCTCTTAAATTAAACGCGTTTTGTTCTGAACCAGCGCTCGACACGGCTTGATGTGTATCGCTGTAAAGCGAGCCTACTCGGAGCCTGGCCTTGATGCTTGTTTCAGACGGAAGTCTTGCTCAAAATCATAACGGAAGCCAAAGACGCAGCGCTGAAGAAATTCGAGATCAAAGGGGCAAAAGCATGGTTGGAACGCGTTGAGATCCACGGAAAAATGGCCAAGGAGATCCACGACAATGCAAAGTCTGCTTATGCAAAAAGCCAATTTGACAGGTAATTTACGTCGCAACAAAGCACAACTGAAACCTTTATCGCCAGGCATGCCTTCCAAGTTCTCGTATCACTCCTTCGCGAGAAGACCAGAACTTACGAATACTGCCATCAAGTCGAAGGCAATAGCAGCGTCCAAGGATACGACGAAAAGGGCGTGAACTACTTTGTCAAGTACTACCGTACCGAAAACGACGGCTGCGCAAATCGCCTTTGGACGCAGCAGATCCAAGAGAAAGCAACGGACATTGTGGATGCGGTCTTGTAGGTTCTTACATACTTTAGAGATTGGCGCTGGTACCTCGTGCCGTACCCGTACCCTACACTAAAACGGCATAAAATACGGCGTGGGTTGGCGCGGCTTGGCAAAACGCGGCTCCCGTGCCGTGTTGCCGTGCCGTATAATGCGGGTACGGGTACGGGTTTGGCCCGTACCTTGGTACGGCCGCCGAAATCTAACATACTTAAACACGACACCCGTAATCCGTACCGTCAAATACGGTAAGAAGTACGGTACAGTGCGGAACACGGTACGGGCGTTATGTCTAGGTTCTGAAGGATGACTCAAAAACCTTTACAAAAGCATTTTGTTCACGGCATCTTTAGCTCCACGAAAAACAAGAACTTGTGCGAAAAGGCCAAAAGCGGCATCACCGTGTTCGTGCCGACGGCATTCAGCGGGCGCTGTGGATTCTCCGGCGTGGCTGCAGTGCGTTGCGGATATCAGTTTGTCTGGTACCAGCTCGGTTACCGCTACTTCACCGTCGGCCGCACGGCTGGAACGAATTACACGCTGACTTCCGCCAACGACGGCAAATACAACTCCAACTGCGGCCAATTATTCCTTTTCCGTTGAAAACATGTGTTATCTGCGTTCTATACGTTTTACTTATGGTGCAACACAAGCTAATTTTTTGTGATAGTACTAGATCATTGAGGTCAGATGATACATGCACGCATGCGCGAGTCGAGTTTCTCGCGCTATAGTCCGTGATGCTTTGTAAGGAAGATGCTGCAGTGTTTTTGTTTTGCGGCTCCTGTTTTACTTTTTTTGTGGATGGGATCACAATTAGTGTGTGGCTCAAGTCGACGTTCCAAAAATGCGAGTCCAAAGTTTGGCCGTTGTTTCCTCACTGCTGTGTTGCGCATACGTGCATACCAGTAGCTGAGACGAATGCTTTCGCCGAGCTAAATGACGAATTTTTGAACGACGACAGGGGTAACCCTCGGTCGCGGCGCACGCTCAAACAGCGAATACATTAGCTTGCTCTTAGTGTGTGTTTTGGACATTCCTAAGAAATCTTCGTGCTAGGTTTCGTCGTCATGGGCCATGGACCATGATTCAACATTCCATAACTGTTGTCTCTAGCAACAAAGTTAGAAAGTGGACTAGAACTGTGGAAGAGCGACCGAATTAAACAACCTATCTTCAGTCCAAAGTGGGCAGGGAACATGTACTGTCAGGGGACGAGTTGATCGATTACTATGAACTTTTCCTAGTGCTCTCATGTTGTTGAAATAAACTTTTCTCTGGGTAAGGCTACACGTATCGAGCAAGAGAAGGTTTGATTAAACAAAACTTCCTCCAAAAGTCTTAAAGATGTAATAATCACCCATATCGAATAGAAATGAACCAATTCATTTCGAAACGCCAAGGGTTTCAACTCATTTGAGAGGTTGAAAACGTAGAAATTGCATAACGGGTAGGCGGATGTAGTGGGTACTGCGAAATCGCACACCTCGCCTCGCAGAAAACTGTAATAAAAAGTTTTTTGTAACGAGCTTTCTGGCTTTTCAAGCTAAGTAGACGGTATCAAGTGCGACCAGAAACTCAAGCTTAGCTACGCCGATTGCAGACGGCAGCCGTCGCCGAAATTCAGGTCACTATCACGTAGAAATTTGTTGTCCTCGCATTTCTTATCGGATGACTTTCTCAAAGCGATCGATTCGAAGTTTCGTACTTCCTCAGAGCAGCATTAAATGCACAACCTGGTTTGCTTGGCAGTGTTTGATCATTGAAGTCGCATTCTTAATTTTCGAAAGGGGAGTACAAAACGCTCCTTTGCCTTTAGTTTTACATAGGGAAGGGTACGCCACTTTTTTCTTTGATGAAAACGGAATGGCACACGGCAAGGGTCAGAACGGAACGGTAAACGGCAAGGGGTCAGTGCCGAAGTGTACTGTTTTGTGACTTTGCTAGGCGCAGGCATTTCGCTTAGGGCTAGGATGGGCCGAAAGCTTTCCCCCTTTTCGCGATAACGTTAAAGTTTAGTGTACGCAATCGTACAACTGTTAAATCACGCTCTTATGCTGGTGTTTCACTTGACGTTCTCTGTGCTTGCGGCGACGCCACTTATCATCATCTATCTCTATGGTGTTCTCGCATGTAATTGGCCTTTTATGTCTTAGCCGGCCGATCTGCCAGCTCCTTAACAGGCTGGACTTGGCTCAGACCTGCTTTTGAACTAAGCGAAACGAAGCGAAAATGTAGCAATGAAGGATGCAGACTAATTACATTTGTTTAGTCTAACCGCTCGAAAGGGCTACCTTCAGTTCTACCGACTTCGAAAGGAGCCTGTGACGACGTCATCTGCGCAAGTCTCAGTCGTGCTGCCGTGCCACCCATCGACTACACAGTCACTTGGACAGCGGGCAAATCCGCTTATGTATTCACAGCTGCATAGAACCATGATTACCAGCAAATCCGGGGCTACAACCCTGTTCACGCATAGCAGGCAGCAGTGCCGAGGCCGAATTCGACATTTCCTGCATACGGATTCGTGTTCGCTTCGATTTATTTATATTTGACCTTCGGGTTAGGTTTTGAATTTTGGAACCTCCCAGCACTAGCACACAGAGTGCGATGATCGGATGGGAACGGATCAACGATACGTCAGAACTGCGTGTGTACTAGCACTGAATATTTCAAGTCGTCTGTGACGCCCATTTTTCAGCTTTGCCGATGAAGTTTGATCGAGAATTTTTCACCCAGTCGTTCGTCCAATAATGCCGCATAGTTTGTCGGTGACTCGTGTCGGGGTTGTCCGTTAGCCGTCGTGTGCGTACGATGAGGGCAAAGAAAGAAAGTATGTTTCTCTTTTTTTCTATCCCTAAGGCGATACTTCGAAAAGAATACGACCGGAATTTGAAGAAAACACTCTGGCCACGTAAATATCGCGTATCCGTAGCAACGCACATAGTTCTGTTATTTGCCGAAGCATGCTTTTGGCAAGCTAGAAGGAATGCAGGATGTCAACAAAGACGCCCCATATGGCAGTCCAGTGACGTAAACGAATAAAAAAACAAGCGTTTTCACGTGTTTGTCGTATTTTCGCAGACGCTCGATTTGCGTCAACAAGGGTCTTGAACCTGTTTCGTCGATTTAAAAGTGCACGTGTTTGTGAGGTTATTAACCGCAATCTAGGGCCACTGAAATCCTCGCGATGGTTCTCCGGCGTTGGCCTTATTGCGCGTCATGCGCGATAATCGTCGCAGTTGTCGGCACGTATGCGGCCGAAGAAACAATCCTCTGGCAGCCAGTTGTGCGGCCTCAACAAGAATATCCGCTATGGATCAAGCTGCTTGCCGAGTTCTTCGCAACGATGCTAATGCTGGTATGCAGAAAAGCTTGTAAGGAAGCACTGCTAGGGTAGAACATGGTTTAAAATGAAAGTAGCGTGATTAGTCCAATGGCAGCACATGAGCCTTTTTTCGTGGTTTTGGCGAGTCTAAGCCTGAGCCAAAAACACAGCCACCAAAGCAATTCACTGAGCCAGCTGCCATTTTCATGCTTTTGGTATGTCTAAATCTAAGCCTAATGACACTTGCTGGGACCCAAATAACGGGATCCGAAACGGTGGGTTACCTTGCACTCCGCGTTGGGAGCGTGCAGAAAGTCCATGATCATTAAGGGCCACTTTACCCCTCCTCCCACATTCGCCCGCCCCGTGATCACACTTTTACAGGGCTTATAACGAGCGTGATCAGAGTCAGACCCCCCCCCCCCCCCC
>JNEY01000041.1:176542-208680 GCA_020875895.1 Aphelenchus avenae | reverse complement strand
CCCCCCCCCCCCCCACATTATATTCGCGCAGTTTTTGGTCGCTCCCTTAGCTAGAGGCGCACTCTGGACCCCTGCTGGTTTATGGCTATGATTCGGTTATACCCAGATTGTACGGTCCCTTTCGGATATTCGCCGTCTAGCAGTTTTTAATAGGTAAGCCCCCTGGCCCTCGATAGCCGTCAGTTTGCTCGTAGTTGGGCATCTTCCGGTACATTACGCGAAAATCCCGCGTGAAATCGTCCGTTTATTCTGTGACCAGTGTAATGACATGCAAAAAGGTCGAAAATATGGGTGATCCGCTTGATTCAACTCTAAATCTTTGCCATGTATGTGTCATTCAGTGGAACAACCGGGGGTCTTGTACAAAAGGGTTGTCTGGGGGCCTGGGCCGCAAATCAAGCCCCCCATAGGGTTGCTTGTGATTCGTATGCTATCTTTTTCTTTTTAGTTTATCGGAACGGGCATCGTCGCGCACAGTGTGCTCACCGAAGGCGAGCTCAATCCGTTCATCCATCGCAACATCGGCTGGGCCACCGCCATTTCGATGTGCGTTTATACCGCACAGAAGATAACAGGTAAGCCCACAAACTGTTCACGCCTAGGTAGTGTTGTTAATTTGCAGGCGGACAACTGAATCCCGCAGTGTCCTTGGCCCAGTGCCTTATGGGGAAAATAACCGTCCTCGAGCTTCTCTTGTTCAGTACTGTGCAAACGTTCGGAGCGTTCCTCGGTTCAGGCATCAGTTTCTACCTGTACATGGGTGAGACATTCACTGGGATCACCTAGTGGCTAGGCCTTGAAGGGATAATACTAAGGATGGCGCACTTTTAGACCACATCAAAAACTACAACGGCGGTAAGCGGATCGTCGTCGGAGAAAAGGGAACCGGCGAGATTTTCTGCAGCTTCCCGCCCGAGTACGTTAGCAACCTGACCATCTTTGTTTCTCAGGTATGTATTTCCTGTGATATTTTCAATTCCATCCGCCATCCGATCAGAGACAGACGATACTGGAGGTAAGGTCGGTGTCTGATATCACCTAATAAAGCCTCCGAATGGGTCACTGACTGTCTGATGACGTCGCTGTTCGTGTGATCGCGTTACCCTTATTGCCCCCGATGAATCCGTCGGTCGGTAGGACGGAAAACCAGCGCACAGAACTCTCATGTTTTCCTCACTGATCATATTGTCATGTTCAGGTCTTCGGCACCGCACTCTTCGTCGTCTTCAACGTCGCAATAACCGACGATCGTAATGCAATCCCCAAATTTCTACAGCCGATTCTCACCGGCGTCACTATCTTCGTCGTAGCGGCTTCGTACGGCATGAACGTCGGCTATCCCGTGAATCCGGCGCGTGATCTTGGCCCTCGAATATTTGCCTTAATCGCTGGCTATGGCGTGGAAGTGTTCTCGTAAGTGGAAAGCGCACTGTGCATACGGAGACAGGTGAACTGCGCGTCTAGAATAGACCAGCTAGATTGCGTGGAATCGCACTTATCCGGGATGGATACCCCTGACTCCTCAAGTGAAGAAGAGGATGAGGGCTCCAAACCAACCATGTGCAACGGGCCTTCAAGTCGAGGCCCGGCCCGGCCCGCGGGCAAAATATTAAGGCCCGGCGGGCCTTGACTTCTTAGGCTAGACAGGAAAAATCCCCTTGGCCCCCCTTTTGGTACTTTCCATAGGCTAACTTTTATAATGAGTTCAAAATGCAACATTCGAGTATTATCGCCTAAAATAGCTTGCTGCAAGGCACCGTTAGAGCGACTTTTTGACTAATTTACCAAAAATGTGTTGAAAATGTGACCAAAACGTGGCAATTTTTGAGCCCTGAGCCGGGTCTAAACAGGCCGGGCCGGGACTACCCCAGGCCCGGCCCGGCCCGGGGCCCGGCTGAGTTCAGCGAAATCCAGGGCCGGCCCGGCCCGGCGGGCCTAGGGCCCGGTTGCACATGGTTGCTCCAAACGTACCTAATGTAAAACCTTCTGAAAAGGAGGATACTTTCGAAAGTGAGGCTAATTATCTCGTTTGTGCTATATGCATTGCGGAAAGCTATAGGTATGCAACTTTTTTCGTTTTTAAACAGTGGCTCCTGTACTTCGTCTGTCGATGCCCCCTGCTCTTCCCTGCCAAACCCCGCACTTGTTTCCATTCATGGTTGACTGCAGGAACTTGGGTTCTCTTTTAGATACCACAGATGCTTCTTCTGGATCCCCGTGGTCGGACCTCTCGTGGGCTCAGCGCTTGGTGTCGGAGCCTACCTTCTATTCATTGGCATGCACTTGGCATAACACGTTATTATGCGATAGCTTTCAGTTGTAAATAAATTGTGCTCCTTCGCCAAAACGACGGAAACCGTCTCGTGTGATTCGCATGTTGCCGGCTGGTCTCTTTCAAGTACGCTTCAGTTAAAAGGCGATTAAGATGAGACCTAAGTCTAGGTGGACTAACGGAATTGGCGTAATCAAAGATGGCCCACAAGCAATCAAATCGGTAATTGTTCTGCTACGCTCGTTGTTACGCGAGACATCATTAGCCTCGGATACCGGCGGCAAATGACAGTTTGGCGGGTCCGCTCTATAGATACAAACAGACTATCTCCGCATATGTCCGGGTTAACGTTTGTTTATTTTTGAGTAGCATAAAGAGGCAGCCAAAACAGGTTTTGTGATTATGATGATGTTGTTTAAGTACGGTAGCATAAACGAGCGTGGTTAACGCAGCGGTGAGTACGTGACGGTCGACTATCGATGCTCTGTTTCATGCAAGGTCAAGCTTCCGCAGTTCTGCAGAGAGGTACTCTGGCGAAGCATCGTTGTCGGGCTGTGCACGATCGTTCTTTGCGTCCTCCGAATGGTCTATAAGAGCCATGTAGCAGTTGGTGAACGGGCATATCTTATTCGAAAAATATCCAATGAGGCTTAAGTCGCTTTAACGTCTCGGAAAAGGTTACTTACGTTCACCTGCAGTACAAGCCCCCTCCTGCCGGGTGACTGGGCATTTCATCAGAGCATTCGCGATGCGCAATATCGAATCTGCTCGTGCATTCGTCCACTTGAGCTTCCAGGCCTGTTTGACCTCGGACTCTTCTTTCGGCCTAGGCGCTGGGATCGGGGCAGCAGCGTCGTCGTTAGCGCGAGCGGTATTGCACACGTCATTGTCTAAGGATTGCAAGGGACAAGTTTTTTGTTTGCTTGTGTCTGCTTGTTGGTTTGTGAAAGCCTTGTATAGCGATATCGTACGGCATGTCCTTTTCCGCGTGTCAAAGGCCAAGTAAGTTGATTTACCTTCGCCTTTCGTGCCTTCTCGTACGTCCTTGCTCGTGACGGGGCACACCGCGCTGGCATCCGCACCAGACTGTTTCGAAGCTGCTCGTGTGCTGGTCCACTTCAGCATCCACGACGGATTCACTTCCTTCGCTTCCTTCGACGCAGTAGCCGGGACAGCAGCACCTGCATTAGCGCTTTCATTGATGGACTTTTGCACATCAAAAGCTAAGCAAAAACTCTTAACAAGTCTTCCGCGAAAACCTTCCATGGTCCAAATCAAGTGTTTTAAAATTGTTTCACTTACCTTCGCCTGCCATGCGTTCTGGCACGTCCTTGCCCGAGACAGGGCAAACCGCGCTGGTGTTCACATTGGACACTGCCGAAGCAGTTGGCTTTTTAGTCCAAGGCATGATCAACGACGGATTTGCCTGCGTCACTTCTTTCGTCGCAGAAGTCAGAACGGCAGCAGCAGCAACATCGGTTCCCTTGACCGCTTTGTGTTCATTGCTATCTAAACAGTAGTTCATCTCAACAGGAAAAGGCAATGCTTTCAGCTTACTTTGGGCAACTACAGCACGGTCAGAGCGTGCGACAGCCTGCATCAGTTGAGCCGTACCACGGTGGGCTGCAAACTCGTGAGGCGGCTTTGCAGCGTCGCGCAGCGGAACGCGATAATGGGGCTCACGATCCTCTGCTGCCTTCAATGGGACAAGTTCGCGAGTCTGAAACCACGGGGATCCATCTCTCTGATCAGGAAGACTCCGACTTTGTGTTCCAGTGGATTCTGTCGACATTTACCTTTAACAATGGGTTATGAGCGGGCGTAGTGCTGACCAAGGTTGGTCGATTGGTGGGAGGCATTCGTGGGTTGTAGGAACTGTGCAGATTTAGCAGATGAATCCTAATCGAATGAAAGACCCGTATGAAAGACTGTGTGTTAGAAAGTTCGATGCTTCTTTTCTGCCACCTTAACGGTCGGTTAACGTTGACAGACAAAATTTACAGGCCGTGAGAAGTACTTGGCGTGCGTTCCAGGTGCGCTCCATGAAGTCTGTTCTCTGAGATTCTGGTGCACGCTGCGTGCTAGTTCGTTTAAAGCCTTTTTTAACAAGACCCACCCAATACGTGTCCGCGGAAACCTTCACACGATGTGCTCGTCGTACTTGGGAGGGCGGGTCGTAGCGGCCAAAAACTAGCGCATTTGCCTAGTACTTAACATCAGAGATCACAGGCGAGCGACGTACCGGTAGCATATCAAATTCGGGAATCAGTGGCATCACAGAAGGTAGCCAATTATTATGGTCCGGCTAGAAACCATGGTAATTTGTGGTTACTGGCTACACGACGGCCCGTTATTACGACGCAGCTGCTGATCCCTGAAGGGGGATACGCCTAGGATGAAAGTGCAACTTTGAAATTTGGCTAATCGCATTGCAAAATCGATCACAAGTTCGAGCTGAATGTGACCATTCACGGTAAAAGTTTTGGCCCTGTGAGGCGATGACCGACCTATCCCTGACATGGATATTCAAATGACCCGTTCAAGCTCGAAGGTAACGGTATAGTGTCTCAAGCTCGGGATTCTTGCATTGACGACTTGACGAAACATCATCCGCCAAACGACTTGTAGTCTTATAAGCAGAACTGTCTCGATGTTTTGCAGTGCACTGGTTGCACTGGTTGTTTTTTATGTTGTCTGTTGTGCAGAGGACCGTTTCTCATCACTCAAATTCCGACTGGTTTGTCCATGGAAGCACCAAGCCGCGGAAGAATGGTCATTTTCTGGGGGGCGGCCAAACGTTGTGGCGTATTGTTCGCGCTCCACCACGAAGCACAGCGGGTCGCTTGCTGCTAAATCAATATGAACTTCGAAGTTTTCCATCCACTTTTACTTAAAGCTTCATAAAAGTCTCCTATTATTTGTCTAAACATGTACGCTTGCCGCCATGCCAAATCAAAGATCTTAGCGATTCCACCGCCATGATGGCCGGCAAAAGACGCAGGATCCAACCGCAGAGAGCGGCCAAGAAGCCGAAAATCGCCATCCTGGTACGTTAGGTGGCAACGTTAGGGGCCGTCCAGAAATTATGCCGTATAGGGGAGTGCACTGATGGTGACCCCATTTTAAATCCTGCGAAAAACCAGGATCTCCAGACTCATAGACGCGGAAAAGTGCCTGTTGTATGAAGCAATCTCTGGATGACCCTTTACTGTTCCGGCAATTTAACGTTACTGAGTTGGACTGAATGGAATAAACGCCAGTTTAGACCCGCCAACAAGTTCTCCCTACGGACACTCTCTTGGACATCTTTGACGCCAGTGAACGCACCGATCTCGACGCCTGGAACATCGTATCGCGACAGTACATCCAGTTGATTCGCCGTGCCAAGCCTCTGCGTACCGTCGATGAAGTTACGCTTTCCCGTGACGGGCCGAAGAAAGTCTACAGAACGGTCTTCTTCTACGTGGACGAGGAAGAGGTGAGTGCCGAAAGAGTTCCGAAACGTGGAGCTATGGCTGCCTCTACTTCATCCCTTCAAGCGTCTTCTCTAGAGACAACTGGAGCTGTGGGAATCTAGCAGCAACGCAGCCGATCACATCGCGTTCTTCTTCCTCGCCCTGCGCTTCTGCCACATCGATGGCCCGCTCAAGATCCGGAGCGTAAGCATCGATCGTGACTTCCTGAGTGGCCTGACGAGCGTCAAGAACGATTTCACTTTCAACGGTAAGACATGTGCCGTATTGAGATTAGGCTTAGGCCCTGCCGTGCAGTGCTGGCTCACCGGACCGTTTTAATTCCGGGGAAACGGCACGCTAAAACACGGTTCGGTACGGAGAAGCGGAACGCGAAGCGGAAAATTTTAAAGTCGTGACGTTTCCGTTCCGTGCTGCCGTTCATTAAAACGGCACGGAACGATATGGACCCGTACCGCGTACCGTATTCTACGCTACGGGTACGGTAGGGCGCAGGTCCACTACGCGTTTCCGTACCGTGCCGTACCGGCGCAGTACGGGCTACGGTACGGAATCGTTCTCAGACTAAAAATGCACTAGTACAGGCCGTAGTACGGCTTTAATACGGGCCGTACCGCACTCTGTACCGTAATCTACGGTACGGGGGAGTCAGTACGGTAGGGGGGGGGGGGTTCGCGTCTAAGTCTAGTTAATATGAGACAGCAGTACGGGACTGTGCCGAACCGAAGATGGAATACTCGAAAAATATTTTTGGGCCACGAACCTTGCCTAAACTGATTCGTTTTAGGCTCTCTCCTCAGCTTGGATTCGCACGCCTGCAAGCAGGAAGACGTCGAGCCTTTGGACGCTCTCTGCGCGTTCCCGTCGCTAAGAGCCCTCAACTACTCGACGCTGCAGTTCCTGTGCCCTTGGCCCTGCACGGTGAAGGACGAATTCCTCAGCTCGCTCGCGTCGCGTGGAATCTTCGAGATCGGCTGCGTGATGGGAGTGCCCGGCGTGTTCGACAACGGCCTGCCCGGCCAGGATGTCACAGAGGATGGTATTCTCGACTTCTGCTTCGGTGACTACGACGATGGTGGCAAAGAGCGTCTCCTGCACGTTACGGACGCGCAGCTTACGTCGCAGTTCGTCCGCAGACTGGTTGAGGTAAGGGACGCTCTGATTCGTCTTATATTCGTATTAGCGCTGAGTGTTCCTGAGGTCCGGAAGAGATTCCGGTTCCAATCCGACACCAGTTTAAACCGACTCCTATTCCTTCGAATATGGCCGGTTCCCGGTTCTTAAATGCTGTGCACGGCCATTCCTAGGAGCGCCCAGAAAGATGTGACGTTTAGATAGGTAAAAACGACTAGCCTCTAGTCGCCGCCAGCTCAAATTTTTATTGAACTTATCGGATTTGTGTGTACGATTCAAATCAATTGATGCTTAGCCCAGGAAAGGGCTCTATTGCTAGGATGAATAACCTAGGCTTCTTAGCACGTTGTAAGAACAAGTCACACATAGACGACGAAGGACGGGGTCCCAATCTTCGTTACCCGCCCAGGCCCCTAGGATGGTGGGGAGATATCGGAATCGGCATCTAAGCTTTGGAACCGGGTCGGACTTATCTGCGGGACTGATTATTACAACCACTATGAGTCTATGTTGTGCGTTGTTTTGCCGGTCTTGTTGCTTCCCTACCAAGATATCGTTTAGGCTTGTCGTGCGTCCAAGAGCAACCACAAGCTGACGCTGAAGATCGCCATCAGTGAACTCATGGGCGACCTGGAACTGGCCGTAGACGGGATGGAAGACAGCGCCAAAGACGGCTCGAAGTGGGAACTCAGCGTGGACGGCATGGACCTGCGCGTTCTCTACCATCCATGGGGCACTCGATATGATATGCACGGCCTGATCCGATGTGTGCGTAACCATGGCCGCCAGGCGTGCCCTCTATTCTAGTTGTGTGCTTGGATTATTGACGATGATTTGACGTATTGACGTTTGTCCTATATTTCAGTTGTCCTCTAGGATTACTGACGGTGATTTGACGTTTGTTTATTGCGCACCAGAATAAAGGTGACGCCAGTGCAGGGTCATTTCGTCGCCGTGATGGAGCGGGGCAAGACTGCAATACAAGAAACTGCATCTATGCCTCTATGGGTCAACCCCTTGCCCCGAGGAACACGATTGTTCGACAACGTTTCCAAGTTCCCTCGCTGTATTTGAGTTCAGAAATTGTGGATTAAATGGCAAAGGGTCCCCCATTACTATGTCCTTACCTTTCAGACCGCATTCGGGACACTCCTGCCTTCCTACACCGGAATACCCCATTGTTGTCAAAAAAATGCGCTAACTAGGTAGTAATGCATACAGTCTTGTCCGGTCTAGGCACGTCATCTTGTACTTAACACCATAAAACGTGCCCTTCTTGGTGCCGTTCCGCTCTGTTTTCAGTACAAACAGCGCGCACTTGAATCTTGTTGATCAGGTACAAATTTCGGAGGATCGCAATGCGAAAGTGTGACTAGAACGAGGTTACGACCGTGCTTGCCTAGCCTACTGTCAGCTTCCAACTGACTGCTGTCGACGTGCTTACTACGTCGTGCATTGGTTTTATTTTGCCAAGTGACATTGAAATGAAATGTACATCCCAAACTTTCTACTCTCTGCTGTAGGAGGCAATCATGTAGCCGTACACATGTCTGAAGGTCAAGGTGAGTCCGAGTTCTTCGAAATGGTAAACGGTTTCGAACATGTCCTCTTGTGTTTTGAAAGCGGCGTGCTGCTCGGAAAAGGCTCCATCCAATTCCATATGTAGGTCCAAGAAGAAGTTCTTGAGGCTTCCGCCTTCGGCAGCCTAAACTCCGTTTAGCTGAACACTGCATCTGAGGCGGCACTGAAAATCGCTGCAAAACAAGCTGAGAAGAATATGAAAAATGAAGTGAAATTTGCTGTCGAAATTTTTCCGATTTTCGATTTTCGAAAGTTCCGAACGCGCTCACTTGAACGAGTTCCGCCGGAAACTGCGGCGAGGCGACATCCGCGCGTTCCACCTTGAGATAGCGAGTAGTGGGCGGCCCTTCCAGCTCGGAACTTAGAAAGGCCAAGATGCCCGCGTCTGCCTTCGACGTTCCTTCGTCGTCTCCGTAAGGCTGTCTCTCTTCGAAGTGCATCAGGCTTGCATCGCGTGCTGATCCGAAGAGATCGCCGGCGAATTGAGTGTTCTCCGCCAAGCATCTAGACAGTTGGAGTAGGCAAACAGGCAGACTTTCGGCCAGGTTCAGCGTCAAGTTGTCTCGAAATTCCGGGAAAAACAGATATGTTTAAGCAATTCGAGCAATTTTGCAGCAACCAATCGGGCTTAGGCTGTTTGCTTGTTGCTCACGCTTAGGTTCAAGCTTCGGCGAGCGGCAAGGTCCAAATGGTTCGCTAGAAAAAAGATGCTTTCGGGAGGTTTGGCCGTAAACCATTCAGTGTTCTTCACTTATTTATTCTTGCCATTCCCGCTATATCCAGCGTTCGTCCTTACCTAACCATCCTGAAGCTTCCGCCGGGAGAGCACAAGCGGGCAACATACTGCAGGACATCAGCAGGCGCTCTTTTGAAGCTGCAACCCTCAATCTCCACTGATTCGGTCTTGATGGTGAGGGCGCGGAAATCCGTATCGATGCTGCGTCCATCCGTCTCCGTCCACGTCAGTCCGCCGAGTGTGAGGGTCTTGACGTACTAAACGCGCGATGCGAGTAATTTCGTAGCGAACTTAGACCGAACTACCAGGTAATTTAGCCTAAATTAGCTCATTTTTGCGTCATTTTTCAAATAGAGCCCCTCCCTCGCCCCCACTAAATGCAGTCCTGCATTAAAAGCCTACCGAGCAGTCCGCCCAGCGGAAGGCTTCCTCGATAGAGTTGATTTCGTTTGGCTCTTCGTCGTCGCTGGCAGTGCGTATGTCGGCGCCACCGGCGTGAATAAGTACCGCGTGTAGGCGTCGAAGTGTCGGTTCCTTCATTTGCTTAATCGCCCGCTGAAGCTGTCGCGTCGTGATCGTCACCGGGTCTTGGTCGTCGCGGCTAAGGAACGTGACGATGTCGACGAGGTTCTCGTCTGCCAACGGCAGGGCTTTCTGAAAGAACTATCGAGGTTATAGAAACTGGAAAACTAGAGTCATATCATGAGGGGAGAACACAGACCTAAGACGTTAGATTTAGTAAGACGACCGGACTATGAATGTAACAGGTTTCTGCACCCTCCGGCTACTTAGCCTAAGCTGGGAACCCGTTTAGGCTGAGAGAGAGCACTTGAGGGCTACGGCCCTGCTTGAGAGCATTAACGGATTTTCACTCGACTGGAAGTCAACATAAGAGGTAGTTAAATTACCAGCTTCTCGTTCGGCAGTTGTTGCTGCTGGCCCTCGTTGAGTCCATTGACGCTAGTGCCAAGCCGTACACGTTTGGGTTTGCTAGCGGTGCCCTCCTCGTCGGTGTTCTGCATCTCTGAAAATCGATGTTTAGAGCCGAATTGTCTGGCCATGGACCGCCGGTTTATACTGCGCTCTGTAAACACGGGATTCTCGGAGAATGCCTCTCGGATCGCAATATCAGCTCGTTTCACTTGTCAAGTGATTATCAAGCAGCGTCAAAGAGCCACATTTGATGGCGTTCTCAGTGAAGAGCATACCAGAGCTATCTCGGAATTATGAATTCCGACCTGGGAATACAGAATTCCAACGGTTTCCATTTTAGATTTGTGCAATAACAGGCCGGCTTCAAACAAACGCTGAGCGTTTTTGCCGGTTCGTAGTCTGCGTAAAAACAAAATAAAATAATTTGGCTTAAAAGGCTGGGTTCCGCAGAAAACTAATGTCATTCCGAGATGCCAAAGGTTAGCACACCATTGATAAATAGAGGCTTTATTGAAAAGGTTGGTTCTAACGAAAAGTTGTCCTCAATAACTCGGGCGCGTCACCGTCTGGCATAGTGTTGAGGTCCTCAAGCAACCTAGGTATGCACTTGCAGAAACCTGGTTGCCTTGAGAGCTGCGACAATTAGATACCCATGCAAAACGCAAAACTTACGTGTTATGTTCTGCATTGAAGTGAGGCAAGGGTTCGAGACGAAGGCCACCTTAAGCACAGCATGAAGGACGGAAATGAAATGCCCACCTGCTGCTTGGGATGCACGGAAACTCAAGGAGGCAGAAACTGTTTGGGGAACGTTCGAGCACAATATTCGGGAACGCGTTGCTTTGCCACCAGTTAGGTAAATAAAATTAAGGCAGTATGAAGGGCTGAAACAAACTGTGTCCTTGCGTCAAAGCTGACGAAGTGAACGGATTGTAAGAACTGACGCATGGGTACGGAGAAGAGAAAGATCAGCAAATAGGTAGGCAATCACAAGATCGTAACCGCTAGTTAAAACCATCTGCCGCTAGACGAATTTCCAGTAAACGTGTCAGATTGTACCCGCTTTTTTGGTATCGCCTTTCCACCGCTTGTATTTTCGGCCCTGTTGAGGGCTGCGGGGTCCCGGTCCCGCTCCCGGTCATCGCCGAGTCCCGGCCCCATTTCTGCTTTAAGGCTGGGGCCAGCATGTCCCGCCGCAGACGATATCAACGAAATTTTGGTGGAAAATGTCAAGTTTATAGTGAAAATTTCGTCGGTTGGCGCCTAGCGGCGGGACATTTTATCTAGGTGTATAGTTAGACGTAACACCCTCCTTGTCCTCTCGCTCCCCTAGTGATTTTGGGTTATGCTGGCAAAAACTTGCCCTTCCGCCGTTACCATAACATATTTTCTGGTGACTGGTCCCGGTCCCAAAATTTCTTGCCCCCAGCCGTGGCCCTTTCCAGCGCCATCGATGCTTAGCTACAAAGACGCTTTGTAAGAGACACGCATGACGGAATATGTGAATTTTGGGGTGTGAGGCTCACATGGTGGGAGTGCGCGCGGCTGTCTACGATAGGGACAGGGTGTTTTATGGGACAGGGTGTTCAAGAATGGTCAAGGATCTGGATCGGTAAGTGTAATAGTGAATGAAGAACGGTTTGAACTGCTCATTAACGAGATTGTGCAGCGTACTATGCCAAGGTTCGTTCCGCTTCAGGAAGCAGATACTCCGGCAGAGCAGTTTGGCGCTGTTTGCACTGACGAAACTGACTATGGCAAGCTCTCGCGCTCAGCCTTTGGCCGCTTGTTTTCTGCGCATTGCCGTTTATCTTCGCCGTCGTTGTCTCTTAGTAGCTCTTTTCTTTCAGTAGCTCTTCTCTGTTTGCACCAGAGCTGGGCGCTTTTGAATTCGAACCGAATCCGAATCCCAATCAAAAAATAAACCGAAGCGAATCCGAATCCCAACTTCGGAAAATGTACCGAATTTCCGAATCTAAATCCGAAGGTTGTCATTCATTCATTTCGGTACTAGCCAGTTTGACAAAATTTTGGCTAGCTGTGGGAGAAACTTTGCCGAAAGCGAAACCTCAAATGAAAAAGGTTTTTTGACACAATGGTCTCATGCGCTTATGTCGAATATATGGTGCGCCTCATGTGATTCAGCCAAAATTTGAGTACATTTTGACCAAAACGGTGAAAATTTCGGCCTCTGCGGATTACGCAACTGCACTGTTTACTTAAGCATTTATCTACGATGGGCGACAGCGACAGTGATTTGCGAAAAACTAAGACCTTTTCTGACGTTTGACCCGATGAGCAGTCATCAGAGATATTTGTCATCGCTGAATTCCGGGCTCTCTGGTTGCATCTGCTTAGCCTCACGTTTGACAGCTGATAAGGGCTGGTGATTCACCACTTTTAGCTGTGTGTTTCATTTGACCAGTTATTATTCCTTCTTCCGGGCAGAATATTAACAGTCACCTAGCCGCTTGGCCTAAGGCACTGGTCCAGAGGTGTCCGTGGACAGTCCTGTTTTTAAACCGCAAATGACATTGCCCCTTCTGTTCGAGCAAATTCGAATCCGAATACTTGTTCTGTTCCGATGTTCCGACTTTGTTCCGATTACTGAAATGTGCTTCTGCTTTTTAGTATTGAATTTACGGACCGGAAGCATCGGAATTCGGAAAAGTTTGATTCTACCTTTCGGAACGGCCCTCAAAGAGTTTTGGTAGTAACCGAATTCAGTGTGCCATCAACGACCGTCCCGCGTTTAAGGATGTTACATAGTCGATTCTTGTTGCCTCCTTGTTACACAGCAGATCCTTCGTTCCAGGAACGTTCTGCACATGGCGGTCTTCCACAGCACCTTCTTGCGCTGTCTACTTCTACTGATAATCTGTGTCAGCCGAATCCGACCACTTCCTGCAGGAGAAGGTGGAGGAGGAGGAGAAGGAGGCGGCGGTGAAGGCGGAGACGGCGGTGAGGGCGGAGGCGAAGGCGGAGACGGTGGCGAAGGCGGCGATGGCGGAGAAGAAGGCGGCGACGATGGCGATGACGGAGAAGAAGAAGGTGGAAAAGGAGGCCGGTGCGCTGGATGCGGCTATGTGGGTGGCGGCTCAGACGTCCTCAGCGCAACGCTGAGCATCGTACTGCTTGCGGCATTTGCCCACTGGTGATGATGNAAGGTCATTTCCTCTGACCAGAAAGGGATAGCACGGACCGCGCCCTTTTCCGTTGGGCGCGGTTTGTTTTGTCCCGAAGGACACCCGATCAACTACACTGTAGTTGGTCGGTGTTGTTTTGGCCGCCTCGAGCGGCGGCTTACTGGTCGCAGAAGATCTGCGACAGAGTAGTACCATCTTTGTCTCTTGTCTAGCCTTGAAAGGCGTTCTAATCCAAGCATCTTCGGTACTCTGCCTGTTTTGTTTTATTTCCTCCACGCCTTTAACGCATTGTTTTCTGACACAAAGTGTAACGTCCTACTTCCAATGTCCTCCTGTAGCCCTCCCTTCACATTGTTTGTACACAGTAATCAATACCAATAATTTTATATGCAACAAAGTATTCCGTTGAAACTGCAATGTCCGAAGAATTAAGGAAATGAACATTGCCTTCGACGCGCTGGCATCGTTTTTCCGTAGTCTAGCGAGTTGTTCATCCATCGTCGAAGGGACCTGCTTTGAGATATGCCGTTTTAGCGCGCCGCCGACGATGCCATCGTTTCGTGTGCGCTAGGTCTAAGGTTTCCAAAATTGATTCAGACAAGTGGCCCAATAATCGGCTAAAAACATCGAAACTGACATTTGCCATGCGGAGCTTTACCGATTCCTTTTGCGGAACGGAAACGCTTGTTTTGTTCAAGCATGCGGTTCAGTCTCAACAGGAACAAAAACGAAAGTCCTCTTCAGAACATCTTGACTACGCAAAACCCATCGTGTAACTGGTCTCGACATGATAAAAGTGAAGTACTAACCGCTTGAGAAGAGCCCTTTGTCGTAATCCATAGCTCCAGCCATGGGCTCGCAGTTTTCCGTAGGGCTCAGGATGGATGAGGGGCCAGAATGAATGACGAACGATCGAAATGGTTAGTGCGTTCTGCCTGGGAAACCGGCCTGGGCACATCTGTTCAGAATTCTTGGTGTGACTTATACTGCCTGGTGTGTTTATGTAGACTCAGCTTCGCAACTGTCCGGCGAGCGGGCGGGGAAAGGGCATGTTTCCGCAATCACAAGACGTCCACGTAGCGCTTATTACGCGTAGCGCGGAGGGCCTAGTCTTGCGTAAGCGCCCATCCTGACTCTTCACGTAAGCTCTTGATACGGATGCAGCCCCGCGGTTTGTAATGCTTAGCAGTTCCCGGACTTAAATCTGCATTTTTACTTCCTTCTTAGAAACGAATACCAAACCCTGTTTGTTCCTCAGAATTGTTAGCTTGGAAAGAGCCTCAACGTATGCCTCGAGGATATAATACGTCCACGAGCTATTCTTGATCGTCGCGTGCAACATGAACATATTGAGCTTGTTATTGTGAACCCGAGAATCGTGAGTAGAAGAAAGCCTGGTGCGGCTCTCGCGAAATGAAACGCCATTATTCTGTGTGTTTCAGTCTTCTTCAGGAATGAGCGTCCGCCTTCAGCGGTTGTTCCGTACGCTAATGCATTTCCAGGTCTTCGCTCTCTTGCTGATTTCTTTGCTCTGCGTTTTGCAGGACCGCTGTTGAGGACCTATGAACTGCGCATGGTCTATGCAATAACGCTCACGCGTACCGTATTTACCCTGTTACAACCTCGCTCATTTTTCGGAGTTACGAGGGCCTCACAAATACCTAAGCGTACAGTGCCTGTGCAAGGCGCCTTACTGGTCGAACTTAGGAAACAATACATACCTAACGTCTTTCCTGTGCACGTTGGGATTCCGCTAAAGACAGTTTAAGTGGATTCAAGGGGTGTGGCGGACTTAAGTCGTCTGTTAACATGGCACGCTGCAACAGATTCAGCGAAGGCGCGTATGTCTCCTTTGAACTTGTAAGCCAAATACTTGACCTTTGCACTGTTTGCTTCGAGGAGCCTCGCAATGTTGCTCCTCCATCGAGCATTCGTCGTTGCAACGATCTTGGTCCTCCAAGGCGTGCAGTGTAAAAGCTTGAGCTAGAAGACTATCAGAGCTACCAGGATCATACCGAGGATCTGATAAGTAAGCTGGAAAAACGAGCCGTAAGCCTACCTGTTTTTAGTCGGACATACCTAGTCCGGCCTTTGTATTACTTAAATCTAGGACGAAACTAACTTTAGTCTTCCACGCGAAGCTCCGCGCATACGTGGACAGAGTGAATGCAACGCTTCAATCGCCAGACAGTTTCCTTGGCAACTTGGACAATGAGACTGACTCCAACATCCGTCGGGCCTACTCCGACACGCGTGACAGGACGAATGACTTCATGAAGCTTACATCGTACGACAGAAAAGTGAGTTGAACTAACCTGTGGCGTATGCTTTCCACTTCATCGCATTTTTTACTGGCACTGCAGCACACTTCGTTGTTCTTTGCCCAGATCGCTACTTTGTAGTTTCCCGGACCTGGTTCGCCTAGGGATGAGACTTCAAAATCAAACCGATGCCTTGCAGAGATCCCTTATATCGGGTGCAGGAAATCTTTAGCTAACTGGATACAACGACGCTGAATACAAGAAGTACCAACCGATATTTACGAACGAGATATTGCGGTTCTTCCGGCTCGTCTCCCAAGCAGCGAAGGAAATCGTCGATCCTTTTGGCCCGCTGTTATGCGACTTACTTCCAAGCGGGTTGCTAAAAGAACAAGTAGTGAAACGGCGCTTCCGCATAGCGCTAAAGGAATTTAGCTCGTTCCCCGGCTTACCAAAACAAGCAACGACATCGTCGAAAATCTAGAGGCAATGCTTGACGAGATGGGCAACGGCACCTACAAACTCGGGAACTCCTCTGCGATGTGGACAATTAAAGGAGCTTGCGTGAATTTTGGGAACTCCAACGCAAGAAACCTTGGCGTCAAGCTCAAAGTATGCTAGCCATATGCTAGCTCTTTGTAAAAAGGTATCCTTTAGAACGCAGTGAGCGTCATCGGACCCGGCTGCGACGTAAACAATGGATCGAACGTGTAACTTGATTTTATCCCTGCCGACTTTCTTCTATCCCAAAAACACGTGAATAAAGCATCGCATTTTTTTTTGTTTCTCATCCCAATACGACTCTTTTGTTTTTTGGATACGAACTTCACCGTTACTCATTCAATTGTTGCCTCTGGTTTGAGGCCTCCATGCTCTAAGGGCAACTGGCTGGAGGGACCAGACAAAGCGAAGACTCTTTAATTCAATTCCAATCTCTTAAACTTTTAGCTAGTGAAACTCTATTCAAAATACTAATGAAACTTTTAGCCTGCGAAATGCGCTCATCTCATACGCATCGGGAAAGCGACTCCCCGGCGACGATTCAAATGGGTAACGTAGTTCTTGGTCGTGTTCTTCATTCAGTAGCGGTTTTTCCTACGGATAACCGGACCTCCGGGATCAGTTCACTCCGGCCGTCCGAAATTCCATTCCATCACCAAATTGATAGCGAGGTTTCTGTTTAAAGGACTTAAACTTTAGCTGTCTTCCGCTGTTCGTTGCTCGTTACACGAATTCGACGGAAGCAGTAGAGACGCTTAAAAACGCCATCGCCAAGTACATATACGTTGGAGTAAGTCGAATAGGAGAAACAGTCGACGTCAGACATCTCTTTGACCCGCCTAATTTGCAGATACATTTACAATCATTCTGCGTCAAGGTAACTGAAGCCCAGGATAGAGCCAACAAGGTGGCAAAACAGTTGCAAGCAGCCGGACGAGCATTCCGCTATGGCTTGAGAATTTTAAAGACAGTAAAGGTAACTCTTTGCAGATAGGTCGCATAAGTCAGGCATAATCCAAACGCACTTCGTTTAGCCGGCTAAGACTGGCCCTTGGACATGCGAGGGCGGGACGACTCCTGGACCGCTGCTTAACATTACGAGTGGACAGACCACAGTCGACAGCTCAGTTACAACTGAAAGCACATTTGTCACACAAAACACGAGCGTCTCAACGATCGGCAACAGAACGGCTTTTACACCGTCAACGATGGAGGTGAGGAGTGTATAATTCAACAAAGAGGGTCTTTTAAATTAAACGCATTTTATTCTGCATTGTCGGCTCGCCACGGGTTTGATGTGTATCGCTGTAAACCGAACCTACCCGGGACTTGCCCGTGATGCTGGTTTCAGATGGAAGGCTTGCTCAAAATCATAACGGAAGCCAAAGACGCAGCGCTGAAGAAATTCGAGATCAAAGGGGCAAAAGCATGGTTGGAACGCGTTGAGGTACACAGCAAAATGGCCAGGGAAATCAACGACAATGCAGTATCTAAATACTCAAAGAGTCGGTTTGACGGGTAAGTTGCGGCATTGAAAGCACAGGTGGAACTTCTATCCTCAGATATGCATTCCAAGTTCTCGTATCGCTCCTTCGCGAAAAGCCCAGAACGGACGAATACTGCCATACAATCGAAAACAATAGCAGCGTCCACGGGTACGACGAAAAGGGCGTGAACTACTTTGTCAAGTACTACCGAACCGAAAACGACGGCTGCGCAAATCGCCTTTGGACGCAGAAGATCCAAGAGAAAGCAACGGACATTGTGGATGCTGTCTTGTAGGTTCTTACAAACTTAAACGCGACACCCCGGCCCTGTACCGAATATGGTACGGGCGTTATGTCTAGGTTCTGAAGGAAGACCCAAAAACCTTTGCAAAATCATTTTGTTCACGGCATCTTTAGCTCCACGAAAAACAAAAACCTGTGCGAAAAGGCCAAAAGCGACATCACCGAGTTCGTGCCGACGGCATTCAGCGGGCGCTGTGGATTCTCCGGCGTGGCTGCAGTGCGTTGCGGATATCAGTTTGTCTGGTACCAGCTCGGTTACCGCTACTTCACCGTCGGCTGCACGGCGGGAACGAATTACACGCTGACTTCCGCCAACGACGGCAAGTACAACTCCAACTGCGGCCAACTATTCCTTTTCCGTTGAAAAGATATGTTATCTGCGTTCCACATGCTATTGCCTTTTATTTATGGTGCAAAACAAGCTACTTTATGGGATGGTACAAGATCACTGAGGCCTGATGATACATGCACGCATGCGCGAGTCGAGTTTCTCGCGCTAGAGTCCGTGTGCTTCGTAAGAAAGGTGATACAGCGTTTTCGTTTTGCTGCTCTTTTTTAACTTTTTGTCGATGGGAGCACAACTTGTGTGCGTTTCAAGTCGATATCCCAAAAAAAAGCAAGTACGCCCAAAGTTTGGCCGTTGTTTACTTACTGTTCAGTTGAGCATACATGCATTCCAGTAGCTGATACGAATGTTTTCGCCGGGCTAAATGACGAAGTTTTGAAGCCATGGCGTGGTAACCCTCGATCGCGACGCATGCTCAAACCGCGAATACATTAGCTTGCTTTTCGTTGGTGATGCGAACATTCCTAAGCAATCTTCGCGCTAGGTTTCGTCGTCATGGACCATGGATCATATAAGATTCAGCATTCCACAACTGTTGTCTCTAGTAGTAAACTTCGAAAGTGTGGACCAGAACTTTGTAAGAGCGACCGTAAACAACCATTATTTTAGCCCAAAGTGGGCGGAGTATATGCAATGTCAGGGGACGACTTGCTAGTTTAGCTACGGCGATGGCGGGCGGCACCCGTCGCGAAGTTCAGGGCACTATCACGTAGAAATTTGTGTGCTCGCGTTTCTTATCGGTTGAGGCGCTCATAACGTTCGATCCGAAGTTTCCTACTTCGTTAGAGCAGCATTCCCTGCACGCTCTGACTTGCTCGGCAGTGTTTGAGCATAAAAGCTGCACTGTCTGTACTTTAAAAATCGGGAGTACAAAGCGCTCCTCTGCACACACTCCACTTTAGGACAAAGCTGGATAATTTACGCTAGACGGATTTTCTTCTAATTTTGCCGTTATACCTTAGTATAATGTTCTTCAAGGAGTGCTTAGTTGTGGCATGCGGTTCGACATCTACAGCCTCTTGTGTTCACTGTCGAGTTTATGCTGTTTGCTTTTCCACTACGGTGTTTTCGCCGTCGCCGTGACCCAGTTCGCCGGGGAAACTATCCGTTTACGGGTGCTTTTTTACAGACACTACATCATGTAGAGCGTCTCCGATCGGCCGACGTACAAACTGTAGAACAGAGAGCGAAACTAGGGACAGAGACAAGGCTCATGTTAATCCGAGCCGTGATACATCGTGGAAAACGGAACGTTTAAAAACATCTTTTCGCGAAAGTCGTACACGGTTCTGTATCCTTTTCAGGCGCACGCCGCCCCCGGGCCCCAGGTCCCGGCCCCATTAAAGGGTTGCCTGGCTGCCTAAGAAATAGAGCCACGAGAGGACAAACAGGATAATGTTGGTTGTTATGGCTCTTCCGATTTTCCTGGCGATTGTCCAGATTTACGCGCAATTCGAGCTATTCCCGCGGACTTCGGCTTCATCTTTTGCCATCAGCAATTCAAATGAGGCTGACCAAGCGGAAACCCTAACTGACTTAGAATGTACCGTTGTACCAGAGATGAGGGGAGTATAGCAGATGTCCGAAGGATTTGACACAAAATTTGGTAAACAATGACTTCAATGCTCCAAAATGCGGCCGGAAAATCTTCAAAATTTGACCAAAAGTACCGGCTCTTGAACGGGGGCCCCGTTCAAGGACCCCTCCCGTACCGTACACCCGTACCGTTTTAACGGCAATGGTACGGATCCGTGGTATACAGGGTGATTGCTCAGGGTAAGAAACGTTTCATAGGTACTTTTCACCCTGGCCTGCCTGGGTAGGGAAATTTTCCGGACCTGTCCCTGCCAGACATTTTTTCTTCTGCCGTGCGGTTCTGCTTAAGGGCAGATAAAGTTTAAATGTGTCCGTCTTTGGTAGCAAAGGTGCGCAAATCTAGGGAAAGTACTATTCACTATAGCCACGTAAACATCGCATCTGCCTATCGACGTATGGCACAGAGGACAGTTGTTTACGAAAATCATACCGCTTTTGGCATGCTTGAAGGAATGCAGGATGTCAACAAAGGCGTCCCTTATGGCAACCCAGTGACGTAAACGAATAAAAAAACAAGCGTGTGGACGATGTTTTTCGTATTTTCGCAGACGCTCGATTTGCGTCAACAGGTGTCTGAACCTGTTTCGTCGCTCAAAAGTGCGCCTGGGTTATTGGGTTATTAGACCGCAATCTACGGTCATTGAAATCCTCATGATGGCTATCCGACGTTGGCCTTCTTGCGCTTTATGCGCGATAATCGTCGCAGTTGTCGGCACGTATGCGGCCGAAGAAACAATTCTCTGGCAGCCAGTTGTGCGGCCTCAGCAAGAATATCCGCTATGGATCAAGCTACTTGCCGAATTCTTCGCGACGATGCGGATGCTGGTATGATGAACGGGGGGAAGGTTGGGGGAAGCCTAGGTAGGACATGTTTTTAAAATAAATATAGCATTCCGGCGCCAGCGCATGACCCTTTCGTGTTCTTGTCGTGCTTAAGCCGGAGCCTAAGCTAAAATGCACATGTCCACCTGAGCAGTACATGGCTGGGATTTTATGCTTTTCGCATGTCTAAGCCTAATCCTGATGTCACGTGCTGGGACTAAAACATGGGGACCAAAACAGGACTCACCTTGAATTTCGCCTTATTTCGAGGGCCCGCTGGACGCTCTGTTCGCCTATGGCTAGGGCATGGCTATCCCCAGTATTTCATGTTCCAATTAACGATAGATAGTGTAATTAGTGGGCGAAGGAAATAACAACTGGCAAAATAGCTTCGCTACTAAGAGGCACCACTCTGATTCTTATGCTCTTCTTTTCTTTTCAGCTAATCGGAACCGGCATCGTTGCGCACAGTGTGCTCACCGAAGGCGAGCTCAATCCGTTCATCCACCGCAACATCGGCTGGGCCACCGCAATTTCGATGTGTGTTTATACCGCCCAGAAAATAACGGGTAACCCCACAAGTTGTTCACAAAACACCAAAAGATCTTAATTTTCAGGCGGACAATTGAATCCGGCAGTGTCCTTGGCGCAGTGCCTTATGGGGAAAATAACCGTCCTTGAGCTTCTCTTGTTTAGCATTGTGCAAACGTTGGGAGCGTTCCTCGGCTCGGGGATCAGTTTCTACCTGTACATGGGTAAAACAGTAACTGGGATCACCTAGTGGCTAGGCCTTGAAGGGATAGTACCAAGGACGGCGCACTTTTAGACCACATCAAAAACTACAACGGCGGTAAGCGGATCGTCGTCGGAGAAAAGGGTACCGGCGAAATCTTCTGCAGCTTCCCGCCCGAGTACGTTACAAACCTCACCATCTTTGTTTCTCAGGTACGTATTTTCTGTAATATTTTCAATTCCATCTCCCATCCGGCCGATACCGACATAGACGCTAATAGACACGTAGATGGTCCGATACCAGTACCGGAGTAACGTTCGTCTTCAAGCCCGTGTTCGGCACTGGTACGACCGTTTTAAACCGGTGCAGTTTTTCTATACTTTTCTTCTACGTTGCCTACAACTTGGGGCATTTGTTATTCACCCATTCCGCCCACAAAGAAGGATCATTGTCGGCAAAATGTGCCCATTAAAGTGTCCTTCCGATCGATCGACACGGGTAATGCGAATTATCGCATTTTATGGGGGGTGCGTATTACACAGAACATCTGATAGAGATCGGCGCTGGGACCCCGTGCCAAACCCGTGCCGTACCCCGTACCCGTGGAGGGTAAAAAATTAACAAGCCGTATACACTAACACGGCATAAAACGCGTCCCGTAGTACGGCTTGGTCCGTGCAATACGGCTTTTTTCGAGGCCGTGCCGTGTTGCCGTGCCGTATTATACGGGTACGGGTACGGGTTTGGCCCGTACCTTGGTACGGGCGCCGAAAGAGAGCTAGCGCCGAAAGGGTCTTACGACAATTTTGGCGACGTCGCTGTCAGTGAATCCGTATTTTCCTTTTTGCCCCCGATGATCCGTCATTCGGGAGGTCGGAAGAACTTTACAAACCTCGTGTTCCTCGCAGATCACATTTTTATGTTTAGGTCCTCGGCACCGCACTATTTGTCGTCTTCAACGTCGCCATAACCGACGACCTTAACGGAATCCCCAAATTTTTACGACCGATTCTCACCGGCGTCGCTATCTTCGTCGTTGCGGCTTCGTACGGCATGAACGTCGGCTACCCTGTGAACCCAGCGCGTGATCTCGGCCCTCGGATATTTGCCTCCATCGCTGGCTACGGCGTGGAAGTGTTCTCGTAAGTAGAATGTGGGTGTCTAACCAAACATGAGGAAGAGCATTCATGAAGTTTTAACTTCGGAACGTCAGGCAATATCAGAATTTCGGATTCTTGGCTCGAATAGTTATACGCTGCCAAAATTAGGCTTAAAGAACACATCTGTTCTATCTGCGTAGCATGGAACATTGTGTCCCTTTTTAGATACCACACATATTTTTTCTGGATCCCCGTGGTCGGACCTCTGGTGGGCTCGGCGCTCGGTGTCGGCGCCTACCTTCTCTTCATCGGCATGCATTTGAGCACATAGCACATTATGTATACCATAGCTTTTGATTGTAAATAAACTGTGTCACTCGACAAACGACGGAATCCGTACCATGTGATTCGCAAGTTACCATCTGGTAGAGCTAGTCGGGTGCCCCCTCGTGACGTGAGCCGTGCCGTGACGGCACCCCCCGTGACGTGAGCCGTGCCATGAAGACCCCTCGCGTGACGTGATCCGTGACGTGATCACGGCATAACGTCACGTCACGGCTCACGGCACGTCACGGCCGACTAGCTTTACCATCTGGGCACTTTTAAGGGAGCTTAAGTTAAAAGGAGTTTTGCAAGAGACCTAAGTCTAAGTGGACTAACGGAATTCGCGTAATCAAAGCTGGCCCACATAAGGAATCTTGTACTTGTACTGCTACAGTCATTGTCATGAGGCTATCGTTAGTTTCGAATAACTGACGGCATGGACTTGACAGTTTGGTAGTTTCAGTCTACGCGCAAAGTAGCCTATTACCGCATATGTCGAGGTTAATGTTTGTTTATTTTTGAGCTGCAGTAAGAGGCAGCCAAACCTGGTTTTGCGATTATGATGACGACTGTTTAAGTTCCGTAGAATAAATGAGGGTGGCTTAAGCAACGGTAAATACAAGACGGTCGACTGCCGATGCTCTGTTTTATGCGAGGTCAAGCTTCCGAAGTTCCGCAGAAAGGGACTCCGGCGAAGCGTCGTTGTCGGGCTCGACACGATCGTTCTTTGCGTCTTCCGAATGGTCTAGAAGAGCCTTGTAGCAGTTGGAGAACGGGCATATCTTATTTGAAAAGTATCCAACGAGGCTAACGCCGCTTCGACATCCCGGAGAAGTTGACTTACGTTCGCCTGGAAAACCACCAGCCTCCTCCTGGCGGGTAACGGGACACTTCATCAGAGCATTGGCGATGCGCAGTATCGAATCTGCTCGTGGATTCGACCACTTGAGCTGCCAGGCCCGTTTGACCTCGGACTCTTCTTTCGGCCTAGGCGCTGGGTTCGGGGCAGCAGCGTCGTCGTTAGCGCGAGCCGCATTGCTCACGTCATTGTCTAAGGATTGCAACGAGACAAGTTTTTCGCATTTTCGAATTTGTTTGCTTGTCTCTGCTTGTAGGATTGTGAAAGCCTTGCATATGCATGTCCTTTTCCTCGTATCAAAGGGAGTTGGGCAATTTGATTTACCTTCGCCTTTCGTGCTTTCTTGTACGTCCGTACTCGAGTCGGGGCACGCCGCGCTGGCATCCGCATCGGACCGTTTCGAAGCTGCCAGTACGCTCGCCCATTTCAGCATCCACGACGGCTTCACTTCCTTCGACGCAACAGCCGGGACAGCGGCATCTGCATTGTCGCTTCCATTGATGGACTTGGGTACGTCAAAATCTAAACAAGAATTTTTAAGAACTCTTTTGCGCTATATGGTCCAAAACCAGCGTTTGGAGATCAGTTCACCTACCTTCGTCTTCCATGCGTTCTGGCACGTCCTTGCCCGAGACAGGGCACACATCGCTGACGTTCCCAGTGGACACTGCCGAAGCAGTTGGATTTTTAGTCCACGGCATAATCAGCGACTGATTTGCCTCCGACTCTTCCTTCGTCGCAGAAGTCTGAACAGCAGCAACAGCTGCATTGTCGGTTCCCTTGACCGCTTTGCGTTCGTTGCTGTCTAAACAAACGCTCATCTCAATACGAAAAGGCAAGGCTTTCAGCTTACTTTGGTCTACTGCAGTACGGTCAGAGCGTGCGGCAGCCTGCATCTCTTGAGCCGTGCCACGTTGGGCTGCAAACTCTTGAGGAAGCTTTGCAGCGTCGCGCAGCGGAACGCGATAATGCGGCTCACGGTCCTCTGCTGCCTTCAGTGGAACGAGTTCACGAGCCTGAAACCAAGGGGATCCATCTCAGTGATCAGGAAGACTCCGACTTTGCATTCCAGTGGTTTCTGTCAACAGTTACCTTTAACGATGGGTTATGAGCTGGCGTAGTGCTGACCAAGGTTGGCAGATTGGTGGGAGGCATTTGTGGGTCGAAGGAACTGTGCGTTATTCGAATTAAAGTCTCGGATGAATGACTGTCTGAGAAGACCCTATACTTCTTTTTATGCCGCGTTAACGGCCGATTAACGTTGACAGACACAAGATGCAGGCCGTGAGAAGAACTTAGCATGCGTTCCATGAAGTCTGTTCTCTGACTTTCTGGTGCACGCCGCTTGCACACGGAATTAAGTGTCCACGGAAACATTCAAGGGATATGCTCATCATCCTTGGGAAGCCTAGTCTTAGAAACCAAAACTTTCGCATTTGCCTTGTTTCGTCATCCGTGATCACGTGCGTAGCTGCGCAAGACTTAGACGGATACGTTTGCGATGTAAGCATAATTCCGAAAGTTGGCTTGCCGCCCATGCAAAAGCGATCACAAACTCGACTGAATGTGAACGTTATGCAAACTGTGTGTCACGTAAGGGCAAAATTTTTGGCCCTGAGGTGAGGGCCGACCTATCCCTGACATGGAAGTACAAAAGACCCGTGCAAGCTCGAAGAGAAAGCCGGAATGTCCGAAGCTCGAGGTTCTTGCCGGGACTCATGGCATCTTTGCATCAAAGACTTGAACAATGTGCACATCCGTCCATTCATCCTTTCAACCATGGCGAAAACGGCATCCGCCAAACGACTTGTAGTATTATAAGCAGAACTCTCTCGAATGTTTTTGTTATGCTTGACAAACCTAACTGTTATTGACGTTTTGAGGCCGACATAGTCCACTTAGAAAAAGGTTCACTCAACTTCAGAATTATCGGTTGGTTACACTGGTTGTTTTTTATGATGTCTGTTGTGCAGAGGACCGTTTCTCATCACAATAATTCCGTCAGTTGTCCATGAAAGCACCAAGCCGCGGAAGAATGGTCATTTTCCGGACGGCGGCCAAACGTTGTGGCGTTTTGTTCGCACTACGCCACGAAGCACAGCGGGTCGCTTGCTGCTAAATCAATATGAACTTCGGAATTTCCACTCACTATTTACTAAAGCTTCATAAAGTCAGTTGATTATTTGTTTAAACATGTACGCTTGCCGCCATGCCAAATCAAAGATCTTAGCGATTCCACCGCCATGATGGCCGGCAAAAGACGAAGGATCCAACCGCAGAGAGCGGCCAAGAAGCCGAAAATCGCCATCCCGGTACGTTATGTGGCAACGTTAGGAGCTGTCCAGAAATTATGTCATATGACGCTGATGATGCCCGTTGCAAATTCAGTGAAAAATCGTATCGCAGAAAAGTGTCTGTTGTATGACGCAGTTTCTGGACGGCTCTTAACCGTTTGTCAATTTTGAATTTGTCATTTCTGAGTTCGGCTGAATTGAATAAACGCCAGTTTAGACCCGCCAACAAGTTCTTCCTACGGACACTCTCTTGGACATCTTTGACGCTAGTGAACGCACCGATCTCGACGCCTGGAACATCGTATCGCGACAGTACATCCAGTTGATTCGCCGTGCCAAGCCTCTGCGTACCGTCGATGAAGTTACGCTTTCCCGTGACGGGCGGAAGAAAGTCTACAGAACGGTCTTCTTCTACGTGGACGAGGATGAGGTGAGTGCCGAAAGAGTTCCGAAACTTGGAGCTTCGGCTGCCTCTACTTCATCCTTTCAAAGGTCTTCTCTAGAGACAACTGGAGCTGTGGGACGCTAGTAGCAATGCAGCCGACCACCTCGCGTTCTTCTTCCTCGCCCTGCGCTTTTGTTACATCGATGGCCCGCTCAAGATCGGGAGCGTAAGCATCGATCGTGAATTCCTGAGTGGCCTGACGAGTCAAGGACGTTTTCACTTTCAACGGTAAGACTGATACGCCGTGTTGAGATTAGGCTTAGGACCTGCCGGTGCAGTGCTGACTCACCGGGCCGTTTTAATTCCGGGAAAACGGCACGCTAAAACGCGGTACGGTACTGAAAAAAGCGGAACGCGAAAAAGGAGAAAACTTTGGAGCCTTGACTTTTTTCGTTCCGTGCTGCCTCTCTCTTTGCTATTCCGTTCCGTAAAAGGACAGGACACAATAACGCGTTAAGGTACGAAAAACGCGAATTTAAAAGCATTGACGTTGCCGTTCCGTGCAGCCGTAGTAAAACGGCACGGAATAAATATGACACGGCAGTACGGGACTTTACCGAACCGAAGAACGAACTGAAGATGGAATAACCGAAAACCATTTTAGGCTCGCTCCTCAGTTTGGACTCGGACGTCTGCGCTTCGGAAGACATCGAGCCGTTGGATGCTCTCTGCGCGTTCCCGTCGCTAAGAACCCTCAACAAATCGACGCTGCAGTTCCTGCGTCCGTGGCCCCGCACGGCGAACGACGACTTCCTCAGGTCGCTTGCTTCGCGTGGAATCTTCGAGATCGGATGCGTGGCGGGAGTGCCCGGCGTGTTCGACAACGGCCTGCACGGCGAGGATGTCACCGAGGATTCGACTTCTGCTTCGGTGACTACGACGATGGCGGCAAAGAGCGTCTCCTGCATGTTACGGACGCACAGCTCACGCATCACTTCATCCGCAATCTGGTTGAGGTAAGGTACACTCTGGTTCGCCTTCTATTCGTATTAGAGGTGGGCGCCCCTCAGGTCCGAAACCGATTGCAATTCTAAATCAAACTGGTTCCTGTACGTAGACGCGATACCCCCGTACCGTACTCCGTACCATACTGACACCCGCTTACCGTACTGACCGCATCGTGCCGTACAGTGCGGTACGCAGTACGGTACGGCTCATATTAAGACCGTAGCAGTGCATTTTCCGTCAGAGAATGATGCTGTGCCGTACTCCGTAATGGCCAGTACGGTACGTATCGGAAACCCGTACTGTACCTGCGCCGCATAACGTACCTCGTACTGTAGGATACGGTACGCTATACGGTAAGGGTACGGAAAACGGGACGAGCGTCCGGAACCGATTGCAATTCCAAATCAAATTGATTCCTCCGAAAAATTCCGAAAAAATGGTTTCCGATTCCGATTCTTAAGAGCACCGGCAAAAATTTCTGGTGATGCGATATATGGAAGTGGTTCGCCGCTAGGCGGCGTCAGGGTGAATCTTCATCAACTTTGTCGATACACAATGAAAATTTTGTTGGAGCCGCCTCCAGCGAGTTGCAGAAGGGAACACAGAGGAATCGGAGTATGCCCTATACCATTCACTGCTCTCCTAACTCAACCTATTCCAGGCATGTCGCGCGTCGAAGAGCAACCACAAGCTGACGCTGAAGATCGCCATCAGTGAAGTCATGGACGACCTCGAACTGGCCGTTGACGGAATGGAAGACAGCGCCAAAGACGGCTCGAAGTGGGAACTCAGCGTGGACGGCATGGACCTGCACATTCTCTACCATCCATTCGGCACTCGATACGATTCGCACGGACTGTTCCGATGCGTGCGCAACCATGGCCGCAAGGCGTGCTCTCTATTCTAGTCGTGCGCCTGGATTATTGACGGAGATTTGACGTTTGTCCTATATTTCAGTCGTCCCCTAGGATTGCTGACGGTGATTTGACGTTTCTTTATTGCGCACCAGAATAAAGGTGACGCCAGTGCAAGGTCATTTCGTAGCGGTGCCGGAGCGGGCAAGACTGCAATACAAGAAACTGCATCTGTGTCTCTATGGGTCAACCTCTTGCCCCTAGGAACACGATTGTTCGTCAACATTTCCAAGTTCTCTCGCTGTATCTGGGTTCAGAAATAGTGGATTAAAAGGCAAGAGGGTCTCCCATTACCATGTACTTGCCCGTGAGGCCGCATTCGGAAATCGCTCCTGCCTTCCTACACCAGAATACCCCATGGTTTTCACAGAAAAAATGCGCTAAGTAGGCAGTTATACTGTCTTGCCCCGTTTAGGCACCTATCTTGTACTTAAAAACAGAAAACGTACTGTTCTTAGTTCACTTTGAATCTTGTTGATCCGGTACGAATTTCCGAGGATCTCAATGCAAAAGTGTTCCTAGAACGAGGTTACGACCGTGCTTGCCTAGCCTACTACCAACTTCCAGCTGACTGCCGTCGACGTGCTTACAGTTTTATTTTGCCAAGTGACACTGAAATGAAAAGAACATCCCAAACTTTCTACACTCTGCTGTAGGAGGCAATCATGTAGCCGTACACATGTCTGAAGGTCAAGGTGAGTCCGAGTTCTTCGAAATCGTAAACGGTTTCGAACATGTCCTGTTGCGTTATGAAAGCGGCGTGCTTCTGGGAAAAGGCTCCATTCATGTCCATACGAAGGTCCAAGAAGCAGCTCTTGAGGCTTCCGGCTTCGGCAGCCTGCCAAGCATCTAGATAGTTGAAGTAGGCAAACATGTAGACTTTCGGCCAGGTTCAGCGTCAACTTTCTCGAAATCCGGGGCAAAACAGTGAGATTTTCAAGCAGTTCGAGCAATTTTAATGCAAGCAATCGGGCTTAGACTCTTTGCTTGTTGCTTACGCTTAGGTTCAAGCTTCGGCTTCCAGCTCCCAAAATTCAAGCTTCCAAAATTGTTTCGCAAAAATGATCCTTTTGGGAGGTTTTGCTGTAACTTATTCAGTGTTTTTCTCTGACTTATTTATGCTTGCCATTCCCGCTACATCCAGCGTTCCTCCTTACCTCACCATCCTGAAGCTTCCGCCGGGAATGCACAACCGGGCAATATAATGTAGGACATCAGCAGGCGCTCTTTTGAAGCTGCAACCCTCAATCTCCACTGATTCGGTCTTGATGGTGAGGGCGCGGAACGCCGTGTCGATGCTGCGTCCGTCCGTCTCCGTCCACGTCAGTCCGCCGAGTGTGAGGGTCTTGACGTACTAAACGCGTGATGCGAGTAATTTCGTAGCGAACTTAGACCGAACTACCAGGTAATTTAGCCTAAATTTGCTCATTTTTGCGTCATTTTTCAAACAGAGCCCCTCTCTCGCCCCCACTAAATACGGGCCTGCATTAAAAGGTTACCGAGCAGTCCGCCCAGCGGAAGGCTTCCTCGACAGAGTTGATTTCGTTTGGCTCTTCGTCGTCGCTGGCAGTGCGTATATCGGCGCCACCGGCGTGAATAAGTACCGCGTGTAGACGTCGAAGTGTCGGTTCCTTCATTTGCTTTATCGCCCGCTGAAGCTGTCGCGTCGTGATCGTCACCGGGTCTTGGTCGTCGCGGCTAAGGAACGTGACGATGTCGACGAGATTCTCATCTGCCAGCGGCAGGGCTTTCTGAAAGAACTATCGAGGTTATAGAAACTGGAAAATTAGAGCCATATCATGAGGGGAGAATACAGGCCTAAGGCGAAACTTTTGGCATAAACCAGCTGTCAGTCACTTAGTAAGTACGATCGGACTATGAATGTAACAGGTTTCTGCACCCTCCGGCTACTTAGCCTAAGCTGGGCACCCGTTTAGGCAGTCCACTTGAGAGCACTAACGGATTTTCACTCCGACTGGAAATCAACATAAGAGGTATTCAACTTACCAGCTTCTCGTTCGACAATTGTTGTTGCTGGCCCTCGTTGAGTCCATTGGCGCTAGTGCCAAGCCGTACACGTTTGGGTTTGCTAGCGGTGCCCTCCTCGTCGGTGTTCTGCATCTCTGAAAGTCGACGTTTAGAGCCGAATTATCTGGCCATGATTTATACTCGCGGCCGCCGGTTTATACTGCGCTCTATAAACACAGGAATCTCGGAGAATGCCCCTCGATCGCAATATCAGTTCGTTTCACTTGTCAAGTGATTATCAAGCAGCGTCAAAGAGCCATATTTGATGGCGTCTCAGTGAAGATCATACCAGAGCTATCTCGGAATTATGAATTCCGACCTGGGAATACAGAATTCCAACGGTTTCCATTTTAGATTTGTGCATAACAGGCCGGCTTCAAACAAACGCTGAGCGTTTTTGCCGGTTCATAGTCTGCGTAAAAACAAAATAAAATAATTTGGCTTAAAAGGCTGGGTTCAGCAGAAAACCAACATCATTCCGAGATGCCAAAGGCTAGCACACCATTGATAAATAGAGGCACACGTTCTAATAAAAAGTTGTCTTCGATAGCTCGGGCGCGTCACCGTCTGGCATAGTGTTGAGGTCCTCAAGCAACCTAGGTATGCACTTGCAGAAACCTGGTTGCCTTCAGGGCTGCGACAATGGTACCCATGCAAAACTTACGTGTTACGTTCTGTATTGAAATGAGGAACGGTTTAGAGACGAAGGCCACCTTAAGCACAGCATGAAGGACGGGAATGAAGTGCCCAACTGTTGCGTGGGATGCACGGTAACGCAAGGAGGCAGAAACGGTTTAGGGAACGTTCGAGCACAATATTCGGGAACGCGTTGCTTTGCCACCAGTTAGGTAAATAAAATTATGGCAGTATGAAGGGCTGAAACAAACTGTATCGTTGCATCAAGGCAGACGAAGTGATCGGATTGTAGGAACTGTCGCATGGGTACGGAGAAGGGAAAGATCCGCAAATAGGCGATTACGTGATCACAACCGCTAGTTATAATCGTCTGGCGCTAGAGGGAAGTTTCAGTAAACGTCTCAAAAAATGTACGCCGATTTTTTGGTATCGCCTTTCCACCGCCCGTTTTCAAGCGCCGTCGATGCTTAGCTACAATGACGCTTTGTAAGCGACACGCATGACGGAGTATGTGAATTTTGATGTGTGAGGCTCACATGGTAGGGAGTGGTGCACGGCAGTCACGAAACCGTATGCTTGTTTTATTGGACAAGGCATTCCAGAGTGGTCAAGAATCTTAATCGGTAAGTGTAATAGTGAATTACGGTTTGAACGGCTAATTCACGAGACTGTGCAGCGTACGGTGCCAACGTCTGTTCCGGTTCCGAAAGCAGATACTCCGGCAGAGCAGTTTGTCGCTGTTTGCACTGATGAAAATGACTATGGCAAGCTCTCGCACTCAGCCTTTGTGGGCTTGTTTTCTGGGCGTCGTCGCTGATCTTCGGCGTCGTTGTCACTTAATAGTCGTTTCTTTCAGTAGCTCTTCCTCTGTTTGCACCAGGGCTGGGCGCTTTTGAATTCGAACAACCATGTGCAACGGGCCTTCAAGTCGACGTCCGGCCCGGCCCGCGGGCCTTCAGATAGAGGCCCGGGCCGGGCCTTGACTTCTTACAGGCACCGTCAGAGCGACTCTTTGACTAATTTACCAAAAACGTATTGAAAAATTGACCAAAATGTGCCAATTTTTTAGCTTTGAACCGGGCCTAAACGGGCCGGGCTTACCCCAGGCCCGGACCGGCCCGGGGGGGGGGCCCGGCTGGATCTGCGAAACCGAGGCCCGGGCCCGGCGGGCCTAGGGCCCGGTTGCACATGCTTGAATTCGAACCGAATACGAACCCGAATCCCTCAACCCTTGCAAGGGCGGCCCGGAGGCGGGCCCGGGCCGGG
>JNEY01000041.1:132385-145799 GCA_020875895.1 Aphelenchus avenae | reverse complement strand
ATAGTTGCCCAAAAAGTATGCGTCTGCGAAGATATGGTTCAGTTGAAAGAAGTTTTCCAAGTAATTAACGCTTTACGTTTCTGCCTTCTTCAGACCCGACGAAAGCTGGTATGGAACAAGACGCCGGCGTCCCGGTGGACGCGGCTTTCGCCGGCTCCAAGCGTCCGCAAAGCCCGAACGGTGGAGAGCCGTCTCCCCGAGGTCCAGCACCACAGGGTCGGTCCACCTCGCTCCAGTTGGCATTCCACGACGACGAGACGAGTAATCCCGACTCTCAGAACTCCTCGCGGCAGCCGACGGTGCGCTCTCAGCGCATCGGCAAGGACAACATGCTGCAGCATCTCGGCGTTTTCAATGGTCAGTCTGTTGCATCGTTTAGCAAAACTTGCGAGTTCATTCTGAACTGAACGGGACCATTCAGTTCTGGTTCAGTTCTTAATCAAACCGGGTACTGCAATTGCGAGTTCATTACGACGCTGCTGCCCTAACTGATTCAGATTCGGTTCTGTTCTAAGCCGAACAATTCTCTTTCATTTGGAGACAAATGCTATTAAGACCGGGAAGACATTTATTTTTCGGGCTAATATGTCGGATGTTCGGAGGGCATATGGCGAGCCGACAAGCAACCCATTAATGTGTGTCAGGTGTCGTGATCAACCGAGGCAGCGATGAACTTGTCGTGTCCTCAAGTCGTCCTCATTTTTTTGGTTGAATGGTTAGAATGTTAAAACGGATGGTTAGTTAGACGCCGATACCTCCAAGGGATGTCCTAACTAATATCTAAGGATCCGCGGAGATGTTCACAAGCACTTGATAAAAGATGCCCATCGCTAGGACGCCCATCACTAGTCGCCGCTAGAGCTAATTTAACTATCAAGGTGCTATCGATGCCGCTGTTATCAGAAATGCTTCAACTGAGCGTGTTTCTTGGCGCTCAAAGCCAGGCGCAGGTCGTCCGTTCCGAAGGAGGACGGTTAGTGGTGTGGAAAACGCAGTACCCTATTGTGATACCTACCATCCTACGAGCGTTGAAAATCATCCCACTAGATTGTCCTAACACTTCCCCCAAAAATGGCCAAACGCTTATGCCGTCGATTCTATCCCGAATGTGAGAAATTTTCGCAAATCTTTATCGAAAGATGCTTACCTTCATGTTTCAGCCAAACGTAGACAATCGGTACCGGAGGACGGTCAGTGTGTGTGAGAGATACTTTCCCTTAACACCTCCCAAAAATACTTTCCCCATTTGCCCCTTTCCCGCATCATCGTCGCGTTTGCATGTCATTAGCCAACTTCGGCGTTCCTTTCAGAGAACTTGCGCCTTAGTCGCCAGCTCGCGCAGAAGGAGTACGAGTGGCTCGCGACCGTCATGGAGCGCTGCTGCTTCGCGCTCTTTGTGCTGATGTTCTTCGGGCTCACCATAGGCATCAATCTGCTCGGCTACTACCACTGGATGGACGTCGGCCGGTTCGTCAACGTCGCGGAGGACGAATGAAGTAGTGCCAGGCGACGTCAACGCGACCGTATCTCTCATGAATTTCAAATCGCGTAAAAATCGGGGCTTGGCATTTGAAAAATCGACTACGAGTGTTTGCAAATTGCACCTTAAAATGGTTTCGGACGAGCTCTTTGAAGCGTTGTCCGTTCAAAGATTGTTGTTTCCCACGGCTGAGCTCGCCGAATTTGAGCCACAAGAATGGACAACGTTTGTGCAGCAAATTCTTTAAAATGCATGGGGCGGCAGTTCCGTTTCGGGTCTCAAAACACCTGGAATTATGTGCAAGCGTTTCATCGATATCATGGTCTGGTTCCCGATTTTCTCCCAAAACGTCTGACCTGTCACTTGGATCCCGATTTATGTGCGCTTTTGCATTTCTGATGCGCCCCGCTTAGTTATTTACGGTTCGCCGAGCAGCTCTAATGCGGAAGTCCCAGTCCAAGGGAACCGCGCCGACTTTCTCTCCTTTGCTTAATCATCCATCCCACGCATGTAAGTAGAGTGCAACTCTTTCTTGCTCTGCTCCACCTTCTCGGCTTCATAAATTGAGTCTGCTTCTTCCTTCTCTGTCTCACTTACGCACTTTACTTGAGTCTCTTTTTCCTAATGCCCTCTTTCCCCGTTTAGCGTCGGCATCGACCGATTCTTCCATTCATTTATCCTACCGCGAAATTTCTGCGATTCTTACTATTTCGGATTCCAGTGTGTTTTTATGTGCTCCATCTCGTAATTGTCAGTGTATTGCATAAAGCGTTTGACAAGTGCCTGCTCATACGTCATTGAACGGTCAACAAACCGTATATTCTTGAGCTCTTTCCAAAGCGTCTCTTTTACCCGATAACAGGTAAAGTCAGGCCGACGAGCCATGCAAAAGTGACGTCAACCACCCCGAAGTCGTCGTACAGCCGTCGCTGCAGCACCAATGAAGCATGGCCGTCTTGCCGCTTCTCGTCGCCGCACTCTGCGGCATCGTCGCAAGCCTTCCACCGACGAGTTGTAAGTTCCTGTACGCTTTGCCATTCCTCTACTGAACGTTCTGATTGATATTCGGAGGGGATCTCCAGAACTTGGTGACACGGTTACAAGAGTGAGGAAGGGAGGATGAGCAGCATGGAGTGCAGTTGCGCTACGATTTATGCGTCAACGCGACGGCACATGCGATAGCGACGTATGCACGTCGAAGCGCTAAGGTGCATGCGGTAGCGTTACGACGCATGCAGTAGCGCCATCGTGCGTGCAGCAACACTACGATGCATGCGGTAGCGCTATGATCAATGCCGAGTAGCGCCTCTGCCACGATGGCACATTCTCTGAGTGACAGATTGTGGTCTATTTCGTGACAATCATCAAGCAGGCGATCTCCTTTTAGTGCCCGGAGACGACATCGATGTTGTGCGGAACACATTCACGCAAGATGAAGTGCCGTTGGTGAGGTTGACGAGGGACATTCTCTCGCGGGAACGCTACGACATACGGGTCCGGCCGGTGCTCAACCATACGGAGACGCTCCGCATACATATCAGCATGAGTCTTTACCAGATTATCGATGTGGTAAGCCGATTGGCGACGAATTTTGTCAGTTCTTAACGAACTTTTTGTAGAACGAGCCCGCGCAGAATATCAAGATGAACGTGTGGATGATCCAGAAGTGGGAAGACCAGGTATGCCTTAATTTCTTCTGCTTCAAGTCTTCGACGTTTTAGATGCTCGACTGGGACCCGCACGAGTACAACATGATCAACACGACGATACTGCCGCACGCGACGCTGTGGATCCCGGACACGACGCTCTACAACAGGTAGGCGCCCCAGAGAAAGGGTAGCAGGCGCTTCAGGTCAGGAGCCGATTCCGATAATATCCTAAACGGTTTTTAAGAGGTCGCTAATCGCAGCTTGCGCACCAAGAACTATGGATAGAAAGCGGTCTTTTGGGCCGATTCGAAAGTATGCTATGGCGATTAAGCCCAAAACTGAAGCATAGAACCCCCTGAAGTGCAGTGCCGCTTTCCGAAAAACGTATGTTTAGTGTGGTGATGAACCCGGAAGAGACCGAGCGGTACATGAACATTCGCGCCGACACGCTGTACTGGGAGGGCCGAAAGGGGTCGAAGTTGTCGTTCCTCTACCCGGCCATCTACACCGTCACATGCCGGTTGAATATACGGTGAGCTTTGAGCGAAACGCCGGTTTAAACAGTTGGCGTTCCTCTTCCTGCGCCATAAAGGACGTGTGTTCAGGTACTTCCCGTACGACCAGCAGAACTGCACGCTGACGATCAGCTCGTGGACGAACAGCAAGTCCGCACTCGACTACACAGCGGATCCAGAGGTCAACATGGCCTCGTACATTCCCAACGAGGAATGGGACGTCATCTCCTTCAAGATCTTCCGGCACGAGGTACGTCAGTAGCCGGTAGTGGTGGTGCGCCGGATCGTACAGCAGTACGGTGCAAGGGTGGGCAAGGGGTCCAGGTACGGTACGGTGTCATATTTCATGCCGTATATAGTGGTATGGAACGGCATTTTTGGCTCTGTACAGGGGGCAATACGTTTGGGGGGGGGGGTCAGCAACGGTCAGCGGGGCAGTACGGTACGGAGTACGTACGATACGGGGAGGGATTGTCAGCACGTAAGGAGTACGGCACGAACGCAGCTTTTTGTGTCGTTCCATACCGCATTTAGCCCTACGGAACGGCATTTTTGCTCAGTACTTTACAGCGGGAGGGGCAGCACAATATGGAGTATGGTACGGGGGAGCGAAGGGTTAGTACGATACCCTGCGCGGGGGAGGAGGTTCCCATCATCTATAGTGCCTTGAGCTCAACTCGCTTTTGTTTGTAGTACAAGTACGCCTGCTGCCCCGAGCCGTGGGTCATCTTGGAGGCATCGATTGTGATCCGTCGCAAGCCTCTCTACTACGTCGTCAATCTCATCATCCCCACGTCCATCGTACGTTTCGACGTCGTACCGGGGGTTAAGAACGTCTGTCTAGATCACACTGGTGTCCATTACCGGCTTCTTCACGCCAGCGTCAACAGCGGATGACCGGACGGAGAAGATCAACCTAGGCATCACGACGGTATGCCTACAGGCTTGTGCCCATATCTTAAGAAAGAACGTTTAGCTCCTAGCGATGAGCATTCTGATGCTGATGGTGTCGGACCAGATGCCCACCACGAGCGAGTTTGTGCCTTTGATAGGTACGAGTTAACAATTTTGCCGATTTCAGTCGCATAGGGCTTAGTAACCGCGCAGTTTAGCCTGGTTCTACTTGTCGATAATCATCATCATATCCATCGGCACCTTCCTTACCTCAGTGATCCTCTCCATCCAAGGCCGCCGGCAATACGGCAAGATGCCACCGCCCTTCCTGCGGTTCCTGTTCTTCACTCGCGTCTGCTCCTGGGTCTGCTTGGCCGTACCGCCTCAGCTTAGCATGCTCTGGGATGAGCTCAATGTAAGTGGGAAGATGAGCGACCCGTGCCGTCGTGCCGTTTTACGGAACGGAAAATAGAAAACTGGAAAAAAGCTTTTTGTCGTCAAAGCTGTGCCGTTTTCAGTAGAAAAGATACTAAATTTTTTCTGGAAAAACAGCATACTAAAACCGGAACGGAAAACCGCACGGAATCCAAGACCGTTGTAGGACCATCCGCAAGACGTATACGACAACCAGCGCAAAGCGAAGAGAGAGGCCTCTAAGCGATCCGGCAAAGGCGCTAAAGTCACCGGTACTCGCGAGAAGCCTGCGTCACCGCTGAACCACCATACGGTGCTCGAAGAGGTTCCGGAGAAAGCTGCGTGGAGAGATGGCGCTGTGGATTCTCATCAATACGTACGTGCTCTTTTCTAAACATAGTCGCGAACACTTCCGTACTGAACTCCGCATCGTATTGGTCGTACCGGGCTGCCCCCCCGTACCATTCTCCGTACCATCTCCGTAACGGTGCAGCCCGTATTAAGGCCGTTCCGACCTGCACAAATGCACTTTAATCAATAGAACAGTGCCGTACCGTACTCCGTACCGCGCAATTACGATGTAGTACGGAAACCATACAGGAACGGTGCCGTACCATAATCGATACCGTAAATAGGTACTGGACGAATACGGAACGGAACAGGCGCCCAAATGTACCATCTTCCCACACGCTTTATCCGCTGAACTTTTAGAACAACAACGTGCCATCGCGACCCGGGTCGACGAACCCTGAATCACCGAGGGCCAAGTCGAACTGGCTGCGGGTCGGCAAGGCCGCGTCTCAGTATCGGAACAGGATCGACGTACCGATGATCGACATCAGCGCGCCGCATTCGCCCATCAGTCCGAACATGATGCGCAGTCGGCATGGCTCGATCTGGGAGAATGCGGTGACAGTCATGGGCGTGACGACTCCGAGGATTCGTAAGTTTGTTTTGTGCCGTTCAACAGAACAACATTTCCTGGAGGGGTACAGAAAGGATGGCTTACGGCATGGCCCTAGCCAGGATTTTAGGATAGGGGATAGAGGTCGGAGACCCCTAAAATGGGTTAAAAGGTGGTCAAGATGGCCTGAAATCACTAAAATAACGTTAAAGTGGCATATTTAGGCTGTATTAACAAATACTGAGCCTTTTAACATTAAAATTTGACTAACTTTCTAGAAAAATTTCTGCACCAAAGGGTCCCCCCCTTTACCCCCATTTCCCTCCTCCCGCTAAATACGGCCCTGGCTTACGGAAGAAACTCTGTCGATTTGGACAACGCGTCCTTCCAGCCGGTATCATCTGCCGAACACGGGCAAAAGGGCGTTCCAAACGTATCGTTTAAATCCTTCACGTGCCGTTCTTTTCTCAAAAATGACCTGTTCTACAAGTTCCGTTCCGTTGTGCCCTGCTCTAACCGGTAAAGTTCTATTCGGCGTGTTTTGGCGCCGAATCTACAAATGCAATCTGGCCCTTCTTCGTCTTAACACTGAGATCGTGCCATGATCCTACGCCCACGACCATCGTGGGCAGGCTTACCCGCTAAATCGAACGTTTGGCCACGGCGGTGTGCACAAGGTCTGTGCCCCCATCGTTCCGGTATTAGACGCTAGAACGAGCAAAACTTTATGTGTGAAACAGGGATCCGCAGCCGTACCGTAAATCACGAAACTAAAATACATTGTGGCTTCGTCAAACGGGGGAACGGCACGTCTATCCTTAGCGTGGAACAGCTTCGCGTACGCTCTCGTTTAGAAAGCCGCGAGGCGAGCGTCAAGGGAATGCCGGGCGTAGCGGGGGTCTCGTCGGACGTGCTCAACATGAAGCAGAAGCGACAGTGCTCGCTTGAATGGGAGTTCCTCGCAACGATTCTCGACCGCATCTTCCTGGTGATCTTCACGATGACCGTCGTGATCGTCACCGTCGGTATCATCGTCACCGGTCGGGTCGCGCAACTCGCCTACGACGACATCGAAGAAGAGCTGAGCTCGTCGAATTGATTTTTAATAATTTCAAGTTTATTTTGACAGATTCGCAAAAATGCAGTTATAGCTTAAAAGAAATTCTATGCAGCGCCATCCTCTTGTTGATTTCTCTATGTCTGTGCCATGAGAGACTATTTCTGTTTGTCGCCAAGATCCCTTTCACTTCTAACACAGAACTTTTCAATAATTTAACGATAACTATGCCATTTGGTGCTTTAATAAACGGTGAAGACAGAAGGCCGACCTACCGTTGAACTGTGTCGCCTCCGCCCACCTCAATTAGGAGACCCACTTCTAAGAGTAACCCCTACACCGACGCAAAAAAAACTTTTTGTACCTGCGCATTCTGGATCAGCGCTCACGTACCTTTGTCTACAATTTTTCCACTTGTTGATGCTCCTATGAGCAACAGTTACGCATTCGGCCGCAAGAGATGTCGCTTCTAGCGACGTAGCGGGGTAGCGTAGTCATTGCGTAACAACACGAGTCATCGTCCTTCCTGCACGGGCAACGGAGTCAGTTTCAGCGCCTCCCTGGTCGAGGCGCAGTCGACGGTTTTACCATCTTGTACTTTTTTTGCCTTTCTATTACCAAGTGCTTTCGTAAATCAGCTGTTTTTCTAGTATGGCTAAAATTTGACAAAACTAGCGGGCTCTGGATAGCAGCGTTTCTTGCCAACCCACTTTCCTTATGCAAGGCGCATTGGCTTCGCTGCGCATAAACAGTATCAACAGAAGAGACTTCCAATTGCCATCAAATGCTTGGAGTAATATCACTAGAACATCAATTTTCGTCCACAAGGCCTGTAAACAATTCTGCCATAAATGCTGCTGAAAATATGGGTTTCAAGAAAGCAAAAAAAGGAGTGCCCGAATCTCCATTTAAGAACACACGCGAGTCGGCATAGGTATATTTATCAGTTCAGCTCGCCCTTGCTGAAGGTCATAAGTGACACAGAATCGTCCTGTTGACTGAGATCCGAGAATTGCAAGTCGTACAAGAGCTATTCGTAATGGCCGACGACGACAACTCTTCGAAGTGGATTCGGCTCAACGTTGGAGGAAAGGTATGAGATCATTCCAACAACAAAGACAAGTTCCTTTTTGAAGACCTTCCAAACGACGAAGCTCACCTTGCGCAAGTATCCAGAATCGTTCCTGGCCCGTTTGTGCGATATCGAGGGTATGCTTCCAGGAGACAAGGTAAGCGGTAGCGACGGATACGTACCGAACCTTACCAGAAAGGTTGGGCCCAGAAAGTAGGTGAGGTATACATAGGCGTACTTCAAATCATTTCAGAAAACTCGTTTCATCCAGTGCATATTCTGAATTTTTGACATTTTTTCCAGAACCAAAGTGAACTTAGTATATTGCGACCTAGGTACGCACCAGGGCTGGGGACTTCCTAAAATAAAACCGAATCCGATTCCGAATCCGAATCTACCCCCCAATTCGAAACCGAATCCGAATCCGAAGCAAAACGACCGATTTTCCGACTTTCCGAATCCGATTTTCCGAATTTCCGACTCAGCGAAAGGATGCTCTTCTTTTGGTTCTTCGAAGACCAATGTCCGTTGTACACGAGACAGAATCGGCCTGAAAGAAAACTAAATGCAATGACCAAAAAAAGAGAAAAAAAGGCTAATACCCACTCAATTTGCACCTATATATTCATTCTTCGTTTACAACAAAAGATTCGGAAAATCGGTCCAATTTTCGAAAACCGAATCCGATTCCGAATCCGAAGCAAAACGACCGATTTTCCGACTTTCCGAATCCGAATCCGATTCCGAATCCCCAGCCCTGGTACGCACTGGGTCACAACACTAGATGCCACCAGAGCAAATTTTAGTGCTAGCTACATATGCCGCGGCAGGAGCGATATTTTGTTGCGTACTCGCGGAGCGTAAAGAATTCATCACGCGGATGGTCACAACTGCTCGCGAGGGTAGCGCGTGGTCTAGGAAAATGGCCTTCGTAGGGCGCGCACATCTTCTGGGCAAACCAGACGGCGCCAAATGTCGATTGCCAAAGTGTAGAGCCATTTGTACACCTAGGACGAGAATGGAGCACTTCTGATTGACCGAGACCCGAAGTACTTTCGGCTGATTCTGAACTACCTACGAAACGGGTCTCTGGATCAGGATCCTACTCTCCCACTTGAAGGTACGACATTCGTCCAGACTTTCGCTCGGCTTTACAGTTGGTCTAATTGTAAATGTATCGGTCGTTTCTAGGCACTTTGAAGGAAGCCGAATTCTACGGGCTTGAGGAACTTGTCGAAGAAATTAAGAACGCCGTCGAGGAACATCAGAGAAAGTAAGCATTGCATCTCGCGTCGTGTACACTTAATTTCTGGACGCTTGCTTCAGGAAACTTGTGACAAGAGAGTGTGTCACCGTGTCGTGCATTGAGGCGCGGAGCCACCAGGCTCAACTCATCTTCGACCGTGACGTGAGCGAAGACCACTTCCTCGTCGCCGAGCTGAACTTGCGCTCGCCATTCAGTGGTGTTTACAAGAAGACCAAGGGGTTGTTCGTCGGCAACATGAGCCCGGAGAGCTACACGCAGTTGGCCACGCAAGCAGCCACGATTCTTTGTGCTCATGGATTTAAGCTCGATGCAAGGATGTCAGACGCAAAGTGGATATTCGTTAAGGACAGTTAGTCGCTTCGATGACATTTACACTCTGATGTGTCTTGTTTCCTTTTAAAATTAAATGTTGCGCCAGTCTTTTTCATTGAAAGAAGGGTTTGGAAGTTGGAAGCGAAATAAGTCTTGCACTAGATGCTGCCAGGTTCAGCAGGGATATTTTGAGCTTAGAAATAGTTGACAGCCACTATTCCGATTCAAAGCAATCGGAGGCTACATCTAGCTGGCCTAGGACTTAAGTAAGTAACATACGCGCCGATACTCATTTGCTGTTCGTATAGGGGCTTCTGTGTCATAAACCTGAGAAGCACTTTTGTTGCATTTGCCGCCATCACTGAAGTTTTCAATGTGAAGCAGTTTCCACCGATGCTTCAATAAGCACAAATTTAATGCAGCGCTATAATACGTCGACTAAAATGTTAGTAAGAGATCAGTAAAGCTTCGTGAACATTGGCTAACTTGCGACGGACTCATCTGACTCCGCAGATACGCTTGAAACGGCTTCGGGGTCCTCCTGAAACGGTAGTTGCATAAAACCGACACGCTTCTCAGAACGTACCCTGGCGTTATGCTCCTGCGACGACATCATGAGACGGTGCAGGAGGCCTCCCATCGGTAGCATCGTCAGCGGGTTCAGCACGGGAAACTCGAGCGACTGAGCAAACATATGGCGGGACGCGACGTTGTCCATGTTCGCTCGAGCGAGGATGGGCATGAGGAACTTAGTGGAAGTCGGTGATTTCTGCATCTGACCGTCCGGCCTCGAAGCCTGGAACAAGTTCATTCCTAGCGACGTAGGCGACACTTCATGCAGTCTCGTCACTACCGAATTCGGTGCAAACTATGACGCAAAAAGATCGGCAACCGTACTGCGAGTACAATCGTACCGTACCGTAAGTACAATCGTACCGTACCGTACAAGCCGTACCACGGTACGGCTGAACGATACTGTCAGTACGGTGATGGTACGGTACGGGTGAGGGTCCAGTACGGTACGACTTCGGCTTTCCGGTATCTATTCCCATACTACGACCGTACCGCACCGTGGGCCTAAACCCTCGGAATCCTGAACATCTAAGCCTACGTTCCGAGGCCGTAATGTCATCTGTGCTATGAAGCTTTACGAGCAATTTGCTATCCAGCTTACCGCCGGTTCCTTTCCATCACGTTCGCTACCTGAGGCGTTCTTTGGACTGTTCTGTCTCACGTTAGTCATGCGTGATCCTCGTGGTCGACGCTTGCGAGGACTCTCGCGCAACAGCTCGTTGTAGTACGGATTGCCATCGAAGAGCGACTCAGGTCGGCCGTCCTTCTCGCTCATCGATCTGGCGATGCGCAGCCCGATGTCGAGCTTAGGCTTCTTCACCGGGCTTATAACCTCGTTGTTCGGGCTGCCATGACGAGGCGATACAACCTCGGAACCGTCCTAGAAGAGCGCCGGTTTATTGGCTTTAACTGAATGTCGCCGTTGGTCCTACGTCATGATCGGACTCCGGCTTAAGGTCAGCATCTTCCCTCCGGAAAATATACGAGGATTATTTGGTAGAAGCAGAACTAGAGCAATGCGGGCAGCTCTTTGCCGATTGATGGCAATGCTTAACTTGCGCCCGATAAAACAATCGGCACTGCCAATCGACGTCGAGCCTGATTCCGTCTTACCACGTTATCGTCCGACGAAGCCGGTACGATTCGGTGCGACTTGTTGTGCTCGGCGAGCGTCTTGCGGCATGGAAAGCACCGGCCGCAATCCTTGCAGTCGTATGTGAAGCCGGTGTGCGTTCCCACGTGAAGGTTGAAGTCGAATTCGGTCATGAATGCCTAAGTCGCATTGGCTGCGTTCGAGCAAGTATTGCGATGAACGTACCTTTCCGCATGAGCCGCAAGCCTTCGAGTGCAGCTTTTGGTGCTCCGTGAGGAGGTAGCTGTTGCTGAAGGTCATCTCACAGAAACCACACTGCACCGACGACGACATGGAGCCCTAAACGTTGTTGATTTGGGCGTCCTTCTCTGGCTTTTATTACTTCGCTTAAGTGACGCACGAAATGTCCTAAATGAGGGTAATGTCAGCCCCCATCTAGCATGAAAAGTATAACATTTCATACTAACCAAAATGGGACAATACGGGCCTACTCCAGTCTTTTTGCGGATTTGCCTCAGAGTGCCGGCACATTGTTCCCTGCTCACCTCCTGCGACTTGTGCGTGTCGAGGTGCTCGTTGTAGGCGCGGGTCTCCGCGAACGTTAGGCAGCAGTGCGGACACATGTGGTACGGAAGATCCGAAGACGAGCTTTCTTGGACGTTCACGGCGGACTGAGCTCGCTCACGAATACGCTTCTTCAAGTTCTTCGCCGCCCACGAAGTCCCGATGACGCTATGCTCCGTCAGAACGGGCGGAGTAATGGATTCGTCTGATGTCTTTCGAGGTCCGACGGTGGACAATGGCCGATCGGAGCGACCTTCTTGGGCAGGCGAGTCCGACTCGTCGACCTCTACCTTTGTCTCGGGAACCGCTTGGCTGGTCAGCACGTTGTTGTGGATAGCATCCTTGGCAGCTAAATGCACTACTGCATCATACGTCTATCCTATACTACAAGGCTAGGGAATGGCGGACATAGCGTAAATAGGGTCCACAACGAATCCGTAAGATAAATGAGGATGACTTCTGTTAACAACGAACCATTTACATTTGGTGGCGAAAATTTTGTGACGATGCAAGAGTGGTTCATGACTGCGACATTATTTTTGTTCGGCTCTGTGACACCGCCCGCTAATCGCCCGTCTTGTCATGGTTGTTTTCAGGGAAACCGCCGGGATTTGGCGGTACCGAAAGCTAGTCGGAAAGAATGGGTAAGACTTTACTTCTCCCCAAACGTAGGTTTCTGACCTACCTTTTCTGGGGTCGGGGGAGTCCTCGAACTTTACTCCCCCTCCCGAAGGGAATGAATGGTTGGCGGGGATGTAAAGAACTGCCGAGAAATGGTTTTATCTACAGCTTAAATTGGCAAGGAAACACGAGCATTCTTCACTTATAGGGCTTACCAAAAGCAGTCGCCAAGTGACTCATCAAGTCGCTAGCGGTGGCCATGTGCACATGCTCGAAGCTGTAGAATATAGCCGGGAAGTGGTCGCAGAAGTGGTGTATGAGTTCAAGACGATCCGTGAAGGTCCTTGAACACTGGCGACATCCGCCGACTGCGAGTAGGCCTTGAGCCGTTTGCTCTGCGGTTAATGGGATGATTGCGTTCTGCGAGTCTCCGGTAGAATCCTGGAATAAGAGTCCGGAGTTTATGCTGATGCTTCGGGCAGGGAAACATGTAAGGAAGGAAAATGGATCACCCATTTTGGAATCAGTTTGATTCCTTAGTTCAGGCTATATTGCAACAGTGCCTAGCAGTCTAGGGCACGTCACGTAGGTTCATCATAAACTGACCAGGTTACGAGTTTCGCCATTCGTCTCAGTCGCACTCGGTGCCGTCGTGTGCAGCCTTGATGCTTGGAGTCGGTCCAACACTTCGCTTAGTTTCATCCTAAAACAGGTTCGAAAGTTTGCCAAAAACATTCTGGTCTATTAGGTAGTTTCCGGCAATGATGTAAGTAGCACCGTAGTTTGCATACAGCAAGCTTGCGTCGAGAGCGCAAGACCCTTAGAGCACCATCCGGCTGCCGAGCGGATGGCGCCATCTGCCCTGAGGGTCAGTTCGCCGAGGCGCTCTCGAGCGGCGCCGAAACACGTAAGCTGGTGCCGCGCCAATTAGGCACCACATGGCCCCAGGGCACGGGGATCGACCTGAGGCTATGCGTGCAGAGCCCTCGTCTAGTAGCG
>JNEY01000041.1:86616-131776 GCA_020875895.1 Aphelenchus avenae | reverse complement strand
CAGTTTAGTCTAAAAGCCTCAATTTTTTGATGCTCAAGACCAGTCGGGCTTTAAATTTTCGACGAATTTTCCCCAAAGAAGCCCATATAACATTTTTGTCGGCGCCTGCGGCGGGCAGTGTTGGGTCTTAATACACCAAAATCAAGGTTTAAAACTAATATAGGGCCAAAATCCGGCACTTCAGAAAACTACCAAAGGGGGGACCAAGGCGTTTTTTCGGCGTCGGCCGGAGGCCGACGCCGAAAAATAGGTAAGGGTCCCCCCTTACCATGGCGCCCCCCCTCTGACCGAATCCTGGGTACGCCACTGGGACCACCTAATAGAGACCATAGCGAATCCTGAAAAGTGGTAAGTCTGCAAACAGCGACAAGCTGAAGTACCTAGGCACCTTTTTGCAAACGTTTTGGGAAAAAGTCAGCGAAATCCCCGAAGAGGGAGAGGGAGCCCCTACCTTATTTGTCAGCCCGCCTTTCCGGCGTACCAAAAAAGTTGTGGTTGTTCCCTCCACAATGCGTCGTCACCTTTCACTGAGGCCTAGAACCACTATTACCTAAGTGTGTGTAAAGATGGTGCCAGATGGAAAGACGATCTATATGGATGAGTTACTGTTTATTAGAAAGGTTCACCAAATACAGATATAGATTACGATGAAGCGCTATGATTTCAGTGGAGCGTCTCAGCCTTTTTGAAGATCAGGTCTTGGGTCTCAGATGCCAGTGTGGTCCTTATGCCGGCCTGGAGAAGGCCCGTGAAACACTTGCCCGTTCCGACCAGCGCAGTGAGACTGGTCTGAAACACTTAAATTACTAACACATCGCACGGCAAGACAACTGAATGAAGGCTGTTAAGCATGACAGTCGCAATTACCATCAACTGATTGTCCTGCCAGTTTTCCGCGAGCTGGAACTTCTCCAGCAGCGGCATATCCTCGACGCGGCAGACGAAATCGCTGCAACGCTTCAACAGTTCTGGAACGTCGAAGCGGTCGGCCAGCTCGCGAATGCCATTGACGTTTTGTGCTAGAGAGTGTTAGAAGAACGATATCAGCGCAGAGCAGACTTGGCGGATACGCACCCCGTGCCGACTTCAGTTCCATGCTGACCCTCCCGTGCCGGTCTCCATTCCGTGCTGATCCCTCCGAATCTACCTCCGTTCCGTGGAGCCCGGCACGGATTATGGAAAGGCCAAAAAACCGGTTTTCCATTCCATGTCCACTAACTCGGCATGGAACGGATTTGCGAACCGTGTCCATCTTCGTTCTAGTTGGCACGGAACGGAGCACGACCGTTCTGACCCCGTGCCCACTTACATCCGTGAAAACAAGGAAAGGCACGGAACGGAGCACGGCTTGCACAACCCAAAGTCTAGCGCAAAGTAGGACAAACCACTGAGTGTGCCCGTGCCGCTGATGGCGGCCATGAACTGCTGGAAGTCGTTCGCCGATACGCCGTCCAGTTTCACCTTTCGCGGCTCCCCTTCCGGGAATTCAAGGTTCAACGTCTCCTTGAACACCGGGGAAAGCGACGAGAGATGCTAAAGTTGGTTGCTGACATTTGGCACAATAGCGCAACTCCAGCCAAATACGATGCAATAGTTACTTACAGAAATGTTTGCCGGGAACTCCCGATCCTCCACTTCAAGAACAACATTGGCCTCGAGGTTAGATGAGCTAAATAGCGAATTCTATCAGCCACATGGCGGACCCGAGGTACCTTCCGCTGACGCCGAGGACTCGAATTACGAAGCAAATCGGATCGTTTCGTGCGGTCCAACTGCAGTCACTGTGTACTTCGAAAACCCAACCATCTCGGTCGATCGTCACCAGCTGGCTCTAGAAAAAAGCTTAAAATATTTGCAACTGCCTAGGTAGTTGTTTTCACTTTATGAGGCGACCCTTACCACGTCCATACCGCGCCCGATACAAGTCTGTTCAGCGCGAAAGTGGCGGGACGAGCCACAGCGGTCGGGCCGTACAGGCCTCAGTCTTGGTATGTAGGATCCTAATGCGGTAGAATTCGCTGGCCGCACGTAGCTGTTATCTTACCAGAAAGCGCCTCCGCAGTATTTCGCCTGCGTGTCGTCCTCGCCGCGAACGACAAGTGAAATTTGAGCAGGGAACGGTTGAAATTTTGCTTCAGACATCCTTTGCGAAAAGTCAGATAGGTCACTACGCGTCGAGTACTAAAGCTCGAATGCAGACTATTTGGAACAGCTCGCGACGCACAGCCGAACGACGTTTCGCAATGCAAAAATGAGCCAATCCCAGGCGTGTTTACTTCTGCGAACATACTGGAGTTACTCATTCTGACTGATAGGGCTTCCTCGCCCTTCGTCCTTCCTCTTCATCTGCTAGGTTGAGCGCAGCGAAGGGGTCGTAGCTCATTACGTATGCGCAACGAACAGATTGCAAGAGACGTATAAACAAGCAGGCGTTATGTCGAAAGCTTGTTTGCATAATACCGTGAAACACACGTCATTCGAAATAACTTCTCAAGCAGCTACAGAATACTGGGCATTGAGGCGTGGATCAGGGATCGGAATGAAGGTCAGACATTTTGGGCTTTGGTTTTTTTTGGCTTGGGATTCCAATTCGGAACATGGGTCAAAACTTGTTCGCGATGTTTATATTAGCCCTTCGACAGTTGTCTACAGCACGTAACTTATGCGAAAAAGACGTTCAGAAGCTGCGGAAAAGCTGCATAGAACTCCGACATTTTGATCAACTTCACGACGAAGACAGGGTCCAGTCCTTGTGTTGCAGAAAGTGATAAAACACGCTTTCCAAGTAGAGCCACTGTCCCCCCCCCCCTAAACCGCACAATTAGAGACATTTGAGCGGGAGACGGGCCGGCCTCCACGGCTCAAAATGCTTAGACAGGCCCGGCCGCTCAGGTAAATTCTGGGCTGAGCAAAAAAGCGCTTCGGATGCCGGTCGTTTCATGACATAGATATTCTCGTATGTGGAAACCGGGGTTAATTTCCCGTACTACCTGCGGTGACTCTTTTTTTGTTCATTGCGTTCATGACCGACGGTGTATAACCCGTCGGAGGAGTTGAAGCTCTTCTGTCTTGAGCCGTCAGCGCACAAAGCACAAGTTGCGCGAGTCAGCACACTTTTCTTCATACTCATTTCACTGAGTACGCTTAGCAGTCACCCACTTCAATGAAGAACGTAGCACATGGAGTGCTTCATGGCCGCCCTTCCCCATAGGTCTCGTGGTGTAGTGGTTATCACATCTGTCTAACACACAGAAGGTCGGCGGTTCGAGCCCGCCCGAGATCAACTTCTTTTTTCGCCTCCGCACGAAGTCTTTTTCGTGCCGGAAGGACAGGATTCTTCCATTACTTCTCTAGACTTCTTTTCCCTAAGAATCGACTTCTTTTTCTCCTCTCTACATCATTAGTCGCTGCTCAAGGATATGTATTTTTGACGACAGCCTGTGCAGTGAGCTGCATAGGGGAATTTCGAGACAGCAAAATGACAGCGTTGGCTACCCTATAAAATGTTTTCTTTACAACTTTTGGGGCCTTCGTTCAACTTTTTTCAAAGTTTTCGAAATTTTGGATGCTCATAACTTTTTTTGTTTCATGTCCTTATGTGTTTTGAAAAAAAGAACGTTTCATGGTTCTCTGTTTGCATTGCCTTGGACTAGAGGCCCATCTGACCCTGGACCAGCTGCGAGGTAGGGTGCAGGGCTGGGCAGGACCGGAACGCATTGAAACGTAACGGGGCGGAACAGGCCATTTTTTAACGGAACGGGAATAGAAATGCGTTCCAAAACAAACCCGTTCTTTCCGTTATTAGGTAGGCACTCAAAGATGCATGTCAAACGAAGCGCACTGCTTGGGATGTCAGCAAAATCCTAGTCCGAAAATGGACATGTCGACAACACCTCTTATGTTTTCAGTGCCTTAACAAGTGGTTTAGAGACGTTAACGTTCCCTGCGCCTAGGGAAAGTTCAAGGGAACACGGTCTACATGGTGCGGCGGTGGTGAACTTCTTCGAGGACGGCAAGTTTGCACCGCGGCTGCATTCCACCAGCAACAAGCTTCCGATGACTGCGCCGAGCGGCGAGCTGCACGTGGTTCCGGAGCAGAATGCCCGCGGTACGCGCCATTATGCCGGATACTACTCATGCTTCACGTGGACGCGCTGATCGTATGTGTCTCGGAGGAAAGTGCTACGAAGAACCTTCCTGCAACTACGACGTTTCTGCGCGGGGCGGTTGAGAGTAGCGTCAGCTCAAAGCGGCTGAACGTGCTGCTCGGCCTCAAGCCTTCTTACGAGTATGTACGCACGCGTGCATACCGCTCGCGATGGTATGGAACGATGCATGGCAAGACGCAAATTTTTGAGATTTGGACGACCATAACTTTCCGTAGACAACCGATTGTCCTGAGACTTTCTAGTTTTACAGAACTTTTTGTTAGGCTATCGAATGGTACCCAGCTTGGTCGGTTAGCAAAAATTTTGGCGATTCACACACGCTTTAGTGTATAAGGATCAAGAAGCCGTTGCCGCGAATCGAAGTGGGAACACCGAGAGGTATGTATTAGGTCCGACAGCCTTACGAACCCTGGCGTACGCGTTAGTGTCCTTCGGGGTGAGCTCTCTAGTGCGGCACGTCCACAGTAGTCTAGGTTAACGGTCGCACCAGCCGCACCGCACCATATTACGGCCCGTACTGGCGGTCATGACAGGACGGCTTGCGGTACGCGTGTTCCGTTGGCTCCAGTGTACTCGATACTTAGTACGGTCGTCACTACTGCCGTGCCGTATTGCGGCGGCCCGTAATGCCGTACCGTACCGTACTGTACGGTGTGGGTGGGGTCAATACAGTACGGAGTACAGCACGAGGTGGTTCAGTGGGTGGGCGAAAGGCATGACGAGCACGGTGGGTTGAGGATCGGTCTCTGAGTTTATGAGCAGGCTGAAAAAACAAATGGAAGAATGCATTTCCGAAAAACGCGGACATGCCTTAAGCCTCAGTGCGCAACTGTTTGTAGGAATATATCCATTGGAAATTCCCGCGGATTCGCACTTAGTGCCTCGAACCAGCAAGTGTTTGTATAGCGCGACTCGAGCGGAACCTCCCGCAGGAATGCATGGCGTTCCGTTGGACTGCGTCCACTGCGACTTCGCTGCCAAGTGACGCAATAATTTTGCAACTTCGGTCAGTATAAAAATATATTTTTTGAATGTGAAAAGCTATGACACGTAAAGGGTGTAAAACTTACTTACTACGAATGTCACATTTCTGCGGTTAGCCGTGAATCTGCCATTCCATCCGCCATTTGGTCCATTAAACTTACCGAGTAGAACGGTATATTTCAGGTGAAACTCAACGAAAATAGCCCGCAATGTCTTCCCTACCGAGCGAGGTTCTCGAGGACGTCCTTCAACCGCTGGGCCGATGGACGCTCGACGTCGTCCAGTTCACCAACCGACGCTACCTGCAGCTGATCACGGAGCGCATGACGGACGTCTGCCTCCGGCGGATCAACTACGTGAGCTTCTTGGCGCCGAACGCGGACGCTAATACGTACGGGCGCACGCAGATTATAATCTACGGTCGGACAAAGCGGACGATTACCCACACGGACACTACTCGCTTGTTCACGGAATTCATACACGCGCTACGGAGCGCTAGTGTCAAGTATTTGACCTTCGATGGTGAGTGGTAGCGCACGTTCGAGACTTCCTGTCAGCAATGTCAAACGCGCCTGATACACGCTGTGTTTAGGGCTCGCCTTCACGCCAGACCTAGTGGCACTCGTTCTTCAGACGCCCATTGTCACTGACAGGCTCTGTCTTGGGGGGCAGCTGCGCTGATCTGACGCCGACTCAGTTCCACAAAGTCCTCCTGCACTTCTCGCCGACCAAACTGGAACTGCTGTGCTGTCATCTTCGCGCCTGCCAGCTCACCGACGAGCTCCTCCAAGCGCTGATCAAGAAGCGCCTGCGGAACATGCTGTTCCCCAGTACGGTGCCAGTGGACGGTGGCAACTTCTGCGTGACGGACGAGGGAATCGTCGACTTCCTCTTGCAAGGTGACATCCCGATGGACGAAGAAGAAGATCCTCCATCGAGGCTATGCGGAGATTTACGTGTGTACAACAGCAGCCCGACAAAGGACCTCTTCAAGCGTCTGGTTGGGGTAAGCAGTCAATGCCTCATTCGCTACAAGCCTGCACCGTCAATGACATGGTACTTGGGCTCTACTTCCCTATCTGGGACAGTGCATTATGTGGTAGGAGGGGGGAAGGGATTAGCTTCCATATGCGGCGGATGCATTTTTTCTTAACGATCAAGTTTGATTACACAGCATTTTTCACTGTTTTCAGGCGGTGTTTTTCACGTAGATACGAATGCCCATCATACGGAAGTATGAGTGCCCCACCCCCCGTAACGCACCAAAACACTTGCCCCCCCATAATGCACTGCTCCGCCCATCGGGGAGTAGTACCGACCTTTATTTAGCCCGAGATCAATTGGGGAACGGAATGACCTGCATAGTCGACAGGAACATCACGTGTGCAAAAAATTCCTTATAGGCAAGCTCCGTGTCCTTGCGCTCTGAACCGCTCCGAATCATCGTTTCCCCGGCACGTTTCGAGGAGGAGGACCTTCGCGACTTTGCGCAGCACCTTTCGCATGCCGGGCGTGGACGGCCGGGGCAGTTGCGCATCTACGATTTTCCCGGCGAACAGCACGGAGCGATCGCCGCAGTGCACCTGCAAATTGTGCTGGAACGGGACAACAGACTCGAAATGATCCGCGCTCAGCGCCCAAACCCATTCTTTTACAAGTCGGACGATTAAATTTCCATGCTAACTGCCCCTGCGTGGTTCTCTTGACTTAACTAGGCGATTTCCGCGAAGCAAACGGTATTAAACGACTCGGTTCAGGTAACGTCACTGACCGCCGGATTATGCCATTAGCGGCCTTTGGCCACTGTCGGTTTCTGCGGCACTGTGCTGCTAATATGCATGCCTAATATAATCTGCATAAACGCACCTACATAAAAAAAAGTGTTGTATTGTCATTGATTCCATGCGGCTGCATGCGAAAGCTAGAACAGACGCCCGCGACTTGATTTATCTTTTCTGCCATCACACCTTGTGTTTTCGCTCTGTGCTGTGTGTTCTAGCTGCATGTGTAAAAGCAGGATACTTCTGGGGCCACCCTAGACCTACTTAGGACTCACAAGGCACGCACCGCTTTCCAAATGGACCCAGGGCCACTGGCAGCCCAAATCTAATTGCCTAGTAAGTCCAATTTTGCACCCACGCCTAGGCGTACCCGAGCTTTTGGGCCTAGTTTGTGTCTGCAGTGGATCGATTGCTACTGTAAGTAGAAGTTCTCATATACCAAAAAACGTATGTTTAGGGAAATAGGCGAAAAAAGCTTATCCTGCGACGACAAAGACTTCACGTAGAGGCGAAAAAAGAAGTTGATCTCGGGCGGGCTCGAACCGCCGACCTTCTGTGTGTTAGACAGATGTGATAACCACTACACCACGAGACCAGTGAGCGAATGTAAAATCATTCGACTCATCAAACGCAACTGTGAGCTTCCTTAACGAAAAGACTCTCACAGAAGAAGTGATCGCGTCACTAATTTTCGTGTCCTTTACCGTTGTCCGACCTTCTGTAGAATTCGACCTTACTTAGCCGACTTCCTCTTCCAATTTGCAGCGTTTAGCGTCTTGGTTTCGGTTCACTAGCAGACATGTTATGCGTTCGAAGGCCTTCCGGTTCTTCGTGACTTGTGATTCCCGTGAGTTTACAAATTCGTAACATCCGCGCTTTTGTATCGCGCACACATTTTAATTTGAACGAACCAATTTGCGAGAGTCCTTGATTAATCAAACATTTTATTCAACGCAAGAGTGTCTGTATAACACAACGCAAAAAAAGTGAACGAACTTGGGTAGGTACATGTATACGCAGGAAGGCTGGTAGCCGAAGAGGACGCGTGCAGGTGTCTCATAAAGCGGTGAATGCGCGGATCTGTGAAGCCGGAGATTCACCCGAAAATACACAACATTTAAAGCGGACAACGAGAGATTTGGCCGAGGGAACCGTAGAATTCGACGACAATGGCCTTAAAGAGCATACTGACGAGCACTTAGTCGCTGACTTTGCTCTCGTTCAGCGAGATGTACGGCAGCGAGAAGCGTCCCGGACGGTTCACGGGGAAGTACTTCACCTTGGCGGTGAAGTTGTGCTCGTAGGCCTCCGCGCGGCGGTTGATGTCTAGCAGCGAGAACATCACGAAGACGTTGTACGCCGCCACGGAGCTCAGCAGGTGGAAGATGGCGTGCAGGTACGGCGTGCCTAAAGCAGTGAATTGACGATGGTTGACGACGTGCGGTGGTGTGCGGAATCTATATGTCCCTCCCCCCAAAGGAAGCTCTTCGTTGCAGCTAGCTCATGATGCCCCCCCCCCCCAACCTATCTAAATCCATGTATGCTTACGGGTCCATAAAGCTAGTCTTAGCACTATGGGGGAAGAGCACATTGGCGGAAGGGCCATGACCCCCCCCCCAATATGGCACTGTGACACAACCTATTGCTTTGTAGGATCCTACGTGAGATCGTATTGGGAATCTTTCTTGGAATTTGATGCCCCCTCGAAATAAAAAAAAAACCGTGTTCCCCATACGACGCTTGGACCAAGGGAACGATGCAGCCGTGCTCCGAACTTTGTTTTGCATGTTCTTAACTGTTTTCGACGAAAGCGGACTACGGGGTTCGCTAAGTTGCAATTTCCAGTAATTCGATTAATGTTTAGTTCCTTCTTGCTTCCGGCCAAACCCTATTTTCGGGCGTTTCTCCATGTGTTTTCTCCTTACCGAGGTAGAGCCAAACGTCGCAGAACAGGCGGTCGCTGATCCAGAAGGTCACCGCGAGACCCCAGAGGCCGAACACGCGCCACGTGAACTTCTCCGCTTCGGGAATGCCGGCGCTGAAAGCGTAAACGATGACAAATTTACGATCAATTTCACAATTTTCGTGGGCTCGATCGGACATAAACTACGGCCCGTCTTCTGGCCATTGGCGTCCATCATAGAGAAAAGTGTGACCGGACCAGGAGGTGTAAATTAGCGGACCGCACGTGCCCGACGGGGTAATTTTCAAAAGCGCTCGATTGCTGGAGGAACGCAGGTGACCGGTTTGTTTGGGTGTACACAAACGGGTATTGAAACCGCGCTGACCTTGAGGATGTGTTTTTGTTTTACAACAACAAATACTTGTTTGTAAACTGCGCGAATGACGCTAATGATAGGGGAACTAAATTTCGCGAATTCCTCCATGCAGGAAGGGGCCGCTGGTATGAGGAATTATCGGAAAGTAGCAATCTCGGAAACAGAGTGTACGGCCATACCGTACCGTACTGCCGTACTATCTATACGAGTACCATACGGCTGGGTCAGGACTGTACAGCTTAGGTTACGGGTGGGGTCTGCCAGTACAGAGTACGATACGACTCTAGTACGGCCCGTACTAGTGCCGTACCATACCGTATTACGGGCGTACTGCCGTACAGTACCGTACTTTAGGGCACGGCGTACGGTCCGGGGGGGGTCAGAACCGTACGGGGAGGATCAGTACGCATCCCGATTGCTGATCTCGAGGACTAATGCCGGACAGTTTGCGGTTGGGTAGCCTTAAACGCAAACAAGATCTCTTCTCTTTTCGGCTTTCTTCAGGAGACATTATGAAAGCGAAGTCGACTCACTTCGTTCCTTCGTAGTAGATCACGCACACGCCGGGAATCGAGAAAGTCATCAGCGCGAACGCATTGATCGATGGCTTCAAGAAGCAGAGAGCGCTGATCATCACCGTCAGCGTCACGATGATCCAGCGGATTTGAGAGCTAAAACAGCAGGATTTTAATCGATTTTTAAAGAGCAAACGCTTACATGTGCTGACGGAACACGGCCGGGTACCACTTCATCGTCGGCAGGTACGCTACGACGCAGATGTTGATGAGCCAGAGGATGCTGAGCTCGTCCACAAGTTGGCCTAAAAGCAGGACCATAGAGTCATCGGAAAAGTCAAGAGCTGCACTTAAGGGAGGAGCTTTTAGGTAGTCAGCAGAGCCGTTTTTAGCCTCATCTCTTCAACGGGCTCGCTGTAATGTATCGCTACTTACCGAAGAGATTAATCGTTGCGTGATAGTAGGACGAAGCGAGTCCATTGATCGTCAGGAGAAGGTGAGGAAGGAAGATGAGCCAGTTCACCTCGGTGATGTACCGGCGCAGAAGCATCGCATTGACCATCGGAAGGACGATGATCGGCAGGTTCGTGACAGTGTTCCTGAAGAATTTCCGTGCTAGTAAAAGCAGCTTAGGTTGACTGTCGCCTGCCAGAATCGAAGAACTTACGCAAATTCCGCCACGAAGGGAAGCGTCTGATACTTGTAAGCGGACTCGCACCAAGCGTGGCCGGATTCGTATGCGAACCAACGTTCCATTTCGCTGAAAAGGTGGCTTTAGCGACTCGGCAGTGTTCTGGAAATTCGCAGTGATAGGCAAAATTCGGGGCTAACAGACGCTGCTGCAGAAGCGCAGCGAAACTGATGGCATGAATAACGAGATCGAATGGACTAAAGGAGCCAGAACGGACCTGCTTAAAGTCGAAAAGAATGCAGGCCATACTCTAAGAGAAGAAATCAAACTCGGTGGGTTCTAAATGCTAGAGAAGTTGTTTAAAATTTCTTAGAGGCTCTTTTCGCCATGGAAAACACACCGGTCTAAGAACAAAGGGTCGTAGACAAAAGGTAATCCGTAGAGGAACGGATGAAAACGAATCCGTTTTGTCCGCGCGGGGTCATAAGAAAAGCGAAGAAAACCTTCGCCTCGCACCAATGCACACCGACCGACCGGCACGCAGGTGACCATCGAATTAAGTGCCCAGCAACGGAACACGGGCGGCGGTTAAAAACGGTCGCGTTCCTCCATAGCCCTAATTCGGCGAGAACTTTACGAACTACGCAGTACGTCAGAAGAAGGCGGACCACGAGCGAGGCTGGCACGAGACCGCAGTGAACGCGACCACCGCGCTGTGGTCGCGCTGTGATGCGCTGCAGCGAAGTGATCGAGTTCGATGAAGACGACGATCGCGATCACAAACTTCTCTTCGCGAACTTCCCCAACAACATGTTCAAGGTGAGAATAGCGATTGGGCCTAGAGGTGACGTGAGAATGTTTGTGTTTGCACGTGATGTTTTTTTCGCGCTGTTCAGACGACCGATTGTTGAAATACAACGGTGGACATTCGCTTAAGACACTGCTAAGTTCGCCGAGTTGAAAGGACAATTGACGCCATTCGACGGTATTCGGCTGCATGGAATTTGCCTTCCAATGCGTTGGGGCAACCTGGTACTGACATTGGCTGATGCCCATCAGGCAAGTGGCGTCAGTCTTCGTAGATAGGTACTTCACTCTAATTACGCTGCCTACAACAAAACGCCCTCTTAATAGTGGAACAATTCGCTTTGAAACAATCCCTATAGGATGTTTGAGGAGGGCACCGAACGCTAGAACAAGGGAAGCACCTCTCTAAACTTTCTCTTGAAGCAACTACTGACATCAGGGCAGCGCTTCAGGCGGGCAAATATCTGACTTATCGTGCTTATTTGTGTTTCCACACTGCCACGTAGCTCCTTAATTACAAAATTTCTTGTTTACTTTGTGTAGAGTTTCATGGTTCACTTCGATTCCTACGGAGAAGAAACTACAAGGCAGACTCTGCCTGTTCACTAATTCAAACCTTCTTAGGAAACAGTCACAAACTTCAATTCACATTCGGACAGCGCGTTACAAACCAGACCCGGAACGAGAAACTGACGACCACGAGGACGGACAATGGAATCGTTTGTTTTACCGATTTGCGAAACCACGTGGTCCACAATGGACACCCAGAGCCCTTTTTGATCATGACAAGGAAAGATACGCGACATGGGTGTCGTTATCAGATGATGCTCGAGAGGGCTGACAAAGGGAGCTTCGTAAGGCGTTCCGGTAATTAATGTCTCGCTCAAGCTGTTTGGAATCTGCTGCGGACCTGTGGTAACTCAGAAATGCAATCATGTCTCGCACAAACGAAAGAGAACAAACAAAAGCGGCCCTTTTTAGGATACTAATCGGACGAAACAAAAGTCGCCGCAAACGTTGAACGACCGACAATCAGATGAAAAACATGATGGGGTCAGTAACGTTCGGTGGGGGCACCCCATAAAGGTAAGCCCTCTGGTAGAAAGTCGTGGAGAATGACAAACTGATGAATTAGCCGCCACGTATCGGACAGCTTAAACTGTTGAGAAATCCGCAGACTCTGCACATTTTATGCGCATCAAGAACCCAGTGAAAGTGGAAAGTTCCATTTGATCCGCTGTCTAGCGAATCGTCCATTAGCAGAACGCGCTTTGCAAGACAACGTCGATCGTCGCGCTAAGCCTCGATCGGGACGGCGGAAGTCCGCCAAAAAAGCGTGCTACTCATCTGGGAATCTCAGCCAAGGTTTTTTTGGCTGTGGGCAGAGCGGCGATTGGAATTTGGCGCACACACTACCGGAAGCAGCTGCAGTCGAACTCGTGAGAATGACCGGAATGGAAAGCTTGCAAATATGCTTCTCCGATTGACAAAATAAGCTTGCTCCACATCGAAATTACTGCAGCAGGCGCTTACGTATCAAACACGCGCAACCTCTCGGAAGCAGCTGCAGCCCAACTCGTCGGCATGATCAGAAAAAGCGATGCAAATCTGCTTCGCTCAATGGCAAAATAAGCTTTCTCCACACCGAAATTCCACAATGACATGCTTATGTCCTAAAAGGGTCGTGGTAGACGCTCGTCCTAACCGCAGTATTCAAGACGCCTAAGTCAACAAACACGTGAGGTCCAGTCATGGTAAGCTTGCAGCTGGGAACTGCATGGATTTCTTAAGGATGACTAGAGCCTGAATACATTAAGCAGGAACTTGAGGAAGACAACGAAGTTCAGTGACGAGGATCGGAACTACAGGACGAGGAGATCTATAGTCCTGTATCCTGTCATCGTAGTCCTGTCAAACTCAGAACACTATGGAAAAATAATGAGCTGAGCATGGCAAAGACCGGATAGACATGACCATCGAAGGGGGTACGCAACAAGTAAATGTAGCAATGGGGTAATGCGACGCTAGTGGCTCTACACACAAGCAAATACAGTGTACCACTAACCTCATCATCGCCGGGAATGCCGTCTGGAAGTCCATTCCTTCTTCCGCCAGTCGAGAACTCTAGCCGACAGAACAGACGAATACTCTCCTCACGACGCTTCACGGCCACGAGGAGGCTGATCACTGGTTTAGTCCGTCGCGGGGAGTGACTGCGTCCGACAAGGCCCTTTTCGGGGATTCGCGGCGCGACGTCGCTAAGCGGGCCAGTCACGCGGCGCGGCCAAGCGCAGCGCCGACGTGCCTCGGACTCGTTCCAGATAAGGATCTTAGCCGCGCCCGGCCAGCCCCGGCGTTCGTTTGCATGTTCGCGCAGCGCTAATTTTCGCACCCAAGGCCAGCGTGATCAAAGTCATCGCGCGCCTCGCGGTGTGAAAACATGTGTCGTGTAGTCGAGGGCCCAAGGAGGATGATTTCGATCAGCCCACTGCTATGAGGGCTACAAAACGTGTCGCTTTCCAAGGTGGAGATTTATGGCTGGAACCCGCATTGGAGCAGGTAACGAAAGCGACTGTCGTAATAAATGAAAGGACCAGGTTAAAAAAAAGATGCTTATCGGGTCACGACGGTATCTAAGGAAATGCACGTCCGCGAATGAGGAACAAATTAGACCATTTGTGAACCTTAGCATTTTGTCATGAGATGGTCGTTGCAGTGTAAGAAAGGTGCCTGTCACCATCTCGGAAAGCAACTGCGTCAGAAGCCGAAGTATGGGACAAGGCGTTCGGTACGATATTATGTTCTGAATAAATTCACAGAAAAAGCATTAAAAATCAAAAGGTGTAAGTGTCGCATGCCGATTTTTTATCGGATCTCCTACCTTCATGAGCAGCTTTCGGTAGTATGCTAGTACTGACATGAGGCATGATGGCTGATCATTCAGTCATAATTTGTCCGGATCTTATATCTTTGAACGTTCTAATCTGTCCAAGTTGGACGTTTAGCCGCCTTAATAACAAGGTTACTTTTTTGTCCGTCATTCTTGATCGTTAAATTCCGCCTGGGAAAAGGTCTTTTTCGTTCAAAATAGTTCGTGCAAACATAGGTAAGCGCTTTTTCAAAAGCACTTTGGGTATGCACCCATCGAGGGCGGAACGAAGACGCTCTCTCACTCATTCAAGTCCATTACGCACCAGCAATAAAATCCACCCTGAGGGGAAAAAAGCGAAAGTTGATGAGGCCGCCTCCTCTGCGCAGAGTTCAAGGGTTCCGAAGAAGACGCCCGTAAGCCAGGCGAGCGAGCAGGTGAAGCTTCGCGGAAGCGTGAGCCAGGAGGATAAGTGGCGCGAGTGGAACCCGTCCCCGCCGCATTCGTCGCCCCTTGTTCGGATCGACGGCGACGACAGCGAAAGTCGTTCGTATTCGCATGTTCGTCATCGTTCGCACGCGTGCATTCCAACCGAGTTTCAAACCGGAGGAGGAATGCGCGTCGCGCGGAGTTAGCAGTGAAAGTTGCAGCGCTGCGGAACGCCGCCGTCGCCAGGGCAAAGCCTGGACCAGCCGGTCGGACAAACCCTCCGCCGGTCGGCCTAATCCGGCGTGTCTAACATGCGCGACCAGCCGAGAGAACGCTCGAAACGTATCCGCGATCCGGGGAGTTCCGACATACCGAAGAATCACACGCGCGGTTTCGGACGGCTATGAATCAGCGCCCAAGCGCGTCAGACCGTGACCGGATGGGACGCGCGTATGAATGGATTAAGACGGTTTTCAGGACGTACAACCAGAAAAAGTTTCGCAGTTTCTCGTTGTGGTTCGACCAGCGAAAGGTCACATTTGCGGAGCAGAATCCAGCTGACAGATGCATTAACTTTTCATTGGGATCGAGCGCGGTGATGCGGACGGGTATCCAGAAGCATCCCAATTTTAAAGCGCATTTTTCAAAAGTTTTATCTCCCAAGTTTTTAAATAATGTATCGATTCCGCTAGCGTTTACTATTGCCCGAAGTTTGTGCGAATGGGGGGGAGGGGTGAGACAGCCGTTTTTGCTGCTCCTAGACGAGGTCGTTGTCTTTTAGGCCTCATGGACAGTGATGCGAGCCCTTGATGGTCCTGCGTGCAACATCGTCGAGCAGCTTAACGCTTAAAGTGTCACTGGACGGACCAGGACATCGTACAGATTGTCCGTGCTCTTGTAAGGTATCCGACTTTGTCCACTGCTCTTCTTTTCGGTGGAGTCTTAGCAAGCGGACAGAGCCTGCCCTCCAAGACTACCAGAGTGATCTGGAGACGACTTACTTAGAGAACAGCTGCGAAGACTCTAGCAGTCCAATGAGCTACCTAAGCAAGAGCTAGACGAGTTTCGCCCAGAGATCGCCAAGCCTCAGCTGCTGAACTGAGGCAAGACGCAGGTCGGAAAGAAGAATGCATAATGCACTTGCGCGGAAACATGCGCGTTGGCTATGAGCAGTTCTTCACTAAGATATCGTTTGTTCGCCATGCATAAATAAGTTGTATACATTTTCTCGGATGCCTTAACGGATGGTGTCAAGTTGATGTGTTCTGTCCATCCCTGATTTATAGGTGCAATGACTCAGCGACTTTGTGACCCTTGGCTGTACCAAATTGGCATTCGCACAATTGACATTGCCAGGCATACGAGGTTGCAAGCGACCCTAGAGCACTGATTAGTGGATTTAGCAGGAAGCACAACATACAGTCCACAGTGTACGCCAGAAACCGCTTCTGTCCTTGTTGTTTTTCTACGTCCTTGCAGCACAGACAACAAAGGAAAACACTCAGCGTTGCATTGTTTTCCAGAAGGTGCTCTCTAGCAGTAACCCATGGATACGCGTCAGACGCCGCCAGGAGGGTTGCCGCTATCGGTCTCTCTCCTCAAACACGGTCAGGTGCCCGCCGGACACTGAGGAAGTCATCTGCCGCATGCTAACCCTCGGGCGAGCGGTGAGAAACAGTTAAAAGTGCGACTCGAGCTTCGTGAACCAGCCAAAGAATTAATTTATGTAATTAGTTAGAAATAATGCGACCTTTGCGTTCTCAGAAGTTAGCATGTTTCCTTAGCTGACTTTATGCGCGCATGCCAAATCTTGGTACGGCAGCTAAGCATATTGTAGGCTTAAAGAGTCATGCCATGCCATTCCGGTCACGCCATCATTTAGCTGCCGAAGTGCGGATACAGGACTATAAGCCCACAGAGAAGATATATCACCATTCTTACAAGGCTGATCTGCTTTTAACGCGGAATCTGGGAATATGTGGTTTATGGACTGAATACTTCTACTGACTGGACATGGTATGCGGACAATAAATTTTTTTAAATAACAGCGACGCATTCAATATATTCAGCAAATCCTTTCAAAAATACCAATAATTCGCCCTCTTTGACGTCGCGTGGACTGCAGCGCACCAAAACCGGTGCAAAAACAAAACAAAAATCATAGATTTTGGAAACCAAAAAGGAAGAATTTTAGTATTTTGGTGAAATGCATGGCACTTACCGTTGCGCATCGATGAAGAAACCCGCCAATTTCCATGCTGATGCATCCATAATGACCAAAAGGGCAGCGAGAGATACGGCCAAACCGACGATTCTTAACACTTGCTTGCCGCGAGTCAAGATCGTATGCCTTGGCAAAAGTTCAGCCAACTAGACAAAGGGCCCAGCTTTTCCGACGACAATACTTTTAGTGTTTTGAGCTTTGGAGCTTTGTGCGAGTCAGCCGAAAGACGCGTGTTGCGTTTCGAAGAGGACCTCGCTGGTATCCAAGTAACCGCCGAAAGTGCAACGATGATTCCAAGGGATCGAAGACGAGATGACTTGGGGACCCCACTGAAGCGAGCACGCGTTCCTAGCGTATGCGGAAACCTTTGTGGAGAAAGATGGCCAACAATCCGTAGGAGCAAGACCGTTGGGGAAGTAATTAAGGCCAAGAAGGCATTTATTTGGCAGATAATTATGCATCCGGACTCGGAGCTGATCTCGAATTAGCGCTTGCTTTACTGACGTGGCCTACACCATCGATGGAACATTCGATCGTGGCATGTGATCGGATATAATTCGCTCTCATAAGGTGACGTTTGCACCTTATACGCAATTAAGTTTTGAGCACAAATGGAGTGACTGTCGCCGATTGAGAAGCCCTTCAAGAGCTAATCGTTGGCCTTAAGCTTCCTGGTCGCTGACCTTAGTGGGTTTCCAACCCGACACACGCCACAAAACAACAGGCACGCCCGCAATCCAGAAGCGAACAACGCGCGAGCTTCAGTGTTTGGGTGTTTCACGGCTGGTCAGCTATATATTGCTGGTACCTTTCTTTCTGAAGCAGAATACGGCCATGCTCCGAACATAGACGCTCCACGTTTAGCGATTTGCGTTAAACAGGATACGCTGTATACGAAGAAGGTTTGCTATGAGGGTGCCATCAGCATGCACGCTTGACTCCTGTACTGAGTGTTTCACCATGTAAATTCGTCCATCCAGAAGTATTGTCTTTTTAGCTAAAGAGCAGGGAAGGGCAGTACACGCCTTGGATGTTGTTAGACTGTTCCCTTGAAGTGGTAAAGCGGCTAGGCGTGCTTTGAGACTGATGTCGAGTGTAGCACTTTGAGTTGACATGCCCTTTCATGGCGCTGTCTCGATTGACGTTGTTCTTGCAGCGGCCACTCTCGTGTTTTGTAGCAAGCCCTCTAGTTATGCTAATTTCGTGCACACAGCGTCTCGGAATTAGCCTCAACGCCAAGGCTGGGTTGCAATAATCGAAGAAACGTCTCGGCGGCGCTAAAGAAGCCCGTCAAAAGTTGGTCTCGAAGGAGAAAGCATTGTCAGGTGCTTTTGTAAGGATTCCCAACCAATCCAGTGTGCTTTCAAACCTCTGCTTGCATATCTTAAAGACCAGCTATTGTTTTATACAATTATTACGTTGTTCAGTTCGCTAGCTCTGCTTTCTTCTGAAATGCCTACTGCTGCCCAATGCTCTATTCTTTCTCTTCACATCATAAAATTACCTGATTTGTGCATGCCGCGTAAGCGTTAGGGTGCACTGCCGTGCATCCTGATGTCTCGAAGGTTTTGTCGACGTTGACCTAACGGTCCACGTGACTTAGAGGAAGCAAAGTTGAACACTGCGGTCACATCGGTCATGCGGTCATGGAATGGCAAGAACCAAAGCGTTTGCTATGACTTTTGCGGGCTGCTGAGCGGCCTTAAGTTGCACAGGTTTCTTTGTGCTTGCCTTCAAATCTGTCCACGTGTAGTGGACGACAACCCTGCACAAATGGGCCCTAGGCCCGCCGGGCCGGGCCGGGCACGGGCCTCGATTTCGCAGAACCAGCCGGGCCCCGGGCCGGGCCTGGGGTAGGCCCGGCCAGGCCCGTTTAGGCCCGGCTCAGGGCTAAAAAATTGCCAATTTTGATCAAATTTTCAATACATTTTTGGTAAGTTAGTCAACAAGTCGCTCTGACGGTGCCTGCGGCAAGCTATTTTAGGCGAAAATACTCGAATGTTGTATTTTAAAATCATTACTAGCGGCGTCGGCCGCGCTTCGCGCGGCCGACGCCGCTATCTGAGGTACTTGTTTTAGCAAGATTCTTATTTAGACAATTTATGCTTCATGACCACTATGAGGCGAGGCGAGACGACGAGCGTCAAATGTCTTCCCATAGTCAGCATTACTCCGAGTACACGCGGAAAACTTGGGAGGTTTGCAAAGTGCTTTGAAATGTCACGCAAAAGTGCTTTATACTTTATGTAATTCATGTTATGTTCATTTTAATTAGCGCTCAATTCTAGGAAGGTGTGCAAGTTTCGGGGAGGAATTCGCAAATGAGTAGGCGCGAAAGGGTCCGAGCGTTCAGCGAGGACGCGAGCGCCGCGCGATAATTGGGTTGCGTATAATAGAAAAATTCAAAGTAGTTCTACACAGATGTCGACATTTGTGCTCACTGCGTCGCGGGCTTTCATTTGAGCTGTAGCTTAGCGTTGTTGCGTGACATTGAAAAATTACCATTTGGGGGTGTGACCCCCATTTTAGGGGGTCTAAAGGGGGTTTCAGCAAAACAAATATAAACTCGTTTCACAGTTTCTCGTGCTCTATCGAACGATACCAAACTTGGATCCCGGGCGTGAAATTCGTTCGGACCCACGGACAGACGGGTGCGCTTAAGTAGGTAAGGATAAGGGGCAACACTTTAGCCTATGGAAAGTAAATTTTACCTTTAGAAAAGTACCAAAGGGGGACCAAGGGAAGTTTTCGGAAAGGACAGAAATCTTAGGGCCCGCCTCCGGGCCCGGGCCTCAATTCAAGGCCCGCGGGCCGGGCCGGGCCTCGACTTGAAGGCCCGTTGTGCAAGGTTGGTGGACGAAAACCGAAATATAGTTGAGGGCCGTGTTTTCTACGAGATCAAAGAATTACACCTGGAAGCTAACAGTGCCATTCGGTCCCGCAGATAAGAAATCAACGGTTTATCGCAGTCACGTGGAAGATACGCAACAAATGTCCGCATAGATACCCTTTTGCACTAGACCACTTACAAAACTTTGCAGCATTGGTATGCCGCAAAGTTCGCTTGCCATTTGTTGACGTATCTCTTGCTTACGTTCATTTGTGGCCGTGGAAGCTGAAGTTCTATTTTCACGCTTCCACGTGGCGCAATTAGCGGATTTTGCGTAACATTTCGAGAACTAGGATGCGCCGGCACTGCCATTACTATTTGTGGGATGTTTACGTTTTTCCGGTGTCCCTTGACCAGCACACATGACAAAAAGGAAGCGATGCGAGTCCGAAAATAGTGCGGAACGATCGAGTTCGGCGCTGGTTTCTGGTGCGTGTTTTGCCGCAGATGAGTCAAAAACGTCCTTTGCCAGTCAAGCTGTGTTTTCCCACACGTCTCACTCGCACTTTGTGAGAATACCCGCATTGCATGTAAAGGTACTGCGCGAAAGTGCAACAAACGGCCTCGGTTGGCGAGTGTGTGGCCTTAGAGCATCCTCGACATTTTTCCGTGTACGTCTTCTTCCAAGGTCTCGGTAATGTTCGGAACTTTTTAGGCCCGAAAAAACCCAAGGTGTTTTGTCATAACAGCCATGATCTAATTGAGGGATGGGCACTTTTCCTGAGTGCCAGGACCATGACCAGGACCCGCCTATCGATGCTATGATTCCTGCATGTTCCGAGGTGAATCGTTTGACGTTGCGCTCGTTTGCTCCAGCGTTCCCTAAGGATTCGTGGTCACATGATCGCAGAATTGTCGTATCTGACGGACTCCGTACTTTTTTACAAGGAACTCGAAGTGAATAGAGGTGTGCTAGCCCGTTCTACGCACGAAACCACATGGACGGTCCGTGTCATTTCGAACTCAAGCAGCACAATTACCTGATCGTGTCACGTTAATCGTTCTCGGCACACTACGCGGCGCACTGCTACGGACATCAGCGAAGCTCTCGCGGGGATAATGGCCGTATGCATTATTGTTTGTTGAAGTCGTTCAGTACGAACTGTCCAGTAGACAATGATGACCTTCTTCCATTCGGTTTGTAGGCTTGGTCGCTTGCGAGGAACTCACTCATGTGCGAGGTTTACATTAATGGCTGCAAACAAAGTTAGAGAGGCTTAGCACGTAGGGGTGCTTCCTTACCAAGCTCCAGATATCCCTATTCTTGGGCACATCCTCCTTGTACCGAGCACAGTACGATAAAAGTACGGTGCGGTACTACGAATGCCGTACTGACCTCCGTTCCCGGTTTGACGCGGGGAACAGTACGGCATGCAATACTGCATACGCCCGAACTAATGAATTTTTAAAAACAGTGAAAAAACTTTCCCGTACCGTGTCTGAAATAATGTCCGTTACGCATGAATGTATGGTTCCGGCTGCACTCGTTGACTAAAACCTGCGGATCCATCGAACATAGTCAAAAGAAGGGCTAAGTTCTCTATCCTCCACACTTCACAGCCCTTGGCATCACTCCGTTAGACGCAGTGCGTACCGACCTTGCCCTTATGACCCGCGTCATATGGCGACGCACTTGACGTCGTAGCCCTATCCATGAATCAGCGTGTTTTTGACGCGCTCTAGGCTGCTCCTTTGTCGTCTCGGCGGCGTCGTTGTCGCGCACTTGAGTGCATAGAAAGCGTACGCATCCCGGCGCTGCAACGAATACACTAGCTTCTCAGAAGGTTGGCTTGCGCGAAGCGGCCAATTTCAACGCCGCCAGCGTCACTCGCCGCTATTCTCGGTTGTTTCTTGACGTCAACGGGCCGCCGCACCGCGGAATCGGATGCGCACACATCGTGGCCGCCGCAGCTCACTTGTTTGTGCGCACCGGGGTGTCATCTGCCTGCCCTACCTGCCCGCCGGCCGACGACACACCGACCGCGAGTGGCATCGTCGCCGTGGCCAATTACGTCGGTTTTCGCGCGGCACTGCTTCATCTCCAATAGTCGTTGGTGCGACCGCTTTGCTGCTCAGGAGAGCACACTTTTAGGTGAAGCGTTATTTGCGTCGGTGCTCAGTGTCAGCGGCTGTCGGTGTACAGGGCATCAAAACGTTCCGCTAGCATATCTTGGAGTATGGCGTATTACGATGCCCAGCGGTCTAAAGCAATTCGGGCTAGTCGATTCCGATACGATTCCAACATTTGGAACTGATTCCAATACCGAAAAAAAGAACCGACATTCGATGTTGATACGTTCCACACCCAGCCCTGATGCCCTGACATTACCGTCCTCCTCCTTCCCTTCCCGTCGGGACCGGCCGTTTGAACAGATTCTCGCCATTCCAAAAAGTGGCCGATTTTCTATATCGGGTCCGATGCCCGCTACGGGCGAGCCGACCGAACGTGCCCAGCAGGTGCAGGGCTTCACTGATTATCAGTTTTTTCGACAAGTGTGCGTGCTGAGACCGTGCCAGACCGTTTAATCGGTTGCTTCCTGCGAGGCGTTCCTGGGCGCAAAGCCCCGTTCATTTCTTGCCAAGGATTAATGTCATTTCACCGAATATTCTCATCCCCGCAACTAACCGCAGTGCCCCGGTAGTGATCCCCAATGTCATTCAACAAAATACCGCATGAGCTAGATATAATCTCCAATAATGCTTTAAAAAATCAGGAAAATGTAAAAATAAGAAAAGTATCAATGCTATGCGCTGACATAATGTTCGTAATCCAGACATCACTTATTCTAAGACGCCTGTTATGACTTTCGCTGAACAGTAAGAATGAGATTCCCATTACCGAGTCAGTTTTGAAAATAACATGACTTGACATTCCCGCGGACCGTTTAAAAACTGGTGTGTTCTTTAAGCTTTTCGATACACGCGTTAGCCACGACCTTTTGGCGTTCATCATGTTGACATATTGCCTGCAAACGTTTTCGAAATGTTCCAGATGGTTTCGAAGACATTAAATTAAATGCGTGGGTTTGTTCAGCCTATACCAAGCGAAAACTGGTATACGCATAAATTTTTGATTTAGCTCTGAAATTTATAGAATGTCATAATCGAAAACATTTAGGTCTCAAAGATTGTTCAAAGGCAAATATAAATTGCGTATGCCGTATCGGACTGCCATGTTTGCCACTAAATCTGCCTTCTGTAGGCAGATATTCTGTAACCTTCTGTAACCTACCAATAACATATTCCATCTCCTTCTAAATTCTGAACATTCTGAGGTTTTTCCCAAATTCAGATTTCTATTTTTATTTCACATGTAACGAAATTTCCGACGGTATTCTAGCTCTGAAACCTAGAAGTCATTTACTTACTCTGAGTTCTTATCTACCCCCAGATCCATTTAATGTTTCCTTTCTGATACATGTTTTGTTCGCGGCGTCTTAGCAGCCTTCCAGAACATCAACCCAAAAAAAACCCAAAAGGTCATTTATCTTGAGTTCCAGTCTACGGACAAGTCCCCATAATGTTTCCTTTCTGATACATGTTTTGTTAGCGGCGTCTTGGCAGCAGCACTCCTGAGTCAGCAGCGTTTGCTCTAAAAGCCCGTCCCCGCTGCTGGGGCAGGTAAATGCCGCGCTCGAGAAGTCGGTGGGTAAACGGCACTCGACGGGTGCCAAACCAAAGGACATTGCTGCCGTGGCCGCCGCGTTTTTGCATGCTACAAGCCAACGGCAAAGCTCGGGGAATGCCCTTTGGACTTGCAGTTCCTTTTCGCCTAACGCCGCCGCCAGGAGCCGCAGGCAGGAGGCGTCCGCTTAATAGACGGCTGCCTTTTGCTAGCAGCACCACCTGCACCCGACACCTTCGCAGTTTATTTATTTGATTAGGCGAGAGCGCGCGCGATTGTGTGCCATTGTGTTCTTTGCGAGATCCGTCTGATTCCGGTGGACCGACGCTTTGCATCAAGCCGCTTTAGAGAATCCAGGTTGAATGGTGAGAATGTCGGCAGTGGTCGCACCGAGCGGCACCGGCGGCGACGATGGCCCGTCCAAGAGGGACAAGGAGCGCGCCATCGAACGCGAAATCCAGGATGCGGTGAGTGATATTTGCACTTGGGATTCTGGCTGTCAGCTACCTTGCCAAAATTTTGCTCTTAAAAGGACATATGGCTGAATACGGCGGCTTGGACGACGACGATGACGACAAATTCAACGACCAAAAAATGAACCCGTAAAATCTTAAGTGTGGTTTTGCCCCTTGTATAGGCGCACTTTTCGCGGTTCGACTACTGAAAGTATCACAAGAGTTGGGAATGAAATTCACACAAGTAATTTCCCCACGTCTTTCGGAAGGTGTTCGTTCCGGATGTCCTTGTTTTTCTTATATTTGCCGCTGAGAAAAACGAGGTTATCCGTTAAAAAGTTCTTATTTTGATTCTTGTTTTTACCGGCCTCCGTAACAAACTTCAAAGCGGGGTAAACATGCTGTTTTCAAAGCGTTTAGCCCGTCATGTGTCTATCTCATGAGCCACTTCAACCATCACCCGTCAAGTGGTTCTAGCAGGTCCAACCACTAGACGTCATTCGATGACGTCGCTATCCGACCGACTGAAACGCAATGCGTTTCAGAAATGGATCGACCTGAGTGCGCAAGATGTTGACGGGAATTCCGCCTTAATCCTAGCCGTGCTGTCGAATCGATCGCACATCGTAAAGCTGATTCTGGAGCGAGCCATCGACTGTAACCGGTTCGACGAGGTACGCTTCGTCGACAACAGTCCACCACCATTTTATGAATGCATTGCAGGTGTTCATGTTGACGAACAACAACGGCGAGAGCGCCTACAGCATCGCAATGCGGCACGAGAGCCCCGTCTGTGCGCAGATCATCGAAGAGATGGCGGAGCAGGACAAGTACCGCAACAGGAAGAAGAAGATGGTAAGTCGCTTGAGGCGCATTGGCCACCTGCATGCGCACCAGCATTGAGCGGGTAGCGGAGTTTCGGCAATCTGGGTACTGGCAACCGTTATGGAAAACGCCAAAGCAATTCTTGTGCCGTCCATTGCAGGCGCCACTTGGTTGACCGGTTTGCTTGGTTGATGAAGAACCGCCTGATTTTAGGACTTTCACGTGCTACAAATAAGGAAGCAATTGACTGATTTATTTGACTTTTCCTGGTGCTCGGTGTCCGGCCGCCTAAAAATCGAATTCCATCTGGCCACCCTGGCGAGCTCTCCCCTACATCCACCTCCTACATTCAACGACTTATTCAACAGTAAGGCTAGCTAAATTGGCGGTGGTGCCTTTATTCGAAGAAATTCGGCTTGTCCTTCCGTCCGCATGAGTATCCACTCGTTCAACCGGGTGATTCTTTGAGAAGCGTTACAAGTGTGCCGTGTCATTAATCCGAACGCCCTTTGCCCCTCATGATCTGCATAGAATTTACATCAAAGCTCCATTCTGTCTCTTCGTTCCATCGTTCTGTTACCTTGATCTGTGTTGCTACACAGATCCATCATTTTGCTACACTTGCACGAACAATGGGCTGAACGTATGCGCAATGTCCGGCTTCAAGACGGAACATCAACGATTCGCTGACGCTAAGCGACGTCAGGAACAATCGTCCTATTTTCTCAAAAGCTTTGTCCACAAGAAGCTTGCTAGTACATACCAAGCCTTGCAAGATGTCATGTACGCATTGTCTATAACGGTACCCCTCGACTTCAGGTTCCCATTAGGGCTTCCTGGTTCACCATATCAGAACTTGTTATTTTCCGACACATAGACGGGCCTTGCCTTCTTCGTAACAGGGTCGGCTTTATCAGACGAAAAACAAAAAAGTCATGAGCATTTTTATTTTGAAACACCCCCAAAAACGTTGCTAATAGTACCGCTGAGGCACTGTATGGGGAATATGGCATCCTATAGAAATCCGCTGAAACAACTAAACCTTGAACAAAGGTCGTCTAATCGTCGACGTGCTAGAGCAAACCCAAAATACGGGTCCATTAATGCTAAAAAGTCCAATCTTCTTCTTTTGCTTCTGCGTATCCATGAAAATCACGTGTGCTAGTACGTGAAAATGTGTGTTTGGCGGTGCCAAGAATAACCGTGTACAGCACAAACAAAGGATCGAGGTGAAAGAGTGGTAAACAGAGCACTAAGTTGTGCGTGTAAAAAGTGGAAAGGAACTTGGCTGGCATTTACCATTCGCAACGTGAGAGGAATATCAACAGCATAATTAGCGGTTGACTCTGGGAAAACAGTTGAGAAGACAGGGATGCAAAAAGTGTTTCGGCCCTCGGTACAAAAGTGACATCAGGAAAGAAAAGTAACGGACAAACTGCACGTTCATCTCTTAAACGGGCTTTACGTTGTTTTTTTGTGGAGTTTTCGAGTTTAGATTGCTTCGTTGGATGCATTAGGCGTTAGCTGCAAAAACGCAGAGACTGAAAGTTGGTCTAACAACGTTTTGGACGGCTTGAAGGGAACAGTGAACGGGTTCGACGTGGAGGTAGAGAAAGTCACGACTCTAAGAGTCTTGTGCGCGTGTGATCCTTGAATTGTCATTGCACTGAATTGAAGGACATTGCGACTAGGGCTGGGGACAATTCGGCTTTGGCTTCGATACTGGATATTTCTTGTGCTTTCCCGTTCGGTATTCGGGTTCGGTCCAAATGATGGAAGGAACCGAATCTTTTTGGTTGCCTTCTCGGGCTTGCCGCAGGGGACATCAACCGAAATTATAGGCAACGATTGACATTTTTTCACTGAAAAATTGCACTGGTGGCGCATAGCGGCGGACAATTCCTACCCTCGCGAGTAACGCATAATTTGTGGACGCTGCCTACACCTACAGAACGCTTGGTACAGATTCGGAGTCGGACTCGATTTTAAATTTTTGCTTTGATTCGGATTCGGTCCTGAATCCTAGACCCAGCTCCGACGCGTAAGCTTCCACCATTCCTCTGGTCCTGCGGTATTGAGCAAGCTTAGGTACTGGGGCGCCGCGCGGTTTTTTTCTGTTCCTTGCTGACTCGCCGTGCCGCTTTCCGTTCCGTGCAGAGAAAAATACCTCTTTCCGTTTCTTAGAATTGTCCACCCATTGCACTGAAACGGCAAATGACGGAAGAATGACACAGCACGGCAAAATGCCGGCGACGAACCCTAGTGTTCCTCCATCTTTCTCTAAACATCGGCAAACCCTCCCGTGTACCGTATGCCGTACCGAATTGACCCCCCTCCCCCCGTACCGTTTGAGGTACGATCGTACGGCAGAGCGGTACGATACGGATGGCGACCTTTACTTTCTTCTGTTGTACAACTGAATAATGGTTCAACCTGCCTTCCTCCCCCCCCCCCAATGGGTAAGACATACGAATGAGGTAGTGTAGTGCTGAACGCGCGATCATCTGCTGGTTCGTCCTCGTCAACTCACGTCATGCCGACCTGGTTGGTACAGAAGAAGGAAGCTAACCTGGAGGTCTGAATCCTACCCAATCATGACCATTCAGTTTCTCGGACCGTACTAAACCTAAACCGGTTCCATAGTTTATCTAGACTCTAGTACCAGTACTGAAAAGTCGTTCCCAAGCACAAGTACGAGTAGCGGCCTCCGCACGATTACTCCGATAGAGACCTTACAAATTTTACACTCTTTCTTAGCTTTCACTTCTGACTGTCACTGATCGAATGGGGACGATGTCGTGCGAGAAAGTTTTGGCATACGATACCGCTAGTCACAGAAGGTACGCCTAGCGACCCTAATGTCGTAGTTTGAATCGGCCGCGCCGCGAGCACATACTCCGTAGTGGTCCCCGCTGTCATCGGCGAGAACGTAGGACATTCTAAATCTAGTCGGCGTTAATCAGCGAGATGCGCCACTTACCCGCTGCAGCAAATAGGTAACACCTGTGCCGTCTCGGGTTTGTCGCGGCCGCTTCTCGCCTCTCCGAGCGCCAGCCGCGTCTACGGTGCTCTTCGCAGCGCGGCGAGAACGCGTGGCGCAAAGTTCATTCCACCGCGCCGTTGCCACTTTTCGCTGTCGGCGGCGCCGTTTACCTTTGTTAGTGTACTTGTTTGGACTTTCCGCGAGCCCCACTTACCTGGGTAAGAGAGGTATCTACGCGTCTCTCCCGGCCGCCTGAAGTCCGCCGAGAGCCCCTGCAGACTGATAGGCCTTCGGGCGGACGGGTCGCCAAGGTACCGGCCGTGACGCCGCGCGGCGTATTTCCACGGCGGACGCTGCGGCAGTGGATAAGCGGAAGAGGCCGCCGGTTGGCGGAGTTAATGAGCCGCTTCTCGACGGGTAAAACGCCTGTGGCGGCGGGTGAGGAGCGAGCGAGGAGTACCATCCTCAACTCACTTTTGGAGCATTGCGTGCCGACCGTCACCGTGCTTCGAGTCGTTTTCCGCGTGCTTTCATCGTCTCGCATAGCCGTAGGGCCTTTGTTATAGCACCTGTTCGATTGCGTTTCAATCATAGGGAGGGAAATTATGATACGAAAAGTCACATTAATCATACCAAAGGGGTACTTTACCTTAATCATTAATGAAAAATGTACACACTAATGCTAAGCACATGTTAAATGACGCTATCGGCCTTAATCACGCTAGCTAAAGTATGATATGCGAAGCGGTTCTTTCTTTGTCAGCCGGTAACGAAAGTGCCGGCGTCTGGTTACAGGGGTTGGTTCTTGATTTGTTGCATGCAATCGTGAGTAAAACCAGATAGGTAAAGATACGATCTTTTTTCTTCCGTCCTCAAGGTCAACCAAAAGAATTCTAGACGGATTTTTGCTTGTTAATCCGTAGCCAATTCATTTCGAACCAAACTGTAACCGTTCTCGAATAACGGTAACGGTTGGCACGCCGCCTTTCATCCAATGCCATGTAAGAACAAAGTCGGTATATTTTTTAATTCAATAGCGGTAGCAGTCTCTACCCGGTGTCCACTGTTGTTCGAACAAACACCTTTCTTTTGTTTCAGGCATCTTACTTTGCTCCATGTAGTTTGGAACAGCACGCACATTTTTTAATACGGATTCGCGGTCGTGCCAGCTCAAAAATGAACACGCTTTTACCAGTTGTTCGCATTAGACGGCTGAACTTTTGTTTGGTTCGGATCGCTTCTGGGTCAGCTGGTTTCTCGCTATTGATGCTGCTTGGCTTGCACCAGAGACCGGCGTACTTGCCTCATGCTTTTTGGCGTTAGGCGGTGAAACAATGCGTGCAAGACCAAAGGGTCTAGCTTACATCAACTTCCTTGTTCCGAATGCTCACGAGTAGCTCTAACTTAGCGAACGAACAAATGAGTGGCAGAGCATTTTTTGTATTTTAAACGTATATTGGACCGGTTTAGTTCCCGAAGTTGTTGCGTAACGCGGAAGTGCAACCGATGGCCCACCGGACGCCGACGACGCGCTTCCAGAAGATGCACCTCGCCAACGGCAGCGGCAGCGCTGACGCGTCGGACATCGAGGCAGAGTTGGACGCTGGGGAATCCGTAAGTACAAGTCAAAGTTACACCTCTTTCCGTGGCCCAGCCGCACTAGCCACAAGCGTGTCCGCTAATTTCGCAAAATGATTTTGTACTTAGTTTCCCCCTAAGCACTTCTAAACCGTCGAGTGTACTATGGTACACGGCAAGTGTTTGGTAACGATAATGCGGAATTGTGTTAGCGAAGTGTCTTATTCTTGTTAAGCTTTTCACTAGTACGAGTCCGCCAGTAACATGAAGTTTGCGAACGTTCGTTGTTTTTGTGCCGAAACTGCTTCCGACTTTAAACTGAGGTGTCAAAAACTGAGAGAAAATGGAAGGCAAAAATCAGCGAAGCGAATCCACACTCCGAATTTCAAAAAAACTTAGTACTTACATGGTAAAAACCCGGAGTTTTTCATGTGCCAAATTTTGGGCTATTTGGCGTTCCTGACCCCATTGAATGCTTTCGTCCTATCTGATGTTCTGACTACCTAGTGTTATGGATACGGTTATGCCGCAATCATGCCACAGGAAACCGTATATAGACCCCAATACCGTTATACTTTAAACAGTTTTATTTTTTACTTGCTAATACTGGTCCCGACTCATTAGAGTCAGTAGCTCAAACTGAGGTCAATACTGAACCCTCACCGCCAAGCGTGAAACACCCGGTACGGAAGTGGTCCAAGCACATACGGTACACTTTGTTCATCAATTATGCCGCACTTTCGCACCATCGGTACGGCCTAGAGCTACAGTCACTCGCTTTAATGTCGTTTTTCGTCAAGAGGGAAATGCTCACTTAAGCATACGCCGATGAAACCGGGAATGCTTTCAGCGAACGCGGTCGAGTACAATCGGTACGCTCGGAAGCACAGATTCTCCGATGGTTCAGCGTCACGCACGACAATCGTTGTAAGTTTGGAGCTTTACCATAGCTCAAACCATGTTTCTCCTGTTAGTGAGCACCCTAAAAATGAGGCCCTCGGATACGTGCAAAAAATAACTTCGAATTCACGCCCTAAAATGTTTGCACAGCGAATTTTTTAAAAATCGTAATAGGAAGAAGTTGCACAAACTCACGTGCACCACGCACACTTTTCCGCTGGCCGGGAGTTCCGAACATACTAGAAAAATAAGAAGATCCGACCCACTAATGTAAGAAGCGCGACAATAAACTTTCGGAAGATTTATTGTTACACAACGTTGTTCTTGTGACCCGGTTGTACTACACGTATCCGTTTAGTCACGGTATCACGAGTAGCAGCGAGCCTCGCTACGTGGCCCCGCCGGACCACGCGGATCAACCGACACCTCAGGCCAGTCTACTGCTCAGTCTCGGAGGGCGGCTACGGTCGTTCATGAATCGAAGGGTAAGCATGCCGGCGGGGTTGGCCGATGTTCAGCTCAACATGAGTTGCGCTTGGAGTTAGTGAAAACATTTAAATTCTGGCGGCAGGGCTCAGCATATAGCCGGGAATTTCGCAGGCTTCGACCGGGACCGAGCAATCCACGGCATCGAATACCCGACATTTTTTGCCAGTCGATGATAGGATCCGGTTTTAAATTTTGCAGTTTGGCTAGGATTTCGCAAGTGTTAAAGTGCTTTTTATTGGCGACACTTGTAGAAGCCCAGATCGAGAGTGCTAAGTGATTGTCACAATTACTATTCTCTTCTTGCAGGACGCGAGCTATGCACATTCACATGGGCCCATCCGAAAGCGTTCCACCAGCACCGAGATGCTCAACCGCGAGTTCAGCGCAATTGCGCCTCCGTCGGTACGTTGTGTCCCACCCAAGTTTCTACTCTCCCACGCTCCCATTCACGTGCCCAACACCCACTTTAGCCTCCACGCTTTTACCCAGTCGAGGAGTCTACTGAAGTCTACGACGGAAGTCAGCCGGACATCGTGCCGTCGTACCGTTCTCGAGGCTCGTCGCACGGCGAGTCGTTCAGTCCACGCGATAAGACGGGTCCGTCGTCGGCGGGACCGAAGCCGAGCAGTGCGTCGCGTTTCTTCCGAAACCGAGCCGCGAGCAGCCACGATTCTCGTGCCCGAAGAGCTTTGTACCGTGATGAGTGAGATGTATTTATAAACTTCTTCGCCGTACTCCGAAAGTAGCACAGATCCGGGACCGCAGCAATGGCGAAACTAAGTGCTAGGTCGTAACGGAGAGACGTAGGCTCGATGCTCATGAGAGATAAAATGCCTACACTACATACGAGTATGCATGGCCTATATACCAAGAACACTTGAAGGGTTATAGCAATATGCCGTCGAAATGTAAGTGAACTTTAGTAACTCAGCGCACAACTGCGTTGAATATGACGTAGCTATTTCCTTCGTGGGACTTCTTCCGTTGGTGTTCTTCAAAGCGGCAACGAAAGCCGCCATAAATTAGTTCCGCCGAAGGCAAATTTTTCAAGTACTGTCTTAGCTTTCGGAGGCATTGCCTTTAGCTAGGTTTCACACACTATTCGTGTTTTAGTCGGTTAAATCCAGCCAACCTTTGGAGAGCGCAACTCGAGCGGAAACCTGTGACAGGACGCCTGGTGTTCCATTGTTTGGGATTGCGTCAGCTGCGGTCTCGATGGCAAATAGTGCAATCATTTAGCGAGCGCACTTCGCACAAATACGCATCTTTCCGGTGTGCGGAATATATGGCTCATCCGAAACTGGCTATTCCCTAAGTTACGCCGCTATTCCGGCTCCATTTTAGTCGTGTTTACACTGTCGTTTTCCGCTAAGTTTAATGCGAATTTTGGTTCGTTATCCGCATCGAGTAAAACGTTATATTTTGGCTACTCACAACCAAGACGACCCGCAATGTCGTCCGTGCCGCGTGAAGTTCTCCGCGACGTTCTCCAACCGTTGGATCGATGGACACTCGATGACGTCCAATTCAGCAACCGCCGCTTTCTGCAGCTGGTCCTGGAGCGCATGTCGGATGTCTGCTTCCGCGAGATCGACTCTGCGGGTTTCATTGCGACGGACGTGAAGAAGGTCGGGATGTCGTTCTACTCTATTCACACCGGCGGTCGGTCGAAGCGGAAGATTTCGAACGATCACAAGGACTCTGCTCGCCTCTTCTCGCAATTCGTACAGGCGCTGCGAAGCTCTCGTGTCGCGCGCCTGGCCCTCTATGGTAAGAATATTCAACATACGTTTGAGATTTTGTGTCGACCACCATCATGCTCAGGATTGACCTGGGTCAGTTGCCCTTTCAACGTACGATCGGAGTGTTCCGGGGCTGTTCCTCTATTTCAGGGGTCGGTAGGCCTTTAGCACGATCCTAGCTTATAAAGTTTTAAACTGAACTTGAACTTGGTCCTTCATTAAATGAAGTACGCCAGCGGAATTCTTAATCGTACTATGAAAGGCTTTTTGACAAATAAGGATGAATCTTATTGTTGAGCTCAGCGTAAAGCGTGATTTCTGTACGGGTCACAAATTGCACGTTTTACGTTACTTTTCCCGACACATGGTGATCATCGAAACCAAACTTGCATTTAGAGCTCGTCTTCACGCCAGAGCTCGCGGCACTCATCCTCGAATCGCCGATCACTGTGCGCGAGCTCTGCTTCGATGTGGACAGCTGTGCCGAACTGACGCCTACACAACTCAACAAAGTCCTCCAGCATTTCTCGCCGACTGTCCTATCGCCGCTAGAGGGCCAATTTCGCGCGTCCCAAATCTCAGACGAGCTCGTCCGAGCTCGGTTCAACAACGGCATGCTGGAGGCATCGTTCCCGCATGTAGCTCCCGTTGACGGTGGCTGCTTCTTCGTGTCGGACGACGCGATCGTCGAGCTCTACATGCTGCAAGATATCCAGGTGGGCCAAGAAGAAGATGAACCATACGTACAGCTCGAACTGCACAACGGCAGTTTCACGAATTACCTCTTCAAACGGTTGGTAGAGGTAAGCCGTCTAGTTCCATGTTTTTTTTTGCTGTGACACGAGGTCTATGGGCCAGGTGGCTTACCTACTTGAACAATCACAGACAGCAGAAACGAGTCTTCCTCGTACGGACACAAAGTCTCATCCTCGTTGACAAAAGGAGCATCTTCCGGGCGTGATAAAAAATTGTGTCTGCTAAGCAATGTGGTATTACCGGCAGAATGTCTGGCTGCAGCATTCCTAAGTTCTCCGTTTAGGCAAGCTCGGTGTCCACGCGCACGCAGTCGCTTAAAATCGTCCTGTCTCCGTCGCCGGTCGAAGACGAGACCTTCACGACTTTGTGAAGCACCTTTCGTACCGCAACCGTGGCAAATGGAACCAGCTGCGCATCTACGACTTTCCCGGTGAGCAGCATGGAGCAACCGTCGCGATGCACCTTCAGATTGTGCTGCACCCGGACAAAAGGCTCAAAATTACCCGTGCTCTGCACACAGAGAGTCTTTTTTACGAGTCGGACGAATAGACTTCAGTCTTCTTACTGACCCTGCCTGCTTGCCTGTCGAAATAGCCTGCCGATCGACGAATAAAAACATGACTACTCATTTCAGTTGACGCCATTATTCCTAGTCTGCCAGTAGGAGATTGTAGTGGTCAGTAAACGTCTGCGTGGCCCAGTAATGCAGTAGATTTCTGATCGTCCACAACAATCGTATGATGCACTCTCAGGAATCTGAGCTCCACACACACTTACGAGGGCGGTCGCCATAAACGATTCTGTTGGATGGTCTTAAAATGGTTGTTAGCCGAAACTGCGGAGTCGGGCTTCGGATTTCGGTGCAGTCTTTGGCCCGGCTATTCGGGTTCAAAAGCGATTTTTCCCCGAACTTCAAGCTGGACAAAACGACTTACCGCTAGGCTACAGCCTTGAAGCAGTGCCCGTCTCGGAAGAATGAAACCAACGTCACCCCCCCGCCATTCAACTCAAACCAGCAAAGCAGCCCACAGCAAAACAATGAATCTGCTTTAGAGCAGTCTTGCGTGCAGTGATTGGGCCATTTGCAAAAGTGGCTAATCAGTTAAGCCTATGCTCGCTGTCCCAAGCGGATTGACGGATAGAATAGCGTCCTTTGTGAAGTCGATGACGGCCCGGCATGGCAAGGTAGGGTCCGCAAACCTAATAAAGCATCCTACTAGTATGTTCCAGATTCGTATCGGACTCTTGTAGAGCTAAAGTTTAACTTTTGTGCGAATCACACAAGCTCCATTTGAAGCGCTCGAAAATCTGAAATATTCTTCGCTTATGTCTTCGTGTATGCCGCTACTTAAGTGGAGAAGGACTTAGTGTGTTCAGCAGTACTCTAATGGGATGCCTGGTGTTCAGTCGGCTTGAACGGCGTAAACTGCGTCCTTGCTGACCATTTGGCGTAGGTGATTATTTAGCAGCCTTTGTTTTGATTAAAATGCACATTTATTACGCGTGAAAACAAGACGTGTCTAACACATGCCTACTCTGTTATATTACACGTGCGTGGTCGCCCTTAAAGCTGCCAAATGCAAGCGTACCAACATGCGTAGAGGGGCATAGGAAGTGTAGTATGCAACCGGCCGCCAGAGCATGTCGATCAGAGATTGACGCGCATGAGCACTTATCCCACAGGCTGAAACCAGCGAGCGTTTAGATAGCGCGTCTCGAGCGGAATCTGCGGCAGGGACGCCGGGTGTTCCGTTCGCTTGGAATTGTGTAGGCCTGATCTCGCTGACAACAGACACAATCCTTTAGCAAGAATGTTCGTATAAAACACCTATGATTTTTGGGTATGCGAAACGCACGACGTTAAATGCTTGCCTATCGGGAGCGCATGTCCACGACCGTTCGTAAAGACCGAAATTTCCGGTCCGACTTGTTGGCCATTTCGCGGCTGTTGTTCGTAGTTTTAGCGCGGCTATTGGTCCTTATCTCTGTGTAGTATAACGGAAGTGTTCGTCTCGGAGCGCCTTAGCTCCGCCCCGTTCCGAGTTCTCTTATTGCCAGCCGCCAGGCTAGGCAGTCTTGGTGTTCCGCATTCTCTGAGCCCGCCTCACGTTATTACGCTGCTAGCATTCCAATAAACGACTGGTTTGGACTTCGGGATCGCAGGAAGCTACAACGGTACAAGAGGTATTCGTAGGATAACGGCTACCCATAAGGTAGGTACCGTAAGGGCCATAAGGGCCGTAGCATATACCACCTTTTCTCACTGTATAACATCTGTCTAGCAAAACTCTGTACTTCAGGTGCGTTTCAACCAAACGGCCCACAATGTCATCCCTGCCGCGCGAGGTTCTCGAGGACGTTCTGCAACCGCTAGACCGTTGGACACTCGACGCCGTCCAGTTCATCAGCCGACGCTTCCTGCAGCTGATCATGGAGTGCATGTCGGAAGTCTGTCTCCGTCAGATCGAGTCTGGGGAATTCCGCGCACCTAGCGGGAATACGAGCGGCAGCTGGCACATTGACGTCGACGGTCCGCCAGGATGGGAGATTAGGAAGGACACCACTCGTCCATTCTCGGAATTCGCGCAAGCGCTGCAGAGCTCACGGGTCGGGTACTTGATGTTCAGGGGTAAGTATAGTAAACGTATGTTTGGGAACACTTCCAGGATTCTGAGATCTACGTGCTTGTGCACTGCGAAACATGTGCTGTGAATTTATCCTGAAAGAATTGACTGTGATTCTGGTTTTTCGCGGCATGACAATCCTGAATCACTTGTCTTTAGAGCTCGTCTTCACGGCAGAACTTGCGACACTCGTCCTGCAGACGCCCATCATTGCTAAAGTGCTCAACTTCCATGGTGGAAGCTGTGCCCAACTGACGCCTACTCAACTCCGCAAAGTCCTCGTACACTTCTCGCCGACTGCCCTCTACCTCGAGTCCTGTGGCCTTCGCGTGTGCCACCTTTCTGACGAACTCTTTCGAGCAATGTTCAAGAAATGCTTGCGGTACACATTTCTCCGAGAGCTGGAGCCAATCGACGGGGACGTCTTCTGCGTGACGAACGACTTAGTCGTCGACTTCTGCATGCAGCAAGACGTCCAGGTCATCGAAGCACCAAGTGATAGTCCACCCGCGTCTCCTTCTCGTCGAATCCCACACGCAGAACTGAATTTGAAGGACGGCACTTTCACGAAGGACCTCTTCAAGCGTTTGGTCGAGGTAAGCACCGATGTTAGCGTACCGCAGTTCAACCATGTNTAATGCCTCTACAAGAAACCACAAGCCCGATACAAGCGACTTCCAATCAAGTAGAGGCATGATGCGAACATTCACATCAATAATGAGTTAAAGCAAAAAGATAGCAATCTTTAAACAATTTGTCGTGGTGGTCGGTCGCTACTCAGTTGAAAGAAGACACTGGATGGGTGGTTGAAGTAAGATACGGAAGGTCGGAAGACGGAAGAAGGGAAGTCGGTTTCACTCGGCGGTGTGACGTCGGCCGCTTAGCCCTGGGCGCCATCCTCGCGCTTCACGAAGCGCTGCAGCTTGACGAAGTTCTGTAACATTCATGCGCGAGCAAACACGGTGACATTGGCATGTGTCATGGGCACGGACGGAATAGGGACCTTTTGGCTGTTTCCCAAAGGCTAATTTCGGCGCTAGGAAGGCTAAACAACAGCGGGGCTTCTCCGATTCGTTAGCTTGTAGCGGGCCACATTATGACGGAAAATGTACCTTCAGAGTTGTAGTGCAGCGGTGAAGTAGCTGTCCCTTCAGAATCGCGATTTCACGCATCGATCATGCATATTCAAGCCAAACGTCCACTAGTTTACCCGGTCGGAGTGTCGACTGAGGTCGGAAGCTAACGCGTCGTGCTGGACGTACCGCTCTCAGGGCTCGTTGCACGGCGGGAAAGTTCAGTCCACGCGGTAAGACGAGTCCGTCCTCGGCCGAACCGAAGCCGAGCGTGCGTCGCGTTTCTTCCGAAACTTGGTCCGTGTACGATATCTAGGTATGTTGCAGCCGATAATGTTTCTTAGCCGGAAACGTTTCCAGCTAAAATGTCAGCCGATAATGTTTCTATTCAATTTCGTATTCCTTAAATCGCGCTTTCTGGGGTTCCTTAAGCCTAAGCCTAAGCCAAATCAAACAACTTAATGGCTAGCCATAAACGTTTCCGGCTGATACTTTAGCCGGAAACGTTTCCGATTGAGAACACAATCGGCTGCAACGTCTACAAGGGCGTAGCAAGTCTTCGTTATGAGTATGACTGCCTCCTTCGTGACGAGCACTTCGTGACACAGTCGGAAGACTTCGGCATGTTCTTATCTGCCCCAGCTTCGGAGGCCGACAAACGCATTCAGTTCCGTTATCGAGGATATTTGACTTCAGTGTCGTACAAAGAACATGCGGTTATTCTGTTGACTCATTGACTTCGTTTGCACGTACAAAGTTTATGAAACCATTGGAGTCAGAACAGTAGCGGCGGCTCAGCACTGTTTTCTCATCGTCGACCTCTGCCGGCCTGGACGCCATTCTGCTCTCAAAGCTTATGCATTGATTCGGCGTGCCTTTTGAGCTCTGCAAGGGCGTCTAAGTGTCAGATTGGCTCACCGAACTGCTTGATGGCAATTTCTTAAAAACCTAGAAACTGCCTTTATTTAGAGCGAGCAGACGTGCGTACAAAAGAATGACTCCTTCTAGGAACACTCGTCGCAAAATACGTTGTTTAGGCAAGCGAAATGCACCGTCGTTCTCTACTGAGCGTCCACGGATCGGTCACGTGGAACTAAATGGATGGGACAAACATGTGATTGCAAACATACGGAAGCCTCCAGTGATTCGGAGTTGGTGATCAGGAAGGCGATGAGGAAGCGCTTGAAAAGCTGGAGTATTTTCATTCTGCCTTCGTGAGGTGTTTCCTGTTGTGGCTGTTTTCGGGAAAGTCGCCAACGACATCAGAAAAGCCGCCGTAAATTAGCTCTTGCTCCGGCACTTTCCAGTTACTGCCCAAACGGTTAATACCTTTGTTTTTTGCACACAATTCCAGGCTGCTCTGATGAAATTCGCCCTCGGGGGGCGAATGACCCCTCTCGGGGGGCGAACAGTGCAAATTTTTCGGGCCCCGGGGGGCGAAATTTTTGGCTCATTTTTTTCGGCTTTGCGCGCGCTCCGAAAAAACGTGCAGTACAGTAGCGCTTCCGAAGGAAAGCACGTTTTTTAGCCCGCCCGCAGGCGTTACCAGCGAAATTTTTGCTACGGCCATGTAGTCCTATAGTGAAATTGCACGAAAAAAACTTGAACGGCGGAAATCTTCATGACGTTTTTCCGTTGTAAATCGCTGTTTTAGCCCGCCGCAGGCGACGCCAACGATTTTTCGTGCAACAAAGAAATATCATTGTACAAATTACCTTTGGTCGGAAGATTTTCGAGGATTCTTGAGCTAATTTGGCGAAAAATACAATGACTGTTTGCGACGACCATTCAAAAAGCAATGAGGTTGTAGAGTCATACACGCAAATAACCCGCCGCAGGCGCCGCCAGAGCGATTTCTGGGCCTTGTATGTAAATGCATTGAAAATTTGACGTACCTTGGAATTTTTCGTCATTTTCGCCCCCCGGGGCCAATTTTTTCGGGGGGCGAAAAAACCCCTTCGGGGGGCGAAACCCCCCCCCCCCCCAGGGGGGGCGATCTGAGCACCCTGCACAATTCGCATTTCACTCGGTTAAATCCAGCCGTCATTTAAAGGGCGCCTCGACTCGAGCGGAACTTGCACAAGGGCGGCTGGTGTTCCGATGCCCGGATTTCATCAGCTGCGACCTCGCTAACCAAATGGAGCAATCATTTAGCAGACCCAATCCGTAAACAAGGTATTCAATTTTTGGATGTGCGAAAGACGCGGCAGAACTGAATGCACACAGTGGAAGTGACGCTTTCGTTGTCAGCCGCGAAATACCAAATTTTATGTCCAACTAGCCGCTATTCCTCTGTTGTTTACCACATGCCTAGTTTAATAAGAAGTTTGGGTCCATCAGACTATCAAGTAAAGTGGTGTATTTCAGGTGCGTCTCGACAAATACGGGCCACAATGTCCTCCGTACCGGGCGAAGTTCTTCGGGACGTCCTGCGACCGCTGGACCGTTGGACATTCGACGGCGTCCAGTTCACCAACCGCTGCTTTCTGCAACTTATCATGAAGCGCATGTCGGAAGTCTGCCTCCGTCAGATCGACAATGCGACCTTCCGGGCACCGGACGAGTACGAGAGTCCGAACGTGAGCTCGTACACGATTCGCATCGACGGCCGGCCGGAGAATTCAAATGCAGGCGGGGACACTTCACGTCGCTTCTTAGAATTCGTGCAAGCATTGCGGAGCTCTCGCGTCGCCCACTTGGGCCTCACCCGTAAGGAGGTTATCCTAAGTTTGTGTGATGCTCGACAATGTGAATGCTTAGCAATGACGCAGTATACGTGAAGACCTTTCAGAGCATGCTTGAACCATTAAATGAAGTTCATATGTGGGTTTTTGAGGGACAGAAAAATCCAAAATTCTGAAAGGTTTAAATCCTTGGACGTCAAAGAACCCGAGGCTGGTTAAATCGTTTGACAAGCTCTGAACTGTGAATTATCTAAGGCAGCACTGGGAAATCCTACCGAAACCACAGTTTTGCGCATGGATGAAAGAACATGATTTTTTCATTGACACTATCTTACAGCTAGAACCAAACTTGCTTTTAGGCGTCTTCACGCCGGCACTCGTGACACACGTCCTCGAAGCACCGATCACTGCGCGTAAGCTCGCCCTCGGTGTAGGCAGTTGCGCTGGACTGACGCCTGCCCAATTCCACGAACTCGTCCTGCACTTGTCGCCGACTTTCCTGTTTCGGGGCTGTCACCATCGTGCGTGCCACGTTACCGACGGACTCCTTCGAGCACTGAGCAACATCCGCGTGCGGGGTATAACACTTATGAATAACCCGCCAGTGGACGGTGGCAGTTTTGGCGTGACGGACGACGCAATCATCGACTTCTGCGTGCAACCGGGCGGCGAAGACGGGGAACTGAGAGCGTTCGGAGGACACCTGGTGTTGCACAACGGCAGTTTCACGCAGAACGTTTTCAAGCGTTTGGTTAAGGTAAGCCGCAAAACTTAGTTTAGGCTGAGACGTGGAAAGTCGGTGGTATAATCGGAGAATGTTCGGTTGCGACACATGTTAACATGCTCCGCTTAGGCAACTGCGGTGTCAACGCGCACGCAGCCGCTACGAATCGCGGTGTCCCCGGTACACTTCCAGGACGAGGACCTTCGTGACTTCGTGCAGCACCTGTCGTACCGCGACCGTGGCATGCCGTGGCAGTTGCGCATCTACGACTTCCCCTGCGAGCAGCCTGGAGCTGCCGCCGCGATGCATCTTCAGATCGTCCTGCACCCGGACAAAAGGCTCGAACTGATCCGTGCTCAGCGCCCAAACAGCTGCTTTGTCGAGTCGGACGAATAGACGTCCTCGTTAATTGCCCTTACCTGTTGACCTGTTAAAATAGCCTGCAAATAAAATGACAATCAGAAGACGCCGATCAGCTGAAGTCATTTTCCGCGTTTGCCGCAGCCGATTGCAGCGTTCAAAAGCTCGGTCAGTTTACGCAGGTACCACCTGCATCGTACGTTATCGTAAATGTTCTAATTGTACCAACTGTATGTGACTTAACACTACGAAATAGTAGGCCACATTCGACCAAGTTAGAAGGCCCCCTACTTTTAGGGCCGCCCGTAAACTTTTGTGACACGAAAGAGTAATGTTTCATGACCGCTTTTCGAGCCACCGTGATTCCTTTCCCTACTTTTTCACAGCGATCTGGGCTAGGTGGGCGTCAAATCTAAGGCCTAGGTTTTGTTAAGCCATGAAAGCATCAAACATTCAGCCAACCTCTGCCAAAGAACCCCTAAACCACCTATAGGGCCGCTTGCGCCTGGCTATGTCACGATAGAACACCTTCAGGTCAGCATGTAGACCACGAAAAAGGGTAAATTACGAATGAATTTTTGACGGTAGTGCTCAAAGGTCGCGTCGGGCTTCTGAAGGGTCCTATGTGAATCAGCACGTTAGAAAGGAGGGTAAGCTCACGTGGGTAAGTGCTAAAGATCAGCCACCGACACCCGACGTGCCGTACGGTAAGGGGCGGCAGTACGGGCGTAGTACGATATGGCCGTAGTACGGGCTAAATGTCGAGAAAACCAAAGATGTACCGTACTCCGTACTGGCCTGAACATGCCGTAACGAAAGTACTGGCAGTACGGTACGGTACGCCGTACCACCTGTATGGTTGCCGACCTTTAGGACGCATGCTATGTACGTGTGGTAGGTCTAGAGCTATAACCCGTGCAAATGCACTATTTCATTCAGACAATCCAACCTCATTTTATTAACTCCACGCATAAACCTTGAAGAGAAGTAAGAAAAGTGTGGCAAGAACTGTAGCGAACCGGATTAAACATTCACATAAACGAGGATAGCAAGAATTAAACAATTTGTCGTGGTGGTAGATCGCTACTCAGTTGAAAGAAGGCACTGGATAGGTTGCGTGGAAGAAAGATACGAAAGGTAGTCGATCGATTATCGAAAGAAGGAAGAACGGAAGTCGCTTTCAGTTGGTGGTCGGACGTCGGCCGCTCAGCCCTGGGCGCCGTCCTCGCGCTTAACGAAGCGCTGCAGCTTGACGAAGTTCTGTAAAGAGCGACGAGTGCGCGAGCAAACACTGTGGACACTGGCATGTCATGGGCACGGAGGAGGGATCTTTTGGCTACTAATTTCGGCGCTAGCTAGGCTGAAAATCAACGTGACTTCCTCCAAATCGTTAGCTTCTAGTGGGCCGTAATTGACTGAAGGCCTACCTTCGGAGTCGTAGTGCAGCGGTAGTAGCGTCCCTTCGGAATCACGATGAGATCGCCGCGCTCCTAAAGAAACAGGATAAGCTTAGTGCGTTTCCGATAATAATATGTGCTCAGAAATTGAGCGTTATTAGGGCTAAATATCGGTAAAGCGAAGCCGTACCGTACTGACCCACACACTAGAGTTCGGCGCGCGTACCAAGGTACGGGCCAAACCCGTACCCGTACCCGCATTATACGGCACGGCAACACGGCACGGGATGGTCCACCACGGGTACGGGTACGGCACGGGTGCCAGAAATAAGCCGTGTTTTATGCCCTGTTAGTGTACATGGCTCGGCATTCTTGGGCCCACCACGGCGCGGCTACATGGCACGGGAGGGAGCACCACGGGTACGGGTACGGTACGGGTGGGTCTACCACGGGTACGGCACGGGGTACCAGCGTCGATCTCTACCACACACCCGTGCCGTACTTCTTAGCAAATCAGCACGGTACGCGCCGTACTGTGGTGCGGCCCCCGACCTCACCTAGGACTAGGGGTCGTCGTCGGTCGGCACTTACCATGTGAATGCGAATCCACTTGTCGTCCTCGTACTCGACGTCATAGTACATCGCGCCCTCGAGCACCATGCACACGGTCTCCTCGGTCTTCTCCACCGGCTCGTACATCAGGTCCAGCTGAAAATGGACACTGCATTGCGTGGTAGGAACAAACATTCTGCTACGAAGCTTTTGGTGGGCAGTTTATAAATACGTACCTTCGTCTCCAGGTCCATGAGACTCTCGTCGATGGTCATGACGTCATTCGAGGCCACCTTGCGCTCGTTCTTGACGCGAGAAAGACGCTTCTTCATCGCGACCATATCGTCGAGGTCCACCTAGAAGCATGATCCATGATTCCACGTCAACCATGAACGTCGGTCCTGCGGAATTCTACGTTCGCACCAACAACAAACCTTGTAGTGAACGACGCCCGCCATGACCTGCAGCTGGTCCTGCGAGAGCATCTTCGGCGGGAACACGTGATGCGGCATGCGGCGGTCGCCGGTCGGGTACGACTCCATGATCCAGGCCTGCATGATGAACGCGACGGGAAAGCGTAAACCGGTGCTAAAAGTTGTTTATTTTTGGAGGAGCATGCGGATTAATTCGCAGTGAACGCGAGACACGCTAATAAGACACAAACTACACGACAGTAAGTTTCGAATGACGCATAGATCACGTATAAGCTTGGATAAACATGAGACTCAGTTGACAATTCAGGCTAGGGTTTCCGTCTAAGGACAGCGTGGAGGAAACCCCGCAAGGTCAGCGCAAAACAAGGGCTAAATTATCCGCTTCTGCCGGCTTTCTGCAGGTACATCTTGCGCAAATTTCGACCTAGCTGGGCCTGACGCTGGCAAAGAGACCCAACACTCTTTAGTTAACACTGGCGGACGGTACTTGCTACCGGACGTACTGGCGGCCTCTTCGCTTCCGAACCGTGAAGACAGCGGACTAGGTACTAAGGTGGCCAAGATGTCCACCAGTAAGGGAAAAGTTCCCGACTATTGACCCAGCAGCGATCACGTGACCGGTTGTGATGCAGCTGAGTGAAGAATAAAATAGCAATTAGCGCGGTCAAGCGCAAGCGACGACGCGCGTGAAGCTTCGCTCCGCGGCGGCTGACCTTTTCGCATGTACGTGTGGGCGCGCGGGTCATGCTAGCGCGTCCGCAGCCGCAGCTTCTCGAAAGTCTCGACAAAGAACCTGATTTCGGAAGCGCCCCGAACTTGCTAGCGATGATCTGGGATGCTCGGATGGAAGACGGGTGAAAACGACTGGGGAAGAAAGCTCATCAAGCGCGACAAGTCCCAGCTTGTGGCAGAATGTTGGACCGACGAGAATGCGGCATGAACGTGAGTATACATGCATAAATCGGGCCCATGATGAGTTGATAAGTGTCATAAAGAAAAGGCTTGATAAGGCTAGCGTGTCATGACGATATTTTGCTAACACTAATTAATGAATGAAGGACGTCGAAGTGGGTAAACCATGTATTTCAAACTGCTAAAGTCGTCACTTTTCACATCATCGGTGTTTCGCTATGCAAAAACCTAGCTTTCTGTTCAAACCTGAGGGGTTTCATCGGAAGCCGTAGTCTAAAAAGACGTGAACGGAAATTGTAAAATCAACCGATTTGCTGGAAATCTCCAAATCAGGGCCATAGCCCTGATTTGCTCTCGCTTACTCAGATACACTGGATGCAAGGTACAAAGTTCCTGCAGCTACGATGACACACGGGGCCAAAACACACTGTCAGTCACGAATAAGCTCCCCTTCTCCAGCTGTTCTTTACCCTTCGGAATAACGGATGAGAATAACATGCCATCGCCCCGTCACCTAGATCAACCTGCGTACTAGTGAACTCGGCGCATCGCTGCATAAGAGGCTGGTGGCGATGCCCACCCGCCGGCCCTCTCTCCGCGTATCTTAACAAGCGCAGCAAAACATGCGGTCACTTTTTTCTTCCCACATGCACTCACTCCGGGTGCGCGATGAAATCGAGCTGACCTCAAAACACGGCCCCACCGCGAGGGCTGACCTCGCTGGAGGGAAGCATCGCGCGCTGGAGGCAGGGAGACGAAGGAGGAGAAAGGAACGTCGCGAGGAGTGTGAGGAGCGCGATGATCTCCTGCGGACAATGATGTGCGCATCGGGCGCTGGGGCGGCTATATGAAATCCCTCCAAGCGGAGGTTGCAAAAAATGCGCCGGCTGTTGTTATGCGCGAAATTCCTTGATCCGTGGGATGATGAGGGTAGTTGCCGTGCCGTCGCTGCGTGCGAAAATCGTACGTATAGCCGAGCGTATCAAGCACTGCTTGGGCATGCGAAGGGAACCTGGCTTAAATGGGGGTCAGCTATGGCTAGGTATCTGAATATGTTTAGTGAGTTTAGGCCTCGGTATTTCTGAAAGGATATGAAGTCGAGCTTTCTTAGTGATTTTCTGCGGTCAGCTCAGCGAAATGCCGCTAGGATTGCCCAGCAACAGCGTTATTCCCTCATCCCCCTGAGATGATCATACAGTTTCGGAAGGCCCAACGACTGTGTTTTCTTGGGAAGCGTCCCGCAATACGCCACAATTTCTGAGATTCGTGAGATTTTTGCTCTGTTTGGGCCGATCACGTGCGTACCCGATACGTTCCTTGACCTCACAGTAAGCCTTTTGGACATATACTATTCCCACACGTCGCTCCGCGTGGACGCGTCAACAAAATGTACCAACCGTCACGGATGTCATGTCGACGCGCAACGGTCAACTGTCGCTAATTGCTGGGTTGTACAGCAGCGATACCTC
>JNEY01000041.1:23413-76414 GCA_020875895.1 Aphelenchus avenae | reverse complement strand
TCACAGCTGGGCTGGGGCAATGGTTACTTCCAAACTAAGGCCATATTTGAATAGATAACGACGAACTAAGTATTTTAAGACGAAGAGAGAGTTCTGCGGAGCAAAAGAAAAAAGTTATGAGCATTTAAAATTTTAAAATTTCCCAAAATTCATCGATTTAGAATTAGACCCCCCGGGGGGTTTATTAGAGGAAATACGGTATGTGCCGACAGTTAGAGCTAGTCGCCAGATGCCTTGTCAGTACGCGTCGCGGGAAAGTTCGTTTAAAAGAAGACGGACATTGGCTACGCTAATGTTTTCCACGCCCATCGCATTCTCGTTGTTTGAACAGGACACGTCTATTGTTGCAGCATGATGCTGGCGGACGCCAACGGGCAATTCGTCACTGATATACTCCAGATAAACGCCTTTTTGGAATCTTTGGCGCGGGATCCTAACGGTATGCGAAGTTGTGCGCGGCCTTGGCCCCTGGTGTTAGGGGCGGGGTTAGGGAGTCTCATACCTGTGTGACCAGGCGTGACGAGGCGGGGATTTGGAGGGGGCTTGATGTCACGCTAAGCACTCGATAAAATGGCCCGCCGCTAGGCGCCGACCGACGAATTGATCACTACATTTTTGAAATGTTACCTTAAAATTTCAGCGCCTCGAGCTGCCAGCTGAGCACGTTTTCACCAAGTATGCGTTCATTTAGCTGTAGTTTGCATTCAGATTCGACGAGTGTGTTAGGCGAAAACGATGAAAAAACAAATAGTAAAACGCTCGCCGCAGGCGGTACAAACGGATTTTAAGCAAAAAAATTGACCAAGTGTTGTGAAAATTTATGTTGGCGTCGCTGCCGCGGGCATTTTTTACCTAGTGCTTATAAAGTGATAATTACCATTACCACTTTTTTTCTGGCCATTACCATTACCATTACATTTCCCACAGAGCCATTTTGGTGCCATTACCATTACCTATCATTACCATTTCCCACTAGCCGATTTCTGGCCATTACCATTACCACCATTACCATTACCATTACTCCGGGCACTGTCTACGAGGTGTCGCTTATCGTCGCTATTCCTACCCTGCCGATTCAGAATGTCACTTCGGCTACGCACGTGAATGACGAGACGCGGGAGGAACCGACGGTGGAGAAGTCCTTCGACGACGTTCGCATCTTTGGATACCGTAGTTACATAACGCTGGTCGTTAACATCAAGCGTGGACGAGCCAGCGCGTAGTTTGTATCTGGCTCTACTTATTTTGTTGGCCAGCAATGAATACTGTGTCGAAATACAAGCATTCCCTTTCTCGTTAATGAATCGCTATTGAGGTGGATCACGGTCATTTTTACTTGTATCTTTTACCTCATTAATATTGTTTGAGGTTGGAGGTAAGCAGGCATGTAGAAAACCGACAAATGGGGACCTAGATGTTTATTGCCGGTAGGCAACGGTCCCCTCTTGCCTACGCTTTCTGGAACGTAAGTACGCGACTCGTGTCAGTCGACATCCCTCAGAGCGCTCATTGTTCTCTCTGTTCCAGACAGCGACAAAGAACGCCCGTCAGAAGAAAGCATTCGATGCGTTGAGCAATCGCTGTCGAGTGTCGAGATTCGCATTGGACAGGGGAATGAGAGTCGTGCCCACTTGCTTTCTGCGTACGTAACGTTATGTACAGAACAAGGGATAATGGAAAAGAGGCCAAAAATGTTCTGACGAAATCGCTTATCTGGTCGCTGAAACCAGCGAGCGTATAGATAGCGCGTCTCGAGCGGAATCTGCCGCAGGGTCGTCTGGTGTTCCGTTACCTCGGAATTGTGTAGGCTCGAGCTCGCTGACAAGGGACGCAATCATTTAGCAAGTGCAGCTCCTATAAAATACGCATCTTTGGACGAAAGAAAAACCCGTAACGTGCGTAAAACTTGACAGTTCGTGGGAAGTTACGTGCTCGTGATCCGTCAAGAGCATAACTTCCGATAACATTTGATGACCCGTCCACTTTTTGTTCTTCGAGTTAGATGAGGCTATTGCTCCACTATAGCAGTCTAGTACAACTTTGAATTTCAGAAGTGCTCCGTCCTAAACAGGCCACAATGTCGTCCTTGCCGAGCGAGGTTCTCGAGGACGTCTTGCAACCACTGGACCGTTGGACGCTCGACACCGTCCAGTTCACCGACGGACGCTTTCTTCAGTTAATCGTGGAGCGCATGACGAATGTGTGCCTTCGGCAGATCCACAATGCGAGCTTCCAAGTGTCAAACGACAATATGGAGGAGAGCTTTTATGGCATCTGCATCGACCCTCGGTTCGAGCGATTTGATATTTCGAAGACCCACAAGGACACTGCTCGCATGTTCTCGGAGTTCGTGCAAGCACTGCAGAGCTCTCGTGTCGCTTTCTTGTACCTCTATCGTAAGTGTTTTAAACGTATGTTTAGAATCATTGGATGGCGCAGGTCAGCAGTGATTCGGGACATGCCTAACTGAGATGCGGAAGGGCCAATATTTCAGATACTTTTGTGCACCATATGCCTAAATTCTAAAGGATTTAAAGTCCCTTGCCACGAAACGATGAAACCTAGAGACCGTTTGGACCTTTAATGCATGCTAACTGCAGCCACAGTCTCACGTTGTAATTCAAATGACGAAGTTCAACCGGAACCAAGCAGTGTTTAGGACTCTTCTTCACGCCCGAACTTGGGGCGCTCGTCCTCCAGGCGCCCATCGTTGTTGACGCGTTCAGCCTTGTACATAGCAGCTGCGCCGAACTGACGGCTACCCAGCTCCACAAAATCCTTCTGCACTTCTCGCCGACTTCAATGGACTTCAACAACTCTCACCTTCGCTCATGCCAGATCACCAACGGGTTCCTCCGAGCACTGAGCAAGAACCGCATGCTGCGCACACTGTTCCCGCGTAAAGTGCCCGTGGACGGCGGCAGTTTCTGCGCGACGGACGACGCAGTCGTCGATTTCTGCATGCAACCAGACGTCCAGATCGGTCCAGAAGGAGATGCACCGAAGAGCAACAAGCCGTACCGAGCACTGGTTCTGTACCACGGCAGATTCACGAAAGCCCTTTTCAAGCGTCTGGTTGAGGTAAGCACTCGAACTTACCTACGTGAACTGCAGATACGGGCATGCGTCCACGTTCACGTTTGCTGGCGGCTGAACTAATTGTAAGCCGAGATCTGGGAGTGAATCGTTTGACCAACAGAATGTCCAGCAGCAGCATCTATGCTACATACTTCGTTTAGGCAAGCGCCGCGTACACGCCCACTCAACCGCTCCGCATCTTCGTGTCCCCGGTGCCCACCCAGGACGAGGACCTTCGCGACTTTGCGGAGTACCTCTGGTACCGTCGTCACAGCGGCACAGTGTACCAGTTGCGCATCTACAACTTCGGCGATCCGTCGGACGCCCCCGTGGACCTGCAAATCGTGCTGCACTCAGAGAACGATGGGCTCGAGCTGATCCGCGCTCCGCGTTCAAGCCGTTTCTTTTACAAATAGGATGATAAATCTCCGCTCCAGCCGATCCTGTCTGTTGAAATAACCCACCGATCGGCGAATAAATTACATTAAATTACATTCAACGAATCCGTTCAGCACGGTGCATTGAGTCCGAGTCTGTCAGTCTGTCAGCCGTAGCAACAGTCCGTTCTGATTATACGGCCAATACAGCAAATACAAGCGTCAAGTTGTCCGCAAAAAAACATGTTTTTAACCTAGGTAGGGATGTCTTTAGCGCTTTATCAGTCTGCTTGGTCTATGCGCTTTCGTGGGCCGGACAAATCACATAAAGCATGCATGAATGCCCTCATGCGTGCCATGCCGTACCGCATGCAGGAGGACGCCGCTTACAAAGTGTTCTGTTCTAACCAAATTGCAGGACCGTATCCTTTGAATTCCGTTGAGCTAGCAGGCTCAACGGAGCTTATCTAAACTTCCTGTAACATCTCTATTGTCTAAAGCGCTGTATGACCGAATCCGATAGTGGAAAACTGATTGTGTTTAAAAGTAGATGTTTATCTTCCGGGTAAACAACACGACCGTTCCTTCAGTCTGGGCACACGTATACCTTTCAAGCGTTGGCGGCTGCCAAATATTGCGAGTTTTTAACGAAGGCAGAAGAACCAACATGTGTAATAATCTGAAAACCCGTCGCTAGCATATTAAGGTTGCCTTTTTCTAAGAGAGCCTTGTCTGCGTTTGTCTCCTACGCATGCGAATGATAGCTTCTCTTAGCGTCGTTAAAAAGTTTGACGATGGGACACCACGACTTCTGATTAAGCTGCCATCCGGTGGTCTTTCTCGCTGTCGTTTGCCCGCGTCGAAATGCTTTCAGACTAGGCGTTCGAAATGTATGGTTGTGCTAGCTTGGGCTTCCCAAATGCTTCCGAAAGTCGTTGCTTAGTACACTGATCTCGACAGTAGGCTAACTTTGGCGGGCTCATCGGTCGGTTATAACCCGGTGAAACTGGGCTATACATCGGCTTAGGCTAGGTTGTCGCTATTCGGTCAGTGGTATTCCGCGTTGGCAGCCACTCTACTAATATTTGCGTACGTTGTTGCGGTCAGGTTTTGGACCGCAGCTACGCTCGAAAACCTTGAACGTCGGAAGGCGCCGCAGCCCGCCGGCCCGTTGCATGCGTGTAGCTATTTAACCGCCCGGGACACCCTTTTATCCCAACCCCATTAAACTGGTGTTTAAGCCATTCGCTTCTTGTCACAAACGAACCCGGGTGATCAGCCCAAGTCCGTAGGTGAACACTATAGTGTCCCTGAGGATTGCTCCTCTAGAGAGGTCCGTAACCGACGACCTTAAGGTCAGTGCTCTTGTTCTCTCCTGTGCCGACGTACAGAGAGCTGGTGCTCTTTCCAGCTCTTTTGGGAAGACGCTCGTGGCAGTCCTCCGAACAGCGGCCGTCCTTGAAGTTTGTACGGGCGCTGACGCCTACCGAATGGCGATTTGAAGTAGAGAGCCCTTTATTGGGGAACCTCAAATTCGGGTATTAAACCCATAAAAAAGACATGTGAACATGTCAACGAACACGAAACAACAAGCCCTCAAGGGCGCAAGGCCAGCGGGCAGAGACGGGACTAAAGTCCCTTGAACGGTGTGCATTAATGCACTTGCGAAAGAAGACGGGAGCGGCTCTTTAGAGCCGGTGCTTCCTACGGCGGAACGAGGAGTGAATGAACCGTCGACCGCCGCGGTCCGTCAACGGACCGCTGGGCGGAGCAAAGGCCGGACAGGCAAGAGAAACCGCCGTTGGGCCCGACCGGGACCGGCGAGGGGTTGCGGAATGAAATCCGCTGGAAGCCGTGTGGGGAAATAAGGCGAGAGTGGAGCGACGGGGCCGCTAAAGCGGCCGTGAGCCACCAGACGACCTTGGGAAAGGCTCGCCCGGCGGCGGGTGTGAGTCTGGGAAAGGTCGCTAACCGCGATTTTAATCGCGAGCGAAAGGCCGTGAACGGCCAAACCGAACGAGAAGAAAATGAATAAGGGACCAAAGTCCAGCAGCAACCTGCATGGCCACATTGGCCCCTTAAACCGCTCATGAACCGTATACGGTTCATGACACTCCGGGGGACGACAGCGAGATGGGCTCACTTCCCACGTTGCTGCTGTCGGAGCCCGCGGGCGACGTGACTGGTCGGAGCCAGGGCCGCAGGCGGTTCTTCTACCGTTCGGCCCTTTACAGAGCTTCGTCGAGTGAGGCATATAAGCCTCGTGATACCGTCTCAGAGGGAAGGGGCTGGGCTTAAAGCCCGGAGCTCACGGCTCTCTACCTCGGCTTAGAGGTTGTGGGTGAGGCTTAAAGCCTCAGTGTCCGGAGAAATATTGCATCGCAAACACAATGGGGGCCAATATGTTGGCGATACGACGGCACCTTTCTATGGAAAGAAAGGGGAGGTGCCGAAGGAAGCAAAAGGGGGCATAAATACAAGGGCCAAATAAGGCCCGTGACAAAGTGCGGATAAAACCGCGTGCGGGATGCACTCCTCGATCACTCGTCGTCGGCGGGCATCGCCTCGTCGCCTTCTTCGGGCTGACGGGCAGCAGGCAGCGACTCGGCCGAGGAGGGAAGTCCAGAGGCTGACGAGCCTGACGAGGTGCCAGTCGTGGCTGCCGAGGTGCCTGACGAGGCTGACGAAGTGCCAGTCGTGGCTGCCGAGGTGCCAGTCGTGGCTGCCGATGATGTCGACGTGGTGGACGGCGTTGACGCCGCAGAGGTGGTCGAGGTGGTGGTCGACGTCGGAGCGGCAATGAGAGAAGCCGCGGCGGCCACCCGGACGGTGGTCGCCTGACGTAGCGCATGGGGCCCTTCAGAGCGTCGTCCTTGCGTTGAGTCGTGCGTCTTCCCGGCTGCCAGCGACTTCGACGATGGGCTAAAGCCCGGTGAGTTGAGCGCTTTAGCGCCCTTCTGCTGCTTAGAAGCAGCTGGGGGACGAGGAGTCCCTTTGGGTTTCGGCGTGTGCGCCGGTGGTGGTGCCACGCTGATGCCCAACTTCTGGGTAGAAGTGGGCTGGGTCGCCTCAAGGCGACTTGCGAGCGCGCTTGCGCGCTGGGCCTTAAAGGCCTCGAGTTCCGCCTCCATTTCGGCGCGGATCTTGGCGTTTTCCTGCAGAAGCAGGTCCTTGATCTGTTCCCAAGGAAGGGAGAGACCAGCTTTAGCCGGTTGCTTGGCCTTGGTCGGTGGCGCGGGCTCAGAGCCCTTGTCAGGACGGACCGCGGGGGTCCGACCACCCAAGATGGCAGGGTAGCCACCAAGGGTCTTGGCCTCACGGGCCTTGGGAGGCTTGGGCATCCTCTCCTCGTATCCCGTCATTGGCACCGTCGGGACACCGAAGTGTCGGACCGTCAGGCCCACGGAGAGGCGAGAGATTTCCAAGAGCTCCTTTTCAGAGAGCATAAACTCGGGCTCAAGACCCTCATCAGTCCACAGCTCAAGGCCGTACTCCTCCACGATCCTCCTCTTCCTTTGCAGAACGCCCGCCTTTAGGAGGGTACCGTTCCGGTCTTGGAGAGCCAGAGTCTCGTTGGGCCAGCCGGCCTCTGGACCGTGCTGGTCAAAGTACGCCTCAAGGCGCAGGTCGGTTGGGTGGATAACCACCCCTGCAAGACGCTGAAGGTCTTCATTGTCAATGACTGCCGTTTTAACGGCCTCCTTCCATTCCTTCATCACGTAGTAGATGAAGGCGGGCGTCACGATGAACACCCTAGCCCTGCCGAAGCAGCGCGTGAGGTGGTCAACCACCTTGGGGTAGAACTGCCAGAGTTCTCGAGCCTTGCCCTTATCAAGAGCGTCTTTGCCGTAGAACAGAACGATCTGTTCCACGGATGCTCCAAAGAAGAAGCGTGAGATGGCCTCAAAGGCCTGGGTGGGATCCGAGTCAAGCTCGATTGCGTCAACGTCGAGCCTAAGGTTCGGCCAGAAGTGGGTCTTAGCCCACTGGTCCATGAGGACCACGTTGTTGGACCAATAGGTCCTTCGGAAATCCACGGCGTACTGGAGTACCCATGGCGGCCACCTTGCGGCGCCATGCGGGCCTTGTGGAGCTTGGTGCTCCCTGGTGACTTCCTCAAGGAAGTATCGTAGCCTGGCGTGGTCCAACCGGTCCGTGAACGCCCCGATGAGGGTTTCCCGGAAGCTGTCCCGAAGTCCGACGTCAACGCCGGGTGAGGTGAGGAAGGCGGTGTCATACCAAGCCGGTCCGTGGATGTTCTCCACGAAGTAGGCTCGGCCCGGCTCGCACCGGAGCACCCACCACCTCAGGGCCATCAAGACCTCTGCCTTGGAAAACTTGATGGATTCCCGCTCGACGCGTTCCTCCCGTTTCCCTTCGGAGAAGGCCTTGTCGCCACGAGCGACCTCAAGGGTCCTGATGTTGTCAAAGAATTGACAAACAATCTTCTCGAGTTGGACTCGATCCCAGGTGTTTAGCACCTGATCAATAAACTGTGCCACTTGAGTGGCGTGGTGTCGCATAAAGCGACTTGCCGAGCACACAAGGTGCATCTTCCCAAAACTATTGATCGTCCTGTTGCCCAGCTTGCGCCGGAAGCCGATCATGTCTTGGGTGGCGTTCGAGTCCGTCTCGAACTTCTTCCAGTCGTCAACGACTGATCTGACGGTCGCATGGTAGCGAATGCCGGGTTTCCGGTCGTGGTCGTTGCACCTTTTAAGGTACTCAAAGCCGGTGTCCGACTGGTCGTTGACCATAAACACTCCTGGCTGGCGCAGGTCTGGCGCCGTATACGGTGCGACCGGGATGTCCGGCAACGGACCTGCTTGGGACTCCTTTACAGGAGCTTGGGGGGCGTCCTGAAGGACGTACCATGGCATCTCTGGCATTTGAATGCCATACATGATGTCTGGGTGAACCGGTGCCGGTTCAGCCAGCCCTCCGGGCCGCGAAAGCAAGTGCTCCTGGTATTGCCAGAGAGCCATGCGGTTTACCGCGGGCGGAGTGGTTGGCGTGCGGGTGCCCTCAAGGAGCCTGGGGTTGACGGCAAGCAAGCCGTAGTGAGAAATGGCCGCCATCGTCATGCGATGGATAATGACCATGGCGTGTTCGCCAGTGAGGTCGGCGAGATGACTCGCCGTGAACTGCAGACAGTCAGCGCTGTCATTGTGGTTGTTGTCATCCGCATTAAGCGGCTGAAGCGTGGGGGCTTGCGACTCAAAGATGAGGTGCTCCCACGGAACGCGGGCCAACCATGCCTTTGTTCTGGGGCAAAATGGCGCGTTCTGCACCAGACTGCGGGTGACACCGATAACGGTGTTTGGGAAGTGCTGAAGAAACAGCTCGGCAGGCTCTGGGAAGAGCTCATACTGCGTCAAGCAGATACGGTGGGTCTTGGAAAGGCCCTTGACCTGCTTTAGCAGGTGGAGAGTGGTGTCGAATGCATCGACTGAGTTGCCGTTGGAATGGTTGATGTATACCGATAGCGGTATGTGAAGTTGCGCCGCAAGCGTCGCAAACTTAGTCAACCATTGCCCTTGGGCTTGAGCGGTCTCAACTTCCGCTTGCGTGAAAGCCTCGTCCGACTCAAACATGTCTCGCTTTAGCGAGCTGAGGTCAATGCCTGTGTACAGGCCTACGATCTTGTACTTGCCCACGTAGCCGCTGGTGGCCAGGCCACTGATAGCGAACCACACCGAGTCCGTGAGGAACTCGGCTTCCGAGGGCTCACAGCCGATAACGGCTCCTGCGACGAGGTTATTCGGGTAGAGCACCTCATCGTCCTCGCACTCAGTGACTGTAGCCACTCCTTCAGGTGGCTCGTTAACGAGCCTGCGGTCCACATAGGACTCTGGGTGCTGGAACAGGGTGACAACCCCGCACAGCTTGTAGCGAGGCCCGATCTTTTCCAGCATGTGCGGGTAAGCGCGGTCTGGGTTGATGGCCGGGTCGCCACTGATGTGGTCTTTTAAGACCAGTGCGTCTACCAAGGGATACGGTAGGTTGCTCGTGGACGAGCTTGGTGGTGTGTCCTGAAGGACCTCCGAATTGTCTCGAGACCGCTTATTAGCGGGTGCACCATTAGAGGGGGAGTCACCACCGGTTGACCGGCGGGCTGTCTCTGCAGGTGGGTCCTGAAGGACCTGTGAAGAGGTAGCCTCACCCAAAGGGTCAAGGTGTCCCTCAGCGGCAAACTGCCGCATAAAATCGGAGGAGGGGTCAGCCTCCATATCGATGTTGAGCTGATGCTCGCCATCGGTAGGTGAAGCTGAAGCTTCCTCGAGAATGGCCTCAAGAGCCCTCGGACCGTTCTCGTTCTCCTCTATTCCTGGCCCGGTTCGGGCGCCGGCCTCCGGCGTCCCTTGCTGGGCATCGTTGTCGCCTCCGCTGCTGCTGCTGCTGGCGCCGTGTTTGGGCATCCTTGAGGTGGGTTAGTTCCTAAAGGACACTCAATTAAAGGCTGTGAACCTAAAGGTTCCTCAGAAACTGCACGCAAAGGAGGCCCGATGGGGTAGAGGTGAGTGAGGGCTCGGCAACTTAAGTGCCCTGACGGCAGGCGGATCCGGGCAGATCGCACTGCGTGGTTTGTGCCGGGGCACAGCGCTAAGATAAGCGCAGGTTTCCACTCATAACGAGGGATATTTTCCTCGTAGACGAGGACTACGTCACCCACTTGGGGTTCACGAATGGAAGTTGACTTCCCTGGTTTGCCTCTGGCTCTGCTCATTTCCAGAAGGTAACCTTCTGTCCAGAGCTGCCAGAACTTATCCGTTAAAACGGATAGCAGACGCAGGTTCGCGATAACGCGAAGGTGGATCTTGTTCCCTTTTGGATCATCAAAATCCGGGTCCAAGACTGTGGATTCATCCACTTGGGGGTCCAGCATAAAGCTGGTTGAGGCGCCCTCACTCTGCAACTGGGGAAGGAGAAAGTCAAGAGGCCGCACGAGCTGGAAGTCCAGCGCAGAATTGCTGACATAAGTCAGCGGTCGGCTATTTATAGCCAGTTCTGCACGGCACAGCAACGACTGGTAGTCGTCGACCGTGGGGACGGTCCGGCCGAGTGTGCGTGTAAGGCAGGTTTTCACCAGGCCTATCAGCCTCTCATAGACTCCGCCCCCCCAAGAGGCTTGAGGGGTGATGGTTGCCCATCGGACTCCGTTCACCGTTAGGAAACGGTTAAGGAGAGCGGACGCTTTAGCGTCCATCGCGACTTGTTTACGTGCCGATGTAACGGCTGGGGAACGGCGGACCGGCGATCGTTGATCGCGGTCCTTTGTTTGCCGTTTAAACGGCTTGGGAGCGTTGCCGATTACACGGCTCGTTTGCTGTGTGATAGCCGTCAAGCGGCGGGGATCGGGCGATAAGGCGCCCTGATTATGCGAAAGAAATCGCGCTCCCTTCTTTGTCCTCGCGCCCGCTGCAGCGGCGACGATGCCATCGGGCTGCCCGGTCGCGTCCTTAAGGACGACGGGGTCAGCCAGCGGATCGGCTGCTGGGCGAGTGTGCACGCGGCGGCGGCGAGAGCTCTCGCCGGGCGGCGGCGGAGAGAACCGTGGAGGTGCTCTCCCGCGAGTGGCCCTGATGGGCCGTGCATAATCCAAGGTCGCCGTTAACGGCGGTGTAATGGCCTTTGTGAAATCGCCCTCGCGACGCGCGGATGCGATGGCCTTGATGGCCGCTTGGGAAAGTGGCGTCCTCGAGGGACAAAGATCCGCGGACGGGGTTACCGTATGCGAATGTTTTGATGGACCGTGAACGGTCCCTGGGGGTGCGATTTTCGCAAGAATCTCGCGGGCGGCCAAAAAAGTGGCCCCGTTGTCGGATAAAATGGAGGCCGGAAAAAACCGGCGTGAGGAAAAACGCATAAAAGCGTGAAAAAACTGCTCCGTGGACAAATCGGAGACAAGCTCCAAGTGCACGGCCCTGGTGGCCATACAACAGAAAATGCACACGTAGTATTTGCGCAAGATATACTTGCCTGAGGTGAAGTCTAAAGACTTCAGCAGACGGGGGCCAAAAAAGTCAATTCCGATATGACGGAAAGGACGAGACGGGTTAACCCGTGTTGATGGCAAACTAGGCCATTTAGGCATTTGAAAATGCGGGTTGGTCAGCTTGCGGCATTTACCGCAATGCGACCTAATGACGGATTGAACCGTCCTGCGTCCATGAGTGAACCAGTAGTGAATGCGGACATTGGCCAATAAGGTCCCAGTGCCGCAATGCACATTAAGCACATGAAAGTGCAGGATAAGCAAGGCTGCGGCTTTTGAAAACCGATGAAGATAGATCGGCGATTTCGCCGAAATTGGAATGTCCGCGTCGCTTAAGCGACCTTGAACACGGATTAATCCGTTCTCTTCAAAGGTTTCAATGAGCTTTAGCTCATGCTTTGTTGGGGGCAGCTGAAGCTGCGTGCGACGGAGCACAAAGTGCTCAATGAGACCGAGGTCGGTCGTTGAAAATTCCCTTTCAAGGAAGTGATGGCGTATGTCAACGCCCAAGCAATTAAGCTTGCGGGGGCCGATTAATCGGCGCATCATAACGGCCGCAGCGCGGACAACCGTCGCATGAAAGCGAAGGTATTTAGTCCACGTGTGGCTACGGTCCAATTGGGCCTGGGGCAGAAGATCTGCTCTCGGTAGAGTCGGTGTCCCTTCAGGGAACGTGAGTTCTGAGGCTAGCCCAAAATAGGCCATTGTGGCCACTCCGACAGCTGAAGCCGTTAACGGCTCGGTGTCTAGTGGATTTTTGCTACGGTTCAACCGTACGGAGGTGAAAGCCTCGTGAAAACGCGGACTCCCGAAGGTTGAAACCTTCTCTACGCGTGAAGCTGAAGCTTCTAATGACTCAGGCTGTTTGGGCCATTCGGAGGGCTCTTTTAAGAGCCATGGTGCTGCGTGCCACCAGAGCTCGCAGTCTTGCAATTCTGAGGCAGGTATGCCTCGGGACACGACGTCCGCTGGGTTGTCCGCGGTGCGAACGTGTCCTAACTGGACTTGAAATTCGTCTCGAACCTTCCGGATGCGCCGGACACGGTTCTCGACCCAGACCTCGTACGACTTTGAGTCGTTCTTGACCTGGTGCAGAGCGATTGTGGAATCGCTCCACAGGTAAATGTCCTTAATGGACAGGTCGGTTTCCTTTAAAAGGAACGGGATATGCAATGCTCCAAGCATTAGGGCCATCAATTCCATACGAGGAATAGTCAGGCGTTCGGCCTCTTTCAAAGGCTTGACCTTGCAGCGACTAAACATAAGGGTCACAAAAACCCGGCCTTCGGCTCCGATACATCGGAGATAACTGCAAAATCCATAGCACTCTGATGAGGCATCCACGAATACGTGGGCTTGGGCTGCCGTTACCGGCGCATTGCTGATCCTTCTAGGGATCGTGAGGGTGACTTTGGTAAAGTCTTGCGTGGCTTCTGCCCATAAATCCTCAAGAATGCTTGAGACGACGTCGTCCCAGCCTCCTTTGAGGTTATGGAGCTGCTGGATAACCAGCTTGGCGGCGACAAGCGCCGGGGAGACTAACCCTAAAGGGTCAAAGATGCGCGCAATTATGCGCAGCGCCTTTCGGCGCGTGAGGCGGCCATTAATGGCCTTGCGGGAAATCGGGGTCGCCGTCAACGGCGGTTCGGTTCCCGGCGGAAGTAGGACGGGATTGTCCTCCTTCGGGTTTAGACTAATTGTCCATGTGTCGGCAGTACACTGCCATGAAATGCCCAGATTTCTGAGCTTGTCAAGGGATGCCAGATCCTCTGGAGGGATCATGGAATTGAACTCTTTAGAGTTCGAAGCATACTCACGCAAATTCATTTGCGCGTCTGCGCAAATGCGCTTGGAGACCTTGTATTTTTCCAAGGCCTCCTCGGCGCTATTTGCGGACAACATAATGTTGTCAACGTAGCAATTACGCCACATTTCGGAAGCTATAGCTTCTTTGTACTTGCTAAAGTGGAGTTCTAAGACTCCAGCAAGCAAGAAGGGGCTGATCTTTAGACCAAATGGGACGCGGTTAAACCGCAGGTGGAGGAGGTTATCCTCCGTGACTGGCTTGGAAATATCCTTGAGCCAGAGCCATCGCAATAAATTGCGGTGCTGGGGGCAGATTGAAATCTGCAAAAATGCTTTTGCGATGTCGCAAAGTATGATAATCGGCGCGGTACGCGCCCTCATTAGCATGCCCATTAGCGCCGGCAACAGCACCGGTCCTCGGTGCAGCGCGTCATTGATTGACAGCTTGCCTTTGAATTTGGCGCTGCCGTCATAGACTTCGCGCACCTTGGTGGTGTTTGACGTGGTCTTAATGACCGAGTGATGCGGCGTGTAGACATGCGTCTCCTTAGTGAGGATTTCATCCTCGGGAATGACCGACACTTCCCCGCGATCGATTTGACCGCGGAATTGGTCGTCAAGCTCCTTAAGGAGCTGTGGATTGCGGGCCTGAAGGCCTTTGATATTTGACTCCAAGCGACCGATGGAAAGCCCCTTTAAAGTGGCCATTTCCGCGTTGCTCGGAGGCTGACCGTCAACGGTCTTGAAAATCAGCGGGACTTCATAACGGCCCTCGTCGTTAACGACGGTTTCGGCTTTCAGCCGTTCGTGGACCATAAGGTCATCCGAATTCGGCTGGGGATTTTCAAATCCCATGTTCTCAATATGCCAGAAATTTTCTGTCATCTGAGTGAGTGGGTCATGCCCTGGGGGTTGGCCGTGAGCAAACGCTGTGATTGCCGTCCTAGTGGACGCTCTTTTCACTTGCCCATAGCCGGCCAAGACAGGCCCTAATATGGTCTTGAAGACCTCGAAACCGCTAGGTAAGCGGACTGGGTTGGTGCGCTTAAAGCGCCAGAAGTCGCCTCTTCCGATGAGAACACCGGGCTTTTGATGGCTCGGGATAATGGCACAGCGGTCTCGTTTGAGGAGCGCTATGTCCTCTGGTTGGACAAACACGGCTTCCATTTCTTTGGTAAGAATGCGGGAAGTGTGAAGGTCCATGTCCAGGTCCGGTCCTTCAATGGTCTTTAGACCAAGCCGGGTCCGAAAGCCCTCGAGAGGCTCTGTTCTGTCTGTCCCAAAGGTGCTGAGACTGAGGTTGTTAGGCCCATGGTCCGGTAAACCGAGTTCCAGGGCCGTAGCCTCGTAGACATAACTGTGGGTTGACCCACCATCAAAGAAGACTACGGTCTCCACGGTTTTCCCGTCAACGGGATTGTAGATTTGTGCTTGGCAGCACTCGAGCAAGGTGGCCTTGCGGCCGCCATTGCGCTCATTTGCGGCGACAGCGCCGAATGTGTCGGCGGAGGCGTGTTCGCCTCCCTCATAATCGTCCTGCTCAGACTCTTCTCCAGAGTACTCGTCAACAGAGTCGCCGTCATAGGCCCCTTCTGGCCAATTGACGAAGTCCTCTGGTTTGAGGGACTGGTAGAATTCGTCTGGGGCATTGGAGGGCATGGACTCGGATTCCGAAATAACGGATTCCTGGTCCTCTTCTGCTGCTGGAGCAGCATGAGTATCGGCCTGAGCAGCCGTTGTATTCGCTCTGGCTTTAAACCAGTTATCCGCGGTGCCCTTCCTTAGGCGTGGTTGCCCTGGGCGTGAGTTCCGCGGGGCTTGCGCTTGTTGCGCACTGGAACGGTTTGGAGCCGTTTGACCTTTGAAGGTCTTGGTTTTGTCTGATGACAGACGTTTTGTCTCGAACACCCTACACAGGGCGGGATGATGGCTAGGGCCATGACAATGCGGGCACCGTTTACGGTGCGCCTCGCATTGACCACGCCAATCCTCCTTCCGGAGGCATGTGTAGCAGAGCTTCTCCGCTTGGCAGCGGTCCCACCGTGATGACACGGTTGGATACTTGCGGCAGTCTGCTGGGCGGTGATCGGGTGAACCACAAAGGTTGCACTTTAGGTCCTTACGGGCCTTGTAGTTTTGGGTGTTAACACCCGGTGCGGCAAAGGTTTGACCAAAGCCGAGTGGCCTCTGATGAGGCCTTGACTGAACCTTTTGGTTCTGTTGGGGTTGTTGCCGGTTAACCGGCAGTGGGTTTACCATTTGGTAAAGCTTAACGTCATCGCAGCGGTTCAAATACTTCCTTAAGGAAGTCAGAATGTTCCGCATGGTCCTGTCCTGCTTCTCCGGGTAGGAGCCGCAGACAACATCCCGGAGGATATTGGCAGGAATGCGTGACGCAAGGTCCTCAGTATACGAGGAATCGGCACTAAGGTCTACTCCCATGTTAGAGAGCTGACACATCAGCACAAAGGCTGTGTTGTGGAACTGCGTTAACGCAGTAACGGAGCTGTCTGGCGCAGCCATGGTTCTGAGCTTGGCTCGCAGGGTGGCTTTAACCACGTCCTGGCGGCCGTAACTCTCCTCAAGCAGTATGCAAACTGCCTTGAAGTTGTCGCCATGAATGGCCATGTGTTTCAGCTGTTCAGCTGGTTCACCTTGCAGGTGATCGAGTAAGCATAAAAGCTTTTGATGCTCCGTTAACGGAGGATTATGACTGTGCAGAAAGGCTGCCATCCGTTCACGGAACACTGGATATTCTGTCCGATCTCCCGAAAACGGGGGACAGAAGTTCTTCGAGTATTTCGACTCGAATGTGCTCATGCACGGTGCCTTAATGGCGTCAGTCAATGCCGAAATAACGGCTGGATTATTGAAGAAGGGATTGTCTTCATCAATAATGATCTCACGGATCGGAGGCGCGTTAAACGCGTTTGATTGGTGGCTCATAGAAGAGCCTTGATTTGCCTGGTAAACCAGGTTTGAAGTAGGTGAGGTGATGCGAATCACCTTTTCCTGCTTTATTATGCCCTTCAAAGGCTTGCGGTCGGGAGGCTCCCGTGACTGGGATCTGCTTTGACGGGGTGGGCTCCGTGAACGGAACCTTTCCCGGTCAGGCGGCTCCCGATAACGGGATCTGCTAAACCCTGGAGGGCTATCATTGCGGACCCGATTAGTCTCGACGTATGGACCTGGACGGTCCTGGTTGTGCGCCCTTAAGGGTGCTGCATTACTGCCAGAAGCGGCCACAATAGCCGGGTCCTGGTCCGCAATGTCTGGCTTTTTTGCCAGGTGTCCTTTTGCCCTTTCATGGTCCTCAAGAGACCGGACTGAGGAGCCATCACGGAACAGAACCGTGCGGCCTTGCGAGGGAGCGTCCGTATGGACGCCGGCCTCTTCTTTGTGCGTGGTCGCACGGGGGTTGTTTTCAACGCGTTGACGCGTATTGATTGCGCCATATTGGCGCGGGGTTTCCGCGTCCTCTGAAGAGGACAATTGCCCATCGCTCAACTCGAAGTTGACCTGCGGACGCTCGCCGGCCGCGGCCGGCGGAGGCCGCCGACCAAACGTGCGGGACGTATGAGGGGTCTCAAAGACCGATTCCTCCGCCGAAGCAGGTGCGACTTGAGTCGCGGGAGAGGGCTGGGGAGTTGTCTCCCGCTGTTTAATAGTGGCCTTCAAAGCCTGGATGGACGCCCTGAGGTCAGAGATTTTACCCTCTAACGTCAGTTCAGTGGCGCTTATGTCCATTGAAATGGACTGCACATTGTGTTCCTCAAGGAACGCTTGATATGCTGAAGCATATTGCCTGGCCTCTTCTGGGCCCACTTTATCGCTTTTATAAGCGGCGCGCCATACGACGCGAGAGCCCTGAAGGGCGGTTTGAGTGGCTTTTAAGGCCGTGAGTGAGCTTTGAAGCTCATTGAAAACACGATAATACTCGTCCAACTGGACCTCGGGATCAGTGCCCGAGGTATCGAGGTCGAATGAACGACTTCGGATTAGTTGGAAGCGCTGAAGCGCTATGAGGATTTCCTCCTTATAGTCTGGAATATCCAGAACGTCGGCCTCAAGGCCGGTGGAACTGACCGAAGTCATAATAAGGCGGGTTCCCTTACAGGGATCGAGATGCCTAGGTCGTAAGCCCAAGGCAGGCGGTTAAAACCGGGTTACCAAGCCGGAGTTGCCAAGCTTGTGAGGCTTGAAGCTGCAGTTCCCTTTGAGGGAAGGCGATTAAGACCGGGCACTACGCCGGAATTGGCCAAGCTTGTGAGGCTTGTAAACCGACTGGGAGACCAAAAAAGGTCAAGGCCAGTCCGGACACACGAAGTTCCGCACTTCAAACCGGGCACTACACCGGAGTTTTCCTGCACTGCAGAAGCGGCAGAGTCCACGCTTGCAGGAGGTGTAGCAAGACGTGGGCCTTAAGGTCCTTGTGGGGTACGCTCAAGGCGTAGAACTGTACGTTTCGCGTGCTTGCTAGACGGGCGAGTTACCGCAGCAACGCAGTGGCGAGAATAAGCCCTTACAAGGCTCCTGAGACTTAAGGCAGTCGGGGGTCCGACTCAGCGACGGCACGAGTTCCCCTCTTGTCACAAACGAACCCGGGTGATCAGCCCAAGTCCGTAGGTGAACACTATAGTGTCCCTGAGGATTGCTCCTCTAGAGAGGTCCGTAACCGACGACCTTAAGGTCAGTGCTCTTGTTCTCTCCTGTGCCGACGTACAGAGAGCTGGTGCTCTTTCCAGCTCTTTTGGGAAGACGCTTGTTGCAGTCCTCCACGGCTACTGTCCTTGAAGTTTGTACAGGCGCCGACGCCTACCGAATGGCGATTTCGAAGTAGAGAGCCCTTTATTGGGGAACCTCAAATTTGGGTATTTAAACCAATAAAAAAGACATGTGAACATGTCAACGAACACGAAACAACAAGCCCTCAAGGGCGCAAGGCCAGCGGGCAGAGACGGGACTAAAGTCCCTTGAACGGTGTGCATTAATGCACTTGCGAAAGAAGACGGGAGCGGCTCTTTAGAGCCGGTGCTTCCTACGACGGGACGAGGAGTGAATGAACCGTCGACCGCCGCGGTCCGTCAACGGACCGCAGGGCGGAGCAAAGGCCGGACAGGCACGAGAAACCGCCGTTGGGCCCGACCGGGACCGGCGAGGGGTCGCAGAATGAAATCCGCTGGAAGCCGTGTGGGGAAATGAGGCGAGAGTGGAGCGACGGGGCCGCTAAAGCGGCCGTGAGCCACCAGACGACCTTGGGAAAGGCTCGCCCGGCAGCGGGTGTGAGTCTGGGAAAGGTCGCTAACCGCGATTTTAATCGCGAGCGAAAGGCCGTGAACGGCCAAACCGAACGAGAAGAAAATGAATAAGGGACCAAAGTCCAGCAGCAACCTGCATGGCCACATTGGCCCCTTAAACCGCTCATGAACCATTTACGGTTCATGACACTTCTGACTTACCGGTCTTAGGGCCAACTATGCTCGACAACCCAATCTTCGCAACCTTGTGCGGGGCCGAGGGCCGGCCCCCGTTAGTAGTAAACTTGCTCTCATTTCGTGAATCCTCAGGTAAATTCGTCGTATATTTCGGCGGACTGCTTGTTGCAAAAGCGCTAGTAAATATGTACGATCCGCTTGAGTGAACCCTTTGTTTTTGTCGCATCCGCGATCTTTTATGGGAAAACATGAAAAGCATGAGGAATTATCAGGCAGTTTAGTAAACTGCTTTGTGACTTGTTGCATTCTTATGCAAGCCGTTAAAAGCACCAGCGAGGCCGGATAAATGCAAAACGTGCTGGGCAACGGCTCCATAGCGGGAAACTGATGTGTTACTTTTCTGAAAAAAGGGTCTTCAGTCTTGGCTTTAGTGAGAGTCGTCATGCGTTTCTGTCATTTCAGTTTCACAAAGATCCACGTTATAGTTCTCAATGTAGTCACAAATCCATGTCAATGTTTTAAAGTTAGGAATCTTTCTCGGTTGTCCAATACGTTTCTGCTTCTTCGCTTTCATAGCATTCGAATCCGCTCCACTTCTGCAGCGATTGCAGACGAACGTTATGCCAACCGAGGATCAATGGAATAGCAGGCCTCTTCGTCGCAGTCAACGGCTTCTTGGGAAGTCGCTCTTTAACAGGCAACGTGTGTTTGTCACGCTAATTGCTCGAATCTTACGTATGCTATATGGCTGCATCGTGAAGCTTACACTTTCGGCGATTCGGGCGTTATCTAATTCCTCACACTGCCATGTTGTTATGAACGTGGGTGTTCTCAGCAGTAGTTTATCGTCGGGCAAATGTCACCCGATTTAAAAGCCTTATTTCAGCTCATCCGCATGGCATTTTATAGGAAGGCTAGCTATGCTGAGCTTTAGCTTCAAACGATAGTAGTCGTAAAAAGAAATAGTTACTTCCGGCATGCCACTGATCCGTTTTTGCTGGCAAGGCTATTTACTTGAGTATCGCGACATATTTTGCCAGTCTCCATATTTCATTGTTCGTACTGACGAAACTACTCTTAGGCCCACTGAGACTCGAATGTCGGACATAGTAGGACCGCTGCGGCCGTGCGATTCGTGGTCCACGACGGAAGTTCGCAGTCTGCAACACACTCATCTCTGGGTCATCAAGGGCTTCAGTCAGTGCGAATGCCGCTACTTGGAGACGTCGATTAAGATCCCAAATGTGGTGAGTCTTCCACAAGATACGCCCTCCCCCCAAATGTCCTCGTTCTAGCCGTCGGCTGCGCTGACCGGTGAGAGCGGCGGCTCTAGTCAACTGATGTTCCGAATTCGCCTCCATCCGCAAGGAAACAAGGAGTCCAACAAGGACTTCTGCTTCTTCCAGGCAAGAAACATGCCGTCGTGTAACCTGACGTATAACGCGGACAAGTTTAGGTCTTCCCGAGTGTGAACGTCGCAAAGTTCAAGGCGAAATTCGCGGTGTTCAACACACGGAACGAGGAGATCCCGGCCACGGTCTACACCGGAACCCAACAGGTGCTTGTTAGAGTCAATGCATCGTGACCTTCGAGGACGTTTAGCTAAACGGATACTTCGAGTACATCCGCAGGGACCTGCTGATCAGTCACATTCAGCCGCAGGACGAGATCCAGCTGGTACTGAACCTGACAATCGCGTCAGAGACCATCACCACGAACAGCCAGACCCCGCCAAAGAACGAGAAGCCCGCGCCCCGGCCAGTGGAGGTACATAGGTCCCCAACGTGCAAAGCAGCGTACAACCAACTTTTAGTTGGCGGAAGACCTTGAGCAGGTCTTCAAAGAAGAGCGCCACTCCGACTTCAAGATCATCTGCCGGAACGAGAAGGAGTCGCGCGAGATCCCCGTGCATAAGATGGTCCTCGCTGCGCGTTCTCCCGTCTTCAAAGCGATGCTGGAGGAGCACACGGAGGAGTCCAAGAGCAACCAGGTTGTCTACGAGGACATCGACTACGATGTAAGCTCGGATTCCATTTTTGGCGGGGTATCATCTAGTTCAGGTCATGCACGAGATGCTCCAGTTCATGTACAGCGGCAAGTCGCCCCAGCTCCAGCACATGGCTCTGGACCTGCTCGCCGCGGCGGATCGCTTCCAACTGAGCGGGCTCAAGGAGATGGCGGACCAGGTCCTCCGGCAGGGTCTCGCCGTCGACACCGTGTGCCGCAACCTCGTCTTCGCGGACATGCACAACGCGAACGAGCTGAAGAACGACGCGATCAAGTACATCGCCAACCTGGCCAGTGAGATCACTCAGGTAGATCCAAGAGAACACCGTGCACGATCTCTAGGTTGGGTTTCAGACGGAGGGATGGAGCATACTCACTAAGGAGCATCCGCGCCTCGTCACCGAGGTCGTCCAGGAAATGGCTGGTAAGCGGCCGTCATCCTCGTCGTCGGTTTCCTTCGCTGGTAAGCAAGAAACTAAGCTAGTAGACAGTTGGCCGAAGCGGTGCTGAGCATCTTCACTCGAGCGCCAAACCAAACTCCCATTGATTCCATGATTGCAACTTGCCTTCACCTTCATCATTTAGGTAACGCTGAGCCGTCGGCAAAACGTGGCCGCTTCGACTGACCGTCCCGCGCTGTTCGCCCGATGAGCTTTGACGATCATCATACCTATGCTTTTAGTGGCCTAATCGGTACCCTTGACTGACATCCCAGACCACTGGTCCTTTTTCCTTTTCGTTGCACAAACTGACTTCCGTGAAACAAAAGGACTGTTTACGCCACTGAGAGAGTCTCTTCAGCCACCGTTCAACGTGTATCATTTGGACTAATCACCGTCTCCATCCTCGTATCCTTCAACGTCGTATCCTTGCCCCGCTTGTCGACTTGTGTTCTCCTCCAACTGATATGTCGTGTGAAGTGCGTCAAGGCGCAACTCCCTCCGTTGTGTTCCACCCATGTTCTTTGATTGTGCACTGCAGTTCGTTACGAACGAGACGCAGATAAAGTTTAACGCAAACCACCGTTAGGCATCGAATTACGTTCACTTCATTGCGTATTTCGATTGATTGGTTAGACATTGCGCTAAGTACATTTGGGAAGCCGAAGTGCACCGCAATTCTCCTCGCGTAGTTTTGCCCTTCGTTGACTCTGAGTGATCGATTGGCGGGTGCAAAGTCCGCCGCGATCGGGTGGGCGGGGCAGACGGGCAAGCATGCTCTCTCGCCGCGTGCGCTGACGTTTCCAGCGTCGTCAGCGCATGTTTTGATGGGGCGGTACACACGTGCGGCGGTTTACCCGAGTGTCTGGATTTTGGACATTGTCCCCCACCCTCCCGCGATAGCCGGTTAACGGCCATGTTTGTTGGTGATGTCAGCGCTTGGTCGACCATGCACGCTCCTATTTAGTTTGTCAGCACACTTATTCTAGCCAGCTAAGAATCGTTAGTTTTTACGAATGCAGCAAGAGTTTCATTGGGTTCAAGCTAAGCAAGTGTGTGTTATTCCAGTGCTTCACAATCAATTTGCATACGCCACTTTCCTACGTCGATTATGTAATAGCTATATCCGCGTTTTGTTAGTGTTTGCCAGTGACAACACCAATAGTTTCCTTCAGATGCTGTCCACCCTCTCCAAGTCGTCGCTGGGCCATGCTTCCAAGCAGCTTCGTTCCTACCGCGTTTCCCGAAGACTCGCTGCGACGGCTGCTGCGCGAGCGGAAAAGTCTGCCGATGCGGTGCCACAGAAGAAACCGCTGCCGGTAAGCTCTGCCTTCAGTTTCATCTCCTAATTTACTGAAAACCGTCCCCTGAATTAGGGGATGCTTTCGCAGCAGATGCTCTATTTACCGTCAGTACGATGAATCACCTTACTTACTTAGGAGTCGAAGTCGTTCTGCATGAATCTCTTCCGTGGACGAGCAACTACCGAGCAGATCTTCCCGTATCCGTTGGAGCTGAGCGAAGACCGCCGGGAAACGCTCCAAATGATCCTCGGTCCCACCGAGAAGTTCCTCGAGGAGGTCAATGACCCTTTCGAGTAAGTTTTGTACCTGCATGTTAGAATACCGGTAGCTGCGGGCCACTATGTGTTGACGATACCTCATTGTAGGAACGACGAGAAAGCGGCGATTCCGATGGAGAAGCTGAAGCAGTTTGCGGAGCTGGGTGCCTTTGGCGCGGTCGTTCCTGAAGAACTAGAAGGCGCTGGTCTCATCAACACTCAAATGGCGCGACTCGCTGAAGTTGTTGGATCTAACGATCTCGGCCTTGGCGTCGTGATGGGTGCGCACCAGGTTCGACACCTCCTTTATTAACGTTTTACTACGCATCGGTACGTTTTAGTCAATCGGCTACAAGGGTATTCTGCTGTTCGGCACCGACGCTCAGAAGAAGAAGTACCTGCCTGACTGTGGCCACCGGCAGGAAGTTCGCCGCCTTCTGCCTCACCGAGTCCGTCGCGGGATCCGACGCTCAGTCTATTCGCTCAAAGGCCGTCAAGTCGGAGGACGGCAAGCACTACATTCTCAACGGCGAAAAAATCTTCATTTCGAACGGTGGTTTCGCCGAGATATTCACCGTCTTTGCGCAGGTTGCAAGAACTCACCAGAACTCGCGCTAGTTATGAAATTCCTTTTAGACTCCCGTCAAGCAGCCGGATGGCAGCGTAAAGGAGAAGATCTCCGCCTTCGTCGTTGAGCGTGCTTTCGGTGGCGTCACCAACGGACCGCCCGAGAAGAAGATGGGCATTAAGGGCTCCAATACCGCGGTGGTAAACTTCGATAACGTCAAGGTTCCCGTGGAGAATCTTCTCGGAGGTACGCTATTTTGTATCCCACGGATCGCAGCACTTCTGCGCATACATTCTCAATCACTAGTTTTTAGAGGAAGGCGAAGGCTTCAAAGTGGCGATGAACATCCTGAACAACGGCCGCTTCGGTATCCCTGCAGCGATGACCGGCTGCATGAAGCACTGCATCAAGAAGACGGTAAGGATCGACCACACGCATTTGTCTGCTAGAATCTTATGTCCGCGTATTTACCCTCATGGCAACCTTTATAGATCGAGCAAGTGAATACCCGCGTCACGTTCGGTAAGAAGCTCATCGAGTTCGGCAACGTGCAGGAAAAGCTGGCCGACATGATCCTGCGTCACTACGTGGCCGAGAGCATTGTCTACATGCTGGCGTCGAACATGGACAAAGGAGTGCAGGATTGCCAGCTCGAGGCGGCCATCGGCAAGGTCGTCACGTCGGTGAGCTAAGACACGTAGTAACTCATCACACACTGCTCTGCTGTAGGAGAACGCATGGAACGTCTGCGACGAGGCGATCCAGCTCTACGGCGGTATGGGCTTCATGCGCGAGTCGGGACTGGAGCGCATCCTGCGCGACATTCGCATCTTCCGCATCTTCGAAGGCGCTAACGATGTTATGCGTCTCTTCGTCGCGCTCACTGGCATGCAGGTGCGAAGCAGACCACTTGCATAGGGCACAACTGAGACTGTTTCAGTACGCCGGAAAGCATCTGCAGCAATTAGCGAAAGACGTCAAGTCCGGCAACCTTGGAACCCTCCTGGGCGAGTTCAAGAGGCGCACCTTCGGGTAAGGCACATCCAGTGGCTTTGCCCCTTCTCAAAGAGTTTCAGTTGTGAGGTCACGTATTTCTTTTTAGAGACACCGGTGAGGACTTCTCTTCTGAGGTTCATCCCTCGCTGAAGGACGCCGCTTCCTCGCTTAACGCGTGCATCAAGGAATTCGGCAGCACCGTTGAGACCCTTTTGCAGAAGCACCGCAAGGGAATCGTCGGTACGTCATGGACGGTCTTTAACGGTTGTACGCTGCACTCGGTTCAGACCGTCAGTACGAACTAATTCGCGTTGCGAACGCCGCCATTGACATCTACTCCATGGCAGCCGTCCTGTCGCGTGCTTCCTACGTGCTGGAGAAGGGCGACGCGCCGCACGACCTCGAAATCGCTCAGCTTTTCGCCTCGCAAGCTTCCAAGCGAGCGCTGGAGAACCTCAAAGTCGCCAAGTCGCCGAGCGACACCCAAATCAAACTGATCTCGGGCATTGCGAACGCAGTGAGCCGCAACGAGGCCATGATCCAGAAGCATCCCATTGACGTATGAATGCCACGCACCGTGCATGCACCTGTAGAGCATTTGTGTTTCTCGTGTCTCGGTGACGGCTTTAAAGAGTAAACTCAAAATAGTACCGATTTTAAGAGTACGGATTTATTGAGTACCGCTTTAAAGAGTACGGATTTATTGAGTACCGCTTTAAAGAGTACGGTTTATGAGTAAGGCTTAAAAGAGTACGGATTTTTTAAGTACCGCTTAAAAGAGTACGGTTCAAGAGTACGGCTTGAAAGAGTAAGGTTTTAAAGAGTAAGAATTTTTTTGAGTACAGCTTAAAACAGTACGTTTTATGAATAAGTCTCAAAAGAGTCCGGTTTTGTGGATAGCGGTTTTTTAGTTAAGGCTTCGCCTCTTCTGCTGACTGTTCTCTATACGCTTCCTCTGCTGACTGTTCTCTGTATGCGGTACATTTATGCAGGCAAGATCAATTGTATACGTACAACAATATGGTACGCAACATATCTAGACTGCTGGAGAAAATAACATTTGCATGAACCCAGTGAACATATTTTAAGTGAGGGAGAAAAACGTTTTGCACATGCATTAGAGCGGGAGGTGGAACAGGAGTGCAACAGGATGTCCGGGAAAGCACGTGAAATATTTTTGGAATTTGGGGCATTGCATTTCAAAAGATGAATTTCGAGCAACCGTGTTTTTACATACTAATTCCTTGACACCTCTGGGGCAATTTGTGGATGGATGAAGTTAAAGCGAAACCGAGGTAGACGTATAATGAGAATTTTCTTGCTAACGCAACTCTTTTAGTCCACGTCCCGCGGAAGAGACATTCGACGACGAGAGCGTGCAGGCGGCGAATTCTCCGTGTCGCTGTCGCGGTTCATGTCTGCGCGACGCTCTTCTTCTCGGACGACGTCGACGAATGAGGATGAGATTATATTCGAGGTTATCCTCAATCTCGTCCAGGTAGTCGCAACTGTCGACGCTTTGGATTTGCTCATTCGTCAGAATGAACATTGTGGTGGCGTCGTCGAAGAGCGGTGAAGCTGGAAAGATACAGCGAAAATTTAAAATACATGTTTCATATGTTTGTAAAAAAGGAAATCTCCACGTGATGATATTGTTTCTGCCTATTAACCCCTAGATCTAAGTTGTTCTGGCTTGTGTTAGACTTTTAAGTTGTTTGCGGACCTTCAGCTTACTTATGATGAGCAACATTTTACCTCGAGCGTCGTTGCGGGCCCGCCTGGAGCGACGGGTTCGGCGGCGTTCCGTGATTAACTCGAGATCGTGCTCCTCGTCCATCGTGCTAAGCCCATCCGACACGTGGTAGTGCCCAATAGTGCCAGTGCTGTTTCCATTCCTGAGATGCAAGGATGTTTGAGAAGCAGTTTCTTCTCCGTTGATCAAATCCAAGGTGTTTTCTGAAAGATATTGAGGAGTACAGAAAGCTAATGCGTAAAAAAATTCGGTCGTTCCTTCGCCCCGGACTTATACCTACTCAACAGCACTCGTATGACGCTTCCACTCTTCCATCCTTAATGCAAGGCCTATTAGTCAGCACCTGAACGACGCTTCCACTCATCCATCCTCAATGCAAGGCCTATTAGTTAGCACCTGAACGACGCATCCATTCATCCTTCCTCATGCAAGGCCCATTAGTCAGCACTAGAATGACGCTGCCGCTTAAGCCTCCCTACCGTTGTGAATCGCAGAAACCTGAACTTCGCGGAGTACACGACTTGAATCCATAGAAGCGTTGTTGATGTGAGCATCACCATTCACCAGAGGTGAGGAAACTCTGATCCGCATCTCAAGTCTTCAACTGCAGCCGACCTCTCGAAAAATTCGATCTTCTGAGCTTCGCTTGCACTGACGCATGCCGCCTCGATGAACCTGGAACAAGGGAGGTACCAAGTAAAATCATCGAAAATTTTTAAGAAAACTAGTTAATCCTAGCGCTTACCTCGGTTCAGTAGAATCTTCCAGTTTTCCATAGTAAAACAGTCCTCCACCAAAGAATACTTTTCCATCTATGCGCTGAATCGAACGACCAGAAGCGGCCATGTCGTACGGTATCCTAAAAGTATCAACTGGCTTTTAACAATAAGTATCATGTTTGGACACACAATTTAACACCCAAGCATAGGTATTGATTAGCTGTTACGTGCAAGTTAGCATAAAAGTTCGAATGGCCCAGAGGGTGTTGGTCTCGAAGCGAGCTTTTCAGGGACACAATGTGTGCCAAACTGAGTGCCATGAATGACGTCACCATGAAGTAAGCGTCGTCCTGTTCGTACAACTTCCTCGAAGTGTTTAGCAAAACTCTTTGTTTGATCCTCAGACTAGTTAAACGTTTCGATAAGAAGCGTGTTTGTACGTTGTTCAACCTTTGTATTCTTGCGCGTGCATCATTTGATCTTTTTAGGGTATGGCGGAACTACTACCCACTAATAAGAAACGGCCATGCCGCGTTGTAGACGGTGGTTACACTATGCTAGTTCATACTTATTCGGTCGATGGGAATGTCGTTCGTTGGCGCTGTAGTCAGTACAAATCTTGCCCAGCGCGTGGCACTTCCATTTCTCTGCAAGGCGCTTTCACCTACACATGCGGAGCTTCACCTTCCAAGGAACATAACCATGTTGCAGATCCAGTGAAAACCGAGGTAGGTCGAGCCATCAAAACACCCCCTAGACATGACGTGAAATGATTAGTAAGATTCATAGAAATCAGTTTGTTGCAGAAATGTCGACGAGAAGCAAAGCTCAAACAAGCTGCCACCGGAAATCGTGCTACACCTTCCGCTGCTCTTGTATCAGAAGTTCTCGAAGGTCTGGATGACCACTATCTTCAAGCATTTCCTTCTGAACGAGCCCTACAGCAAACGGTCAACCGATGCCGATAGATCGAGAATGCAGAAGACGCTGATAAGAAGCCTGTGGAGATGAAGCTGGTACTTAAAAAGGAAAGACATTTTTTGCATTACGTGCAAAAAGTTTTAGCCGGAGCAGCTCACTTTGACGCTTCGGGGAACCCCATTTCTCTTAGTGGATTCTTATGAAGCAGAGCCTACTGAGTCTCGATTCTTAGTCTTCGCATCAGACATTCGAATGGATCTACTCCGAGATAACAGCGACTGGACAGTCGACGGTAAATCTATTTCTCAGTAATGTAACAACGCCGCAAACGGAAAAAAAATCTCAAACGACATCATTTTAGGAACTTTTTACTGCGCTCCACGATACTTCGATCAGATGGTTACCATCAATGCGTTGGTCAACAAAGGCAAATCCTCTCTGCCTGCCATCTGGATGGTGCTTCCTAATCGTCGGCAAGACACTTACACGAGGGCTCTCAACCTCACTTTCGACGTACCTTCCCTTCGGGACGTCTCGCCGAAGAGTTTCATCTCAGGTTAGCGCTTCGGACCCTAAGTTACGAACAACTGACGAACACTCTATAACGGATACGACATGAGTAGAAACTTTTGCAAGTCGATTCCAGATTTTGAGAAGGCCTTAATTGCTGCCATGCTTCGACGTTTTCCTGATGCGATCGAGAAGATGTGCATCTTCCACTTGTTCAAAGCCTTCTTCACCAATGTACAGAAGAAAGGTCTTCTGGAGCTCTACAACGATTACTCGAAGCCTGAGATCCGCACGCTTCTTCGGTGTTTGCCTTCCCTTGCGTACTTGCCACTGGATGAAGTTGTCGATGGTTACGGAGAAATTTGTGAAGCCCTAAGCGATCTCATCCCCACCGTTATTGCAGCTGAATGGCGCCCTAAACTTCACGGTAATGACAGTATTGTGTTTTTTTATGTGAACCCTTGGCTCTTCTAGCGTTCGTCCAGTACTTCGGTGATACCTACATTGGACGTATCGTACGTGGACGCGTTACTTCGGCTCGCTTCAATCCAGAGTCCTGGAATGTCTTCGAAAGGACGCTCGAAGATCAGCCTAGAACGAACAACGCTACGGAAGGTGAATTCAGGCACATATTTACTTATAGGATCCCTATAATTTTAGGCTACCACGCTCACCTGAACTCTCTGTTTCCTCGTTCGGGACCGGTGATGTCGCAGTTTATCGTAAAGCTGCAGAAAGAAGAAGAACGAATCCGTGGAATTTCTCTGAAGTATGTTTCACTGGCCGGGGATTGCAGACATTGTCCTAAGCCCGATAGTGCTACGGTAGGGGGGGGGGGGTAGTACGGGTACGGACACGGAAGGGTTGAGGGAGTGGGTGGGATTTTGGGTACGGCCACATTACGGGTGTTCAGCACGGTCTATGTTTCAAACTAGCGTTGTTTTTTTCACTGTGTGATTTAGGAATCAAATGAACCCAGGTGAGAACTTGCGCGGGCGGCCTAGCAATTACTCGCTTCGTGAGCGTAATTTGCTTGCGTTGGTTGGACAGTACAACGAAGTTTCCCCTGCGCAGCGAATCCACAAGCGTCTGAAGTACCTGCAGCTAGTACAGTACCATTTGTCACCAACGGCTTTCGAACGGCTACTTGAGCATGCTGACAGCGAGGAAGAATCAAATGCAAGAATATTAACTTCATTTTACAAGATTTATTTTCATTTCAGATCTCCACCGGTAACACCATCGAAACTTCTCCAACATCGCAAAAAGTCCGAAGCCTTGAAGAGCCTGGCGCGTTCGTACCATTCTCTTTCGACGAGAACGAAGTAATTGATTCCCCTCGGACTCAGCTTAGTTGCGAGTCCATAGCTCATGTTGATTTGTTCCAGCCGGATTTGATAGCGGAATCACAAGCGAGCACGTATCTCCCATTTGAGAAGTCCGTGTCGACAGTGAATTCTTCAGTTGTGCGTAAGACAAAGGCACTCTCTGCAATCAACATGTTTGGATTCTCTCTGGCTAGTACACGTTAGCTACTTTCATGGGTCCGTTCTAAGATAAATTCTCTGTCCCGCCATACCGTTACGTCTTCATTATGTTTCGTTAAAATTTCTACTCCACGACTATGCAAATGTGCCATGATTTCTATATCCATTCTGGGTCGGATTGGTCTTGTCAAGCCGGAACAGTAACATTGCAGAATTTTTAAAGGTTTGCTATGTAAATGCATACGCACTTACGAGCTGGTTGTCTGCAGTGCTTAGAACTAATAAAATGTTCGGTGACCGCATTCTTTGAACTATTACAATAGCCAGTTTCTTCAGCCTGCGAGCCCACCTACGCCGTAAATTTGTTGTAGTGTGACACTTAAATGCTTAAGCAGTTTGTTCAGTCATACCTCCTTCATCAGCAATATGGACAAAGACAAAATGAACGATACCGAAAATACAAGTTAGTTTGCTTTACTTGCTTCTCGCATGCGCTAACGCGCTCGCAGAGATGCTAGCCGGGATTTTCACGTTTTTGATCGCCCCTGACTGTTTACTCAGGCGACCAAAAGGAGGATGCGTAGCAGAAACACGCTGAGCAGTAGCATGCAAAGCTAAAGCATGGTCTTCTGTAGCTTTCTAAGCAGTCGCATGCGCAACAGTAACATGCGAAGCAGGAACACGTTTTAGGCGGAGACTCCAACTCATCGCAGGCTTCCACTACTTCCCTGGGTTCCGATTTCACCTATAACGGTTCCTCTTCATCGTCCCAACCTGCAAAGGAAAGCTGTTATCCTTCAGAAGGTCTGAAGGCATTTGTACCTTAAAACTTACTAACATTTTACGTTGTTTACAGAAGAGGGCTCCTACGAAAACGATTCTTCTGATGTCGACATTCTTGGAGGAAGTTCACCGCCCAAGCGCAACTCCGAGCTTACCGCGGAGTGGAGCGATGTCTTTGCCAAATCGAAGCCGATGCGCTCTGAAAATCCAGTGCCGAAAAGTCAGACGAACACCTCTTATGAGCTACACTAAATGTTCACTGTTTACAGATGCGTCTTACGCTGAAAGCGATTCGTCTGAAGTTCAGTTTCTTGGTGGTTGCGCAGCTCCCAAGCGCAATTCGGAGCTTACGATGGCATGGAGCAAGATTTTTGTCAAGTCGGCGCAAAATCCTCCGTCCAAGTTTGTGCTGAGAAGTGAGACATCCTCTATTCACAGGTGTAAATCGTCGTGTGATTTGGTTTTAGACCGTGATGATAACGTTTCGAGCGTCATTCGCAAGCGATCCTTCTCCGAAATTTCGACGGCCGAAAAATTTCTGCGAGCAGAGGGCAACAGCTAGTTATTTATGAAGTTTCTGCATGTTTCCACAGATAGCTTAAGAACGAGTCCGCATTTAGGCATTGATATCAGCAGGGGAGACACTCGCGACTATGATTCCGACGAGCACCTTGAGTACACATTGGCCGAACACTTGCCCTTCCTGGATTTTCGTCCGGCAGATGAAATCCCGTCGTCGCGAAAGAAGGACTACATAGAGGTTCTTGAGAACAAGCTTGAGAAAAAGCTTAATGCTCGCAAGAAGGAAAAGAAGGCAAAGACGCACTGCAATTGCTGCTTGTGTAATCCGCATCTTTATCCGAGTCGTGACGGCGACGAGCCGGACGGTGGAAGCGGAAACGGTGGTGCAGCGGGATCGGCTTTCGCCTGTTAGTCTACTGTTCATGATATGCGTACTGTTTACAGTTTCAAAGCGATTCTATGATACGACCCTACGACTACATGTACCACAATAAAGGTCCACGTGTGCATTTGCTCTACTGACTTTTGTTAAGTGGGACTCCGTCCGGATTCTTCACGTGGTTCGGGTTAAAGTACCCATCTTCCTGTACACTAGTTTCATAAGGAGACGACACATGTGCTTAGGATGAGTAGCTGTTTTGATGAACGCCATGCTTGGCTCACAGCTACAGATCCCAACGACGTTGATCTTATGCGATATGGCGAGAGTACTCTTCGAGAAACACAAAAATGGTTCAAAATTTTCGCCGATGAGGCGCCTGCACTCTGGGATACCAAGCACAAGGACTTTGGAGACGAACTGGTTCGTAAACAGTTGCTCACTGGCTTCGGCCGTCGCCTAGGCATGGGAGGTAAAAACGGATAAATCCACTAGGCGGTAAAAAAGGCCTTTTAGTGACGGCATCTGAAACGATGTGGAACTCTCTGCAAGGTGCATACGTGAAGGAGAAGGCCGAACAGCGGGAAACGAAGTCTTATGCGGTTCCGAAGAAAACCTCGTGCAGGAAGCAAAAACCCACTCTCGACAAAGCAACGCATGTCATCGGAAAGAAGCAAATGAAAATTTACTATTATTTCCGTCGCACTTAATTACTTTTCGGTGTTTGCATCTTCAACACTACGTGAAGCGGTCAAGTCTTCCCATTCCTCACGTATTTACTGAACAGTACAACATCAACTAGGCACTTGTACAGGCCCAGAATAAAAAGGTTCAACAACGTTTTGAGCACTTTATGCAGACCAAAAATTGTGATCCTTGGTGTTTTGGTGTTGACGCGTATCAGCCTTCTCCAGAGTTTCACGATTGAATGTCATCCTTGAAATACGTGTTGACAAGCATTTGTGTATAGAAAGCTTACCTTCCCCAGCAGGATTGTTTCACGCAAACGTAGAAGCCGATTTTGTTGTTTTTGCACGTCGCATTCAAGCGATAATGAAAGCCTTCATGGTGTTGCATGTGGGGAAACAGCGGGTTAGGCGTATATCCGCTGGTCATTGTCTAGAAAATGTTTGTTCGAGCGCGCGTAAGACGACGTCAACAATCAGTGGCGAGACAGAGTGCGCTTCTCCCGCCGTCTCGTTTCTCGCGTACCCCACCTCCCGCACAATTTCACACTCACGCCTCAGAGCTCTCTGACTTGCATGTCTTAACCAGTTCCTGAAGAGGCAGGCCGCTATGGAACTGCGGCAAGCTCCGCATACCCATACCCGCCGCAAAAATACTTAATTTTTGGACACCATCTTCGGGGTGGGCATATTACCCCTCAGAGTGAAGTTATTGAGAGACTTGCTGATCACGCCATAGATAACGTGATCACTTTGCATACCTATACTGCTCACTACACCGCCCACTGAGCACTCTTCAGGAACTGGTTTCTACAACGGGGAGAATTACTGATCACGCCACCGTCCAAATTGAGCATTATTCAGGAAAAGCTTACTGTGTAAGCGGTACTCAAAACAAGTCATATTATTTCAAAAAAAAATATATTAATCTTACTCACCCGGCTTAGTAATGTACCCTGCCCGTACCAGGGTTTCCGGATTTTGAAAATTCCTCGCCCTCACCCTCACCCTCACCCTTGTTCTCCCAAAAACCTCACCCTCACCCTCACCCCTCACCCGGGTGTAAAAAATCCTCACCCTCACCCTCACCCCTCACCCGGGTTCCTCCGAAACCTCACCCTCACCCGGAAGTGAAAAAATACCTCGCCCTCACCCCTCACCCGCATGAACGAGTAAAGCTGTTTTTGAGCACTGTTTTATGGGAAACATGTGCGGAGCCGACTGCTACATTAAAATGCAGTGATACACGCCAAAACAATTAGAAGACCGTGAAAAGAACGCTAGATTTCGATGAACTTTTCGTTGAATGTCATCAGGGTTCGACGGACGATTGTGCCGGCTCCAGATGACGACATCTGAGCGGTTGAGTGCTTGGTCATGTGGGAGAATAGCGACTCGACCGCTGTCGAAGCGCCTGGGATGGAGAGCACGTTGAACGCAATGCGCGATAGAATCGAAAACTGCTAAACATTCTCTTCCAATGAGCAGCGTAAAGCGTAAAAAGTCGAGAAGCTTTCTCCGACTTGATGACATGCGAGTCCATAGACGTCTGACCCGGTTCGCGCAGCGCCTCCTGCTCGGCCGCAGCAAGCTCTTTTGCATGCTTGCGACGCAAATGACGCACCCAGTGAGCTTTTGTAACTCGAGTTTGCTGTACGCATAAGCTGCAAAAGCCATTTTGCGGAAACGCAATAGCGCACTTCTTTCCCGGCCTCGTCTCAGGAGTATCTAAAAGTTTCTTACGGCTGTTGTGAAAACTATCCGCCCACATTACCTGGCGCACTTTCGGAATCAGAAACTGTCACAGCATCGTCGCCGGTCATGGCTTACGTGGGCGATCCAGAGGAAGAATAAACGCAGCTGAAAGCAATAGTTTGATTGCGTAATTCTTGGCGCCTAGCGCCTTAAATCGCTTTAAGAGACCGTTGATACGATTCGCATTCACATGTTTTGCTGAACTTTAGCGTACAATACCCGCGTTATGAATGAACAAATCGTGAGAAAAAATACCGTGAAACATCCCCCACACCCTCACCCGGCGTCGACCAATAACCTCACCCTCACCTTCACCCCTCACCCGGGCCCGTCCGGAACCTCACCCTCACCCTCACCTCACCCGGGTGAGGGTGAGGGTGAGGGTGAGGTTCGGGTGAGGGGTGAGGGTGAGGCCGAAACCCTGGCCCGTACACGGCGAGAAGCGCCGGAACGCTTACGCTGAGGCATAGGTTTAGTTTTTCAGATTAGATCAGGCTTAGGAGCGGTACAAATCTGGAATCTTCATGCAGAGAATCTCTGACGCGGCTATATTCCAAAAAACCGCAATCTTTAAAATCGTACTCTTTTAAGCCGTACTCTTTTAGTCCGTACTATTTAAAACCGTACTCTTTTAAGCCGTACTCATAAATCGTACTCTTTTAAGCGGTACTCTTTTAATCCGTACTATTTAAACCCGTACTCTTTTAAGCCGTACTCACAAATCGTACTCTTTTAAGCGGTACTATGAAATCGTACTCTTTTAAGTCATCCTCTTTAAAGCGGTACTCTTTAAAATCAACTTCGTGTCTCTCGTCAAGACAGGTTTCTTCCCCTAGCTGTGGTTGTATATTCGGAAGCTACTGGTAATAAATGAGTCCCTCATCATCATTATATAGGCTCAGTGCGGGGGACATGACTATTCGCGGAATGGCCAAGCTGGTACTGATCGGAAGGTTGCACTCGATACTCGTGGATTGCGGACTCGATAGTGGCCAAGACCAGCCATGCTTCGCACGCGCATCCCCGAGTTCTATCTTACCTGTGTCAGGCCGTCACTTCTCTCTGCAGTTAGGGTATGGAGGAAGTCAGTTGCCATGGCCGGAAGCAGAAATGAAAGCTAAGAAGAAAATGTATTCTTCGTGTTTTCAAAATGCGCACGTCCATTAGCCAAGTAGCATAAAATAATGGCCGCCAGGCATGGCATCTGGGCCGTTGTGCACGATCGGAGGGCCACGTCGGCCTCCGTGAGCGCAAGGATGCCATACACGAATGCTTGGGTTCATAGTACATGACTGCCTTTAGGTATGCGACGCGTAACAAGACCCCTATATAAGCCCTGTGCGCCACATCATCGGGGGGCCAGCCTGTCCTGCGCAATTTACGGGGACCCTTTGATGAAGCATTTTTTGAGAAAGTTAGTAAAGTCTTAAGGTAAAAAGGCTTCATATTAATAAATTCTGCCTTAAAAAGGTATTTCAACGTTATTGTAACCACCTTAGGTAATTTTGACCCCGTTTGGGCCCATTTTAAACCACTTAACTCTGTCTCCGACCTCCAGCCCCTATCCTGAAATCCTGCATACGCCCTGGCTCCATCCCTCAAACGTCAATGCGTTCAACAATACGTGTGAGTGGTCCACTCATACCGCTCGGCTGATTGGGAAGGAAAAGTCGAGTCGCGGACGGGCAACAACTTTTGTAGTCCCGCAACGGTTATGTGGCGTAGCTTGTAGCCTCGCCACGCGAATTCCTTTCGGTGATTGTTTTCGTCGGTCAGCCTCTTACCAGTCAGCGGTGGAATACGTTACTGAAAGAAGATGGATCCTGAAACGGCAAAGAAGCACCGACCAGAGTCTGCGCTGTTTGACTTCACTACACGCGACGCCATTATCTACGCGCTAGGAAGTAAGTATAGGATCAGCTTAAGAACCGTAAGCCCGTGATTTGACCTAACGGCAAAAACAACAAGAATTTGTATGTTTAGTTGGCGCAACGACTCAAAACGACCTGCACTTCCTCTACGAAAACCACGAGAAGTTCCAAGTCTTCCCGACGTTCGTGGTTGCGCCGGGTCTTCAGGCGAACAGTCTCGGAAGCTGGCCAGGTAAATCACCCATATTTAACCTCGATCCGAAGTGTTTCTTAGGAATAGAATTTGACCTGCAAAGAATCCTTCATGGAGAACAGTACATCGAATTCTTCGAGCCGCTGCCCTTGGAAGGCCAGTTCCGCTCCGAGACGCGTGTCGTGGACGTCCTCGACAAGGGATCCGGAGCCCTTTTCTTGGTCAACGGTATCCCCCTGTATAAGCAAGTGGTCGCTTAAAACGGCTTACTCTAGTCGATACATACGATAACCGAAACAACAAGAAGGTCTGCACGCAGCAATTCGGTACATTCCAAGTCGGCTCGGGGAAGTTCGGCGGTCCACGCTCGTCACCGGAAGAGCGTCCAGCGCCAGCGGTGCCAGACAGGAAGCCGGACCGAGTTGTGGAGGACAAGACTGGAGCTGACCAGGTACCTCTCCAAATGACGCGGTTCTTCAACACGCTTCTCTAGGCTGCTCTCTATCGTATGGGATCCGGTGACTTGAACCCGCTGCACGTAGATCCTGAGTTTGCCCGACTCTCGGGCTTCAAGCAACCCATTCTGCACGGGCTCTGCTCTCTGGGCTTCGCCACTCGACAAGTGCTTCGTGAGTTCGGCGGCAATGACGGTCACAACCTCAAGGCGGTCAAAGTGCGCTTCTCGTCGCCTGTTGTATGTTGCTGTTGTAATCTCAAATGAGCTTACGATTGAGCACTTTACAGGTTCCCGGCCAGGCGCTTCGGACGGAAATGTGGAAGGAGGGCAATCGCATTCACTTCCAGACCAAGGCCGTTCAGCTCCACGTTATCGTTGAGCTCGTTTACTCTTTCAGGTAACCGAGACCGGCAAGGTGGTTCTCGCTAACGGATACGTGGATTTGCGACCGACTTCCGCCACAGAAACATCGCAGGTAAGTGGTTTTAACGCTCTCGTTAGCATCTCTAGTTTAGGCAGCACCGGCAGGCAACGCTAAGGGCCTGAAGTCGAAGGTGATCTTCGACACCATCAAGGCCGAGCTGCCGAAGCAGAAGGACGTGGTCAAGAAGGTCAATGCCATTGTGCAGTACGACATCACCAAAGACGGAAAAACCGCGGCACAGTTCAGTAAGCTCATTCAGTGCTTAAGCGGAACAAAGGGAGCGTCCAGAAAATGCTTAACGGTTATAGCCTATAACTTACAGGGAGGGGGGATACGCGAGCCTTACGGGGGATGAGGGGGGATCAAGGCCGTGGGCAAAATAACCATACGCATGTTCTGGACATTCCCAAAGAGTCGAGGAAGACAGAGACCTTTATTTTTAGCTATCGACCTAAAGAACGGAAACGGCGACGTGTACGAGGGCACACCGAAGAACGGTGAGAAGCCAAGCGTCACCGTGACCGTCGACGACGACAACTTTGCGCAGATCGTCGCTGGGAAGCTGGACGGAACAAAGGTGAGGAAGCTACCACTGCAAACTGACACCAATGCAAGCACACCCTCGCGCTTTGCCTAACGCTTTTACTAACAAACTCGCATGTATTCACAGGCAGAGCCCGGCGATAGCGCTTGGTTAGTACCGACGTTCGCTCAATTCAGGCTTTCATGACCGGAAAGCTCAAGGCCAAAGGCAACATCCTTCTTCTTCGTAAGCTCAGTGGCGTACTCTCGGGCGCTCAGAAGAGTCGTATCTAGTTGGCACTATTCACTCATATTAGTGTAACTGGACGTGTCATAACGTTGATGGATGTGGTAGAAATAAAATCCCTCTGAGCACTACTTTGATTTGCCAAGCACATACAACTTGCAGCTAGACCTTCAGAGGTTCTTCGCGCCATCGCAGAAAGTATTAATGAAGTCAAATCTGCGACGTTGGATGCGTGTAATATGGAAGTGGCGTATGGCGTAGGTAAGAAGAAGATATTCTGCCCAGTCGGTTCCCGGAAGGGGTTTCCAAGCGTGGAGATTCCGAAAAACCCCTTTCTAAGGACCCAGTTTAGTACGACAAATTACGACACGTACTGTCGTTCCGTACCGACCAGTAATTAGTTTTTTACCGACAACCACCAACCAAACAAGTTGGCCATTCTGGGTTATCCATTTTACTAAGCAAATCATTAATCAGGAAGCTCGCAATAACGGGATATCAGATGCCGTCCTGCGGGCTCAAGAGACGCTCGCTGAAGTCTCGGATCTGCTGCGGTCCACGGACTTCGCTCTCGAGCAGCGGCAGCTTGGTGATGTGGAAGTCGTCGTAGAGGTCCGCGATCTAAATCATGACACATTAACTCAATCTTCGTTTTCGTAGTGCTCGAATCTCAGGCTGGAACCAGGACGATGCCAGAATTTGAGTCCATCAAATGGTCAGGCCCCAAATATGCAGAGGCTCAGAGCCTGCGCATTCCCATAATCTCTTTTGCAGAAAGGATGCTTTTCCGAAGAAAATGCTTAGAAGTGAACGCTCTAGAGATTTGCCGAGAATGCTCAGTGGAACACTGAGTTGTGGGCGATACTTAGCCCAGGAAATTCTTTCTTTGCTTCTGGGTTTTCGAGGAGTACGCCCCAGAAAAGGCTGCAGACGCCAATGGGCCTACCTGGTCCAGATACTTCTGCTGGATCTTGTACCGAGCCGCGCACTTCTTACACGCTACGGAGCCGGTGGCGTCCTTCTCGGGGAACAGCAGCTGATTCACGATGATGTTGTGGACGTCGATGTCCTGAAACCAGTGAAAAGGAGTTAGCGTAGCTCCTTCTGTAGGTCGTACCTGCTTGGTAAGCTCCTGAATGAGCCGCTCGGTCTCGTACATCGACAGGAACTCGGCAATGCACACGCAGACGAACGTCGTAAGCTCCTAAACGTCGAGAACGTACGCTTTGGATACTAGTACAGCGACTGAACGGAGAACGGCAAAGGGGACGGCTAGCATGGAACAGAACGCGGCGCGGTCCCGAATTATCACTGACTTGCGATGCTTTTCCGTTTACTGACATTTATCTGCCCAGCCAACCACGTCGAACAGCTACTTGCTTACATTGGTATGGCACGAAGAATTCCAGTTAAATGATGTCTAGCTTCTGCAGAGCAAGACAAATGTCGCCTATATAGCCTCATTACCTGCCTAGCCGACCCAAACATCTACTTGCTTTCATGACTCTAGCATGAAGAATTTCAACTAAATGATGCCTACCAACGTGCTCGTCACACTATGTCATGTTTTAAGGTTTTGCCAGTCAGATGCATGAGCGGTACATCGGAAGCAGTGAATCTTAAGCGAACGTACCGGGTCATTGAACTGATTCTTGATCATCCGAACCACGTCCAGCGTCTCCTGCATTTTGCCCGCCGCCTGGTCCGCGCTGAAGTCCTGCAGGCCGAGCATCGGTCCGAGCTAAACACCAGCTAATCTTAGGTACGCTCGGTCGCTTGAGGCGACGTACCTGAGTTAGCATGGGCATGAACTGCGACTGCAGGTTCAGGATGCGCCCGAGGCTCTTCTCGATGATCGTTGGGAACTGCAGCAGCCGAAGCGTGTGGCCGGTGGGCGCCGTGTCGAAGACGACGACGTCGAAGTCCATCGACTGAACCAGCCTGAAACCATGCGAGTACAAACGTGTTGGAAAAGCACTGCTTAAGCTTTATAAAGCCGTAGTCTGGGAGGACCTAGTTGTAGTCCCAACGTGATAGTGCTCGATGGGAAGCTTTATGGTCGTGAATGAAATGGTCGGAATGTTTTAGGATATGGACGTGACCGATCTATCGCATAGGGTCGGACATATGCCGTTCTGTCCGCTACCGCTGGAGTTATACCAGAAATACAGTCAAGAGGAGGGGCTGGTAAGCAGGCAGGAAGCAGCCCTTGTATCCCCGTTCAGCTCAGATTTTCAGGTGGGTGCGGGGGAGACAGAGCTGGCTTTGAACTAAAAGGAATGCAGCTTTTTCAGGTGCTTGCTTTTGGCCCGCCTCTAGGCGCCACGCAGCAATTTTTCACTATTCTTCTCAAAATTCTACTTAACGATTGTTTGGATTTCGGTTAAGAATTCAGGCTTGCAAAATCGAGTTTCGCTTTCAGGTTGTGAACGATTAGTAAACATTCAGCCTTGAGTCCGACAAAGAACGGTATGAACTCTAGTCGGCAACTGTCGGACTGTTTCCATGGCCAGCTCAACATTAAGGTCTTCCTGATGCTCGTTAAAGTAGCCAAGACCACTCTACGTACTTGATCATCTGCGAGAAGCTCGTCGCCTCGTCGATGCCCGGGAGTCCGCCCGCGAACTCCGCCAGCAGGTTCTTGCCGACACTCATGAGGTCTAAAATTAGACACTCGGTAGTGGGCAGCGATAGTCCGGCAACGTACCGCCTTCACCGCCAATATCGTTCGGGTTGACCGCCGACGAGGACTCCATGCCGGAGGAATCGATTTCCTAAAGGTACATGTATTGGGTAGCTTGGACGGTGAGTGCCTAGCTGCAGCAACTAGTTTGCACGTTTCGGTCTCTGCTGTTAACGTAACTCAGTCCACACCATGAGGCCAACCGCTTTGTTCTGTACCAACTTTGCTCTAGCAGTAACTAGTTTCAAGAACGTCCTTTGAAGAAAACACAGCTTTCGCCGTTCTCGCACCTATCACCGTTCTTGCCTAAGGATTCTCTTCTGCTCAACCTCTTAAATGCAATGTACTTTATACGCCTTCTTTGCATGCCAGTTGCTCCATGTGAGAATACTGAACTCTCGAGACCACAAGTTTCGTACTTAGTCAGTGCTAGCCTGCTGCGTACCGCATGATTATTGGTTTTACATCTCGCACCGAACGGGTACAGAGAATTTTTCGAATTCCAACTCAGCAAGTTCTGTCGCTATTGCTGTGTCACCTTGCTACTCCTAAGGAACCTGGCTGCTACATTTGAAGAAGGAGTAACGCTTGTTNTATGAAATCGTACTCTTTTAAGTCATCCTCTTTAAAGCGGTACTCTTTAAAATCAACTTCGTGTCTCTCGTCAAGACAGGTTTCTTCCCCTAGCTGTGGTTGTATATTCGGAAGCTACTGGTAATAAATGAGTCCCTCATCATCATTATATAGGCTCAGTGCGGGGGACATGACTATTCGCGGAATGGCCAAGCTGGTACTGATCGGAAGGTTGCACTCGATACTCGTGGATTGCGGACTCGATAGTGGCCAAGACCAGCCATGCTTCGCACGCGCATCCCCGAGTTCTATCTTACCTGTGTCAGGCCGTCACTTCTCTCTGCAGTTAGGGTATGGAGGAAGTCAGTTGCCATGGCCGGAAGCAGAAATGAAAGCTAAGAAGAAAATGTATTCTTCGTGTTTTCAAAATGCGCACGTCCATTAGCCAAGTAGCATAAAATAATGGCCGCCAGGCATGGCATCTGGGCCGTTGTGCACGATCGGAGGGCCACGTCGGCCTCCGTGAGCGCAAGGATGCCATACACGAATGCTTGGGTTCATAGTACATGACTGCCTTTAGGTATGCGACGCGTAACAAGACCCCTATATAAGCCCTGTGCGCCACATCATCGGGGGGCCAGCCTGTCCTGCGCAATTTACGGGGACCCTTTGATGAAGCATTTTTTGAGAAAGTTAGTAAAGTCTTAAGGTAAAAAGGCTTCATATTAATAAATTCTGCCTTAAAAAGGTATTTCAACGTTATTGTAACCACCTTAGGTAATTTTGACCCCGTTTGGGCCCATTTTAAACCACTTAACTCTGTCTCCGACCTCCAGCCCCTATCCTGAAATCCTGCATACGCCCTGGCTCCATCCCTCAAACGTCAATGCGTTCAACAATACGTGTGAGTGGTCCACTCATACCGCTCGGCTGATTGGGAAGGAAAAGTCGAGTCGCGGACGGGCAACAACTTTTGTAGTCCCGCAACGGTTATGTGGCGTAGCTTGTAGCCTCGCCACGCGAATTCCTTTCGGTGATTGTTTTCGTCGGTCAGCCTCTTACCAGTCAGCGGTGGAATACGTTACTGAAAGAAGATGGATCCTGAAACGGCAAAGAAGCACCGACCAGAGTCTGCGCTGTTTGACTTCACTACACGCGACGCCATTATCTACGCGCTAGGAAGTAAGTATAGGATCAGCTTAAGAACCGTAAGCCCGTGATTTGACCTAACGGCAAAAACAACAAGAATTTGTATGTTTAGTTGGCGCAACGACTCAAAACGACCTGCACTTCCTCTACGAAAACCACGAGAAGTTCCAAGTCTTCCCGACGTTCGTGGTTGCGCCGGGTCTTCAGGCGAACAGTCTCGGAAGCTGGCCAGGTAAATCACCCATATTTAACCTCGATCCGAAGTGTTTCTTAGGAATAGAATTTGACCTGCAAAGAATCCTTCATGGAGAACAGTACATCGAATTCTTCGAGCCGCTGCCCTTGGAAGGCCAGTTCCGCTCCGAGACGCGTGTCGTGGACGTCCTCGACAAGGGATCCGGAGCCCTTTTCTTGGTCAACGGTATCCCCCTGTATAAGCAAGTGGTCGCTTAAAACGGCTTACTCTAGTCGATACATACGATAACCGAAACAACAAGAAGGTCTGCACGCAGCAATTCGGTACATTCCAAGTCGGCTCGGGGAAGTTCGGCGGTCCACGCTCGTCACCGGAAGAGCGTCCCGCGCCAGCGGTGCCAGACAGGAAGCCGGACCGAGTTGTGGAGGACAAGACTGGAGCTGACCAGGTACCTCTCCAAATGACGCGGTTCTTCAACACGCTTCTCTAGGCTGCTCTCTATCGTATGGGATCCGGTGACTTGAACCCGCTGCACGTAGATCCTGAGTTTGCCCGACTCTCGGGCTTCAAGCAACCCATTCTGCACGGGCTCTGCTCTCTGGGCTTCGCCACTCGACAAGTGCTTCGTGAGTTCGGCGGCAATGACGGTCACAACCTCAAGGCGGTCAAAGTGCGCTTCTCGTCGCCTGTTGTATGTTGCTGTTGTAATCTCAAATGAGCTTACGATTGAGCACTTTACAGGTTCCCGGCCAGGCGCTTCGGACGGAAATGTGGAAGGAGGGCAATCGCATTCACTTCCAGACCAAGGCCGTTCAGCTCCACGTTATCGTTGAGCTCGTTTACTCTTTCAGGTAACCGAGACCGGCAAGGTGGTTCTCGCTAACGGATACGTGGATTTGCGACCGACTTCCGCCACAGAAACATCGCAGGTAAGTGGTTTTAACGCTCTCGTTAGCATCTCTAGTTTAGGCAGCACCGGCAGGCAACGCTAAGGGCCTGAAGTCGAAGGTGATCTTCGACACCATCAAGGCCGAGCTGCCGAAGCAGAAGGACGTGGTCAAGAAGGTCAATGCCATTGTGCAGTACGACATCACCAAAGACGGAAAAACCGCGGCACAGTTCAGTAAGCTCATTCAGTGCTTAAGCGGAACAAAGGGAGCGTCCAGAAAATGCTTAACGGTTATAGCCTATAACTTACAGGGAGGGGGGATACGCGAGCCTTACGGGGGATGAGGGGGGATCAAGGCCGTGGGCAAAATAACCATACGCATGTTCTGGACATTCCCAAAGAGTCGAGGAAGACAGAGACCTTTATTTTTAGCTATCGACCTAAAGAACGGAAACGGCGACGTGTACGAGGGCACACCGAAGAACGGTGAGAAGCCAAGCGTCACCGTGACCGTCGACGACGACAACTTTGCGCAGATCGTCGCTGGGAAGCTGGACGGAACAAAGGTGAGGAAGCTACCACTGCAAACTGACACCAATGCAAGCACACCCTCGCGCTTTGCCTAACGCTTTTACTAACAAACTCGCATGTATTCACAGGCAGAGCCCGGCGATAGCGCTTGGTTAGTACCGACGTTCGCTCAATTCAGGCTTTCATGACCGGAAAGCTCAAGGCCAAAGGCAACATCCTTCTTCTTCGTAAGCTCAGTGGCGTACTCTCGGGCGCTCAGAAGAGTCGTATCTAGTTGGCACTATTCACTCATATTAGTGTAACTGGACGTGTCATAACGTTGATGGATGTGGTAGAAATAAAATCCCTCTGAGCACTACTTTGATTTGCCAAGCACATACAACTTGCAGCTAGACCTTCAGAGGTTCTTCGCGCCATCGCAGAAAGTATTAATGAAGTCAAATCTGCGACGTTGGATGCGTGTAATATGGAAGTGGCGTATGGCGTAGGTAAGAAGAAGATATTCTGCCCAGTCGGTTCCCGGAAGGGGTTTCCAAGCGTGGAGATTCCGAAAAACCCCTTTCTAAGGACCCAGTTTAGTACGACAAATTACGACACGTACTGTCGTTCCGTACCGACCAGTAATTAGTTTTTTACCGACAACCACCAACCAAACAAGTTGGCCATTCTGGGTTATCCATTTTACTAAGCAAATCATTAATCAGGAAGCTCGCAATAACGGGATATCAGATGCCGTCCTGCGGGCTCAAGAGACGCTCGCTGAAGTCTCGGATCTGCTGCGGTCCACGGACTTCGCTCTCGAGCAGCGGCAGCTTGGTGATGTGGAAGTCGTCGTAGAGGTCCGCGATCTAAATCATGACACATTAACTCAATCTTCGTTTTCGTAGTGCTCGAATCTCAGGCTGGAACCAGGACGATGCCAGAATTTGAGTCCATCAAATGGTCAGGCCCCAAATATGCAGAGGCTCAGAGCCTGCGCATTCCCATAATCTCTTTTGCAGAAAGGATGCTTTTCCGAAGAAAATGCTTAGAAGTGAACTCTCTAGAGATTTACCGAGAATGCTCTGTGGAACTCTGAGTTGTGGGCGATACTTAGCACAGAAATTCTTTCTTTGCTTCTGGGATTTCGAGGAGTACGCCCCAGAAAAGGCTGCAGACGCCAATTGGCCTACCTGGTCCAGATACTTCTGCTGGATCTTGTACCGAGCCGCGCACTTCTTACACGCTACGGAGCCGGTGGCGTCCTTCTCGGGGAACAGCAGCTGATTCACGATGATGTTGTGGACGTCGATGTCCTGAAACCAGTGAAAAGGAGTTAGCGTAGCTCCTTCTGTAGGTCGTACCTGCTTGGTAAGCTCCTGAATGAGCCGCTCGGTCTCGTACATCGACAGGAACTCGGCAATGCACACGCAGACGAACGTCGTAAGCTCCTAAACGTCGAGAACGTACGCTTTGGATACTAGTACAGCGACTGAACGGAGAACGGCAAAGGGGACGGCTAGCATGGAACAGAACGCGGCGCGGTCCCGAATTATCACTGACTTGCGATGCTTTTCCGTTTACTGACATTTATCTGCCCAGCCAACCACGTCGAACAGCTACTTGCTTACATTGGTATGGCACGAAGAATTCCAGTTAAATGATGTCTAGCTTCTGCAGAGCAAGACAAATGTCGCCTATATAGCCTCATTACCTGCCTAGCCGACCCAAACATCTACTTGCTTTCATGACTCTAGCATGAAGAATTTCAACTAAATGATGCCTACCAACGTGCTCGTCACACTATGTCATGTTTTAAGGTTTTGCCAGTCAGATGCATGAGCGGTACATCGGAAGCAGTGAATCTTAAGCGAACGTACCGGGTCATTGAACTGATTCTTGATCATCCGAACCACGTCCAGCGTCTCCTGCATTTTGCCCGCCGCCTGGTCCGCGCTGAAGTCCTGCAGGCCGAGCATCGGTCCGAGCTAAACACCAGCTAATCTTAGGTACGCTCGGTCGCTTGAGGCGACGTACCTGAGTTAGCATGGGCATGAACTGCGACTGCAGGTTCAGGATGCGCCCGAGGCTCTTCTCGATGATCGTTGGGAACTGCAGCAGCCGAAGCGTGTGGCCGGTGGGCGCCGTGTCGAAGACGACGACGTCGAAGTCCATCGACTGAACCAGCCTGAAACCATGCGAGTACAAACGTGTTGGAAAAGCACTGCTTAAGCTTTATAAAGCCGTAGTCTGGGAGGACCTAGTTGTAGTCCCAACGTGATAGTGCTCGATGGGAAGCTTTATGGTCGTGAATGAAATGGTCGGAATGTTTTAGGATATGGACGTGACCGATCTATCGCATAGGGTCGGACATATGCCGTTCTGTCCGCTACCGCTGGAGTTATACCAGAAATACAGTCAAGAGGAGGGGCTGGTAAGCAGGCAGGAAGCAGCCCTTGTATCCCCGTTCAGCTCAGATTTTCAGGTGGGTGCGGGGGAGACAGAGCTGGCTTTGAACTAAAAGGAATGCAGCTTTTTCAGGTGCTTGCTTTTGGCCCGCCTCTAGGCGCCACGCAGCAATTTTTCACTATTCTTCTCAAAATTCTACTTAACGATTGTTTGGATTTCGGTTAAGAATTCAGGCTTGCAAAATCGAGTTTCGCTTTCAGGTTGTGAACGATTAGTAAACATTCAGCCTTGAGTCCGACAAAGAACGGTATGAACTCTAGTCGGCAACTGTCGGACTGTTTCCATGGCCAGCTCAACATTAAGGTCTTCCTGATGCTCGTTAAAGTAGCCAAGACCACTCTACGTACTTGATCATCTGCGAGAAGCTCGTCGCCTCGTCGATGCCCGGGAGTCCGCCCGCGAACTCCGCCAGCAGGTTCTTGCCGACACTCATGAGGTCTAAAATTAGACACTCGGTAGTGGGCAGCGATAGTCCGGCAACGTACCGCCTTCACCGCCAATATCGTTCGGGTTGACCGCCGACGAGGACTCCATGCCGGAGGAATCGATTTCCTAAAGGTACATGTATTGGGTAGCTTGGACGGTGAGTGCCTAGCTGCAGCAACTAGTTTGCACGTTTCGGTCTCTGCTGTTAACGTAACTCAGTCCACACCATGAGGCCAACCGCTTTGTTCTGTACCAACTTTGCTCTAGCAGTAACTAGTTTCAAGAACGTCCTTTGAAGAAAACACAGCTTTCGCCGTTCTCGCACCTATCACCGTTCTTGCCTAAGGATTCTCTTCTGCTCAACCTCTTAAATGCAATGTACTTTATACGCCTTCTTTGCATGCCAGTTGCTCCATGTGAGAATACTGAACTCTCGAGACCACAAGTTTCGTACTTAGTCAGTGCTAGCCTGCTGCGTACCGCATGATTATTGGTTTTACATCTCGCACCGAACGGGTACAGAGAATTTTTCGAATTCCAACTCAGCAAGTTCTGTCGCTATTGCTGTGTCACCTTGCTACTCCTAAGGAACCTGGCTGCTACATTTGAAGAAGGAGTAACGCTTGTTGCGTACCATGGCGGAGAGGTTGTCAAAGCCGTTGACCTTCGTCGGTGTCTTTGTGAACTTCTGGTTGAACGCATCGGAGATGTTGTGCGCCGGATCCGTCGAAATGATGAGCACACTGCGGCGGACCTTCGCCAATTGCACGGCCAGGGAACAGCTAAAACGAGGGGCGTAAATGTGTGTTTCAGTGTCTTTCGTAAAATACCTGCACGTGGTCTTTCCCACTCCGCCTTTGCCTCCCACGAAAATCCATTTCAGCGACGTCTGGTTGATCACATTGGCGAGCGAAGCTTCCAGCTGTTCGGACATTGTGGTTAAGTGAATGTGAGCGCTTACCTAAAGCTCAAAATTTAGCAGGCTCTTAAACATATTTATATTCTACGCATGAAATTATGACTCTGCACAATGCGGTGCACTACGGCTTACGTCCCGTCATCCTAACGGAACAAGGTGACACTTCGCCAAAGCGTCGTCTGTGGAAGGATTGCGACGCCACGAAAGCGTCTAGAATGCTGACGCGTAGTTCATGCTCGGAAGATAAAATGACCCCGAAAATTTCGACGATGCCAGGAATGATCTACCTAGTTGCCGAGCAGAGCCTGCACAGAATCCGGGAAACAAATTAACGCACAAAGTTAGTAGATGTTTACTAATGGAAACTCTTCTATTAGGCACAGGTACGCATTACAAAGCTTGGAATGTGGTCATCAAACAGGGAGGACGAATGCGTCCTGTAGAAATATGCCAATAACGTACATAGTTGCGCCGAGAAAGTTGCTTCTCTGTTTAGGTAGAATACGGCATTACCGGCAATTTTCATGTTGAAACAACGGTGATAATGCTCTTGAAGCTGCTAAAGCGTGAACGACACTCGGACTGAATGCCAGCTAATACTTGAGATGCAGTACCGATACATTTTCGAGAAAGTTTGCGGTAAGCCAGGTCGAACTCAAGTCCAGGCAACCATGTGCAATGTTGAGGCCCGGCCCGCGGGCCTTCAAATCCAGGCCCGACCCGGGCCCTGCAAAGTAAGTTCAATGACGAGCCTCGACTTTCTTCATATAAAATAACCAGCCTCAGGCGCCGCTACTGCCATATTGCGGCTTATTTTTCAAAAAATAAGGAAACTTTTTGACCATATTTCTATATTTTTCAAGCCCCTAGCCCGGCGGGCCCGGTTGCACATGGTTGAGTCGAGGTCAACGTCGGCATTCGAGCGAATGGAACAGACGCGCCGAATGCGCTCCAAACAGGAAGCATGCTACTTCTGATTTTATGGCATTGGCTGTCTTAGACTTCTTCAAGTACTGGTACGTGGCACAGTGTGACCGCAACGTTTTGGCCCGCTTAGCCTTACGTAAGCCCCTTAGCTAAGCAGCAGGCAGAAAAGGCCTGAAGGGTCAAACTCCTAGGGCCTATAGAGATTTCGTATTTGTCTTTCAAGCTTTGAGGTACCTGGAGGTTGGCATATCATTGCCCTAACCCGATTACCGTAGCGAAAGCCCAGGTGATGCCACGTTTACGACTGTGAGCGAGGCGTATGCTAATAGCAAAAGCCAGGGGTCCGTGGGAAGCAGCACGCGTGATGGCGGGTCAATGGACGCGGAGAAATAATTGACCATTTGTCAGGCGGCGGCGCGGTGGCCGTCGTATCCGGAGCCCGTTACGCTTGTCACCTTTCTTCGTCTACCTATCGACCTCTTTGTTTCCTCGCGTTGAGCTTAGCCACCTTTAACCGTGATGCTGAGTATGGCTGGGCCTCAAAACATACAAATCTTCTTTGCAAAAACAAGCAGTTCCTTGTGTCTCACACAAAACGGAATACAATGCGTCGGAGCTGAATGATTTGGCTAGAACTAAAACCGAACACATCATAAATCTTGCGAGGACTTGAATTAACCCCATCGAGGTTCGCTCAAACCAATGTTTTGCATAGTGCAGTCACAACGACTGCGCGCAGGCCGACTTGACCCGTTCCTACTTCCTAAGCTATCTGAGCCTATTACGCGCCGAATGAACGTTGTTCCCAGAGCATTGCGAATCGCAGAACGTTCCATATCTTTGTGATGCAAGAATATCCGCTATAGTAGTCGCCGTTCTCTTCGCCATTTTAGCATTACCAACGTGAAGCACGATCAATGCCAAACGATATGCGACCCCAAAGTGAACAGCCGCTCCCGAAGCGGTGCGTGTGCGGAAAAGATTGCGCCAACTACGTGCTTCGCTGCGACCACTGCCAGCGAGGAGTCCACTTGCACTGCATCGGGATGAACAAGTCGGAGGCGGGCCGACTGATTCTCTACGTCTGCGATAGCTGCAAGCGCGACGGTGTCGATATGGCGGCCGTGAGGATGCAGAGAGAGGCGGAGGGCAAGCCAAGTAAGCTCTTTCTCTGTGGTTAGGGCCGGGAACACCATGCTAATTGGGACGCAACTTACATGCAAAGTGCGGCAGGCAGCTTATCGATGCAGTTTACCGGGGCGCAATACGAACGCACATTGCTTAGCCATATTTCGCTGTTTAAGGCCAAAATTTAGCCATAACGCCACTGAATAATCGCCCGTACAGGGATAGAATCGGCCGACCGCATTGTGCAAATTCGGCGTAAAATTTCTTGGTGCAGTACTTTCAGTTTTCGACAAACAATTTACGCTAACGTTCAGGAGCGGTCGTCTTCAAGGTCACCTGCGATGCACACGCCAATGGCGGACAATATCGCCACGGCATCACTGTCACACCGATCATCGACTACGCACCGGACGAGACGTTCCGTCGGGAGCTCCCGTGCGACTCGTGCAACAGCAGAGACTGCCCAAATCCGCGAGTCATCTGCGAGCGCTGCAACGCCGAGTGCCACTACCTCTGCGTGAACATGAGCGACGCGCTGCTGAACCGCATCGACAAGTGGTACTGTCCGACGTGCCTCGGGGAAGATGCGCAGCTGGGCATCACGTACTACTAAGCCGAGAACGTCGACCAGCAGCAACGGACGGTGAACTGCTAGCCGGCGACAATCTGTAAATCTCACTATCCACTCATATCCGAGCAACGCGCATATCCATAACGAAGTTCGTTACTTTCGTTGTAAGTCTGTTGGCATCAATAAACTCGAACTGGGATTCTTCGTACGTGTTGGCAATGAGGAGCGGTTGAAATAAGAGTGCCTGTACACCTAATCTAAGCGCATAGACTAATAGGTCTAGGTCTAGCATTATCGTGAAAATATTTTGGTGAGAGCGATTGCGATTTATTTTGGACGATGATTACGGTCCCAATAATTATTGGGGGCCGTCAGTCATCTGTTCGAGGCTTGTCCAGAAACGAGCAATTTCTGGGCGTTCTATTGCGTAGGCCTTTGCGGGGGACTAAAGGTACTGGGGTCTATGTATAGAGCCTAGACTTTTACGAAAGCAGAAACGCTCGGCTGTAGTCAACGTTCTATTTGCAGTCACACTTCACGTCCTTCAGTTTTAAACGGCATCGCTTTTAAGCGCATGAAATGTTGTATCACAATTCGCCACAATCTCTTTTCTCGCTTGTAAAAAGCACTCGTTGAACCGTTTACCAACGTGCCGACTGACCGATAAAAGTAACATATTTGCAGCTGTGGAAAGCTTTACGTAAGCCGTTTTTGAAGTCTCGCATACTGCATCTAGCGAGGGCTGCTAGCGTTTCCACGAAACCCTGGAACCGGGCCGGACCACCCTGCCATGAAGTTGTCACCTTAAGGGTTGGGGTGCGGTAATATGCGGCAATGAAAAAAGGACGTAGTAAAATCACTTCCGAACGTAACGAAATGCTCTGGCGTGGCCACTGTCCCAGTTAGGTACACGAACGTAGCCTACGCTTAACGGGGTTTGTAGCCTTTTCTCAAAACCTGTCGGCAGCCGTATACAAATCCTTACGTATGCTCAACTACGAGCAATTTGTGTGGTCACACGGCACATGTGTCCACTCAGAGAGTTAATCTTGGAAGTTACGAAGGAATATGCTTTTGGCTCACAAAAAGATGACAATGTGACAGAGGCTGAAGGAGATCAGAACTGCTCGTTCTCCTTCGCCTGCTTGTGCCAGCGGAAGGTGCGCTTGGCGCGACACTCGGCCTCGATGTCCTGCGGGATGAACTTCGAGCGGCGCTCCTCGAACGTCGCTAGCGGGCAGTACTCATCGCCGCGAGGGCAGCCCTTTGTGAGGTCGGTGATGACGCGGTAGTTGTGGTGGAAGGCGCTGTGGTAGAGCAGCTAAACCAAGTAAGATGCGATTGCATGTTACATACACTGAACTTCTCAGTTACCCGCACCTAAGCAGACTGTTGGCCAATACCGACCTCTTTCTCGGCTAGGTTTACGCTCATGCTTGCTCATCGCTAGACCTGCCTCGCTGGAGAACCAGGCTTTTCCGCACTATGCCACCACCTGTTGACTGCGAGGTTCATCTGCGCAGGAGCTAGTAGACAAGCTAGGACATGCTTCTGCTAAGGTCATCATCGGTCAATGACCGGCTCACTGTCGCCTAGTGTCGACCTTTATTCGCCTAGAAAGGTGCAGACATTGCCTAAGAGGGATGAACCCCGAAACATCAAATAAAGCCTAAGGTGGCTCGTGCTACATTAATTTTCATTTATCTAAGGTAACAATTTAAGCATTGTTGCACCTTTGGACCAACGGTGGTCGAAACCTGCTAAGAGGTAATTCTGGTAAAAACTTGAATCTTTTTTGGGCTATAGAAGGCCTTTTCCGACTCGAAGCTCCCCCTTACCCTAACCGCCGGTCCGACTCCGTCCAAGTTCCACAGCTCCAGGGCCACGGACGCCGTGTAGTGGGGCAGGCCGCTTCGGACGACTTCCTCTTCGTCGCCAAACGTGGAAAGTAGTGCCGCGACAGTGGTGTCGTGCGCCGAGTACGCGTAGTACTTTAGCGGCCCGATCCACTTGCAGAGGCCGGTGGCGGCGTTCGCGGCGTCCTGGCAGTGGACCTTCTGCTTCATCTTGTCCACGAGTGCCTTCAGCATGCTGCCTAAATAGCGAAGTTACAACGGAACGCATATCGAACTACGAAAATGGTTAAGCGTCTAAAGGAGGATTTGCAGCAAGGTGGATACGACTTGCCGAATTGCCGACAGGTAGCCAAAGTCGACCTAAGGTTTACAAGACCTTCGGGAAAGTTAACACAACAGGGCAAAAATTGAAGGCCGTTGGCTTGACGGGCCTTTTCTGAACGACATGACCTGGACCCTCGACAAGTCTAATGTTGACCTGAAGCAAGTTGGCCGAGCATGGAACCAGGAAATCGCTCACAGGCCTGGACTAAGCAGATTTCCTTCTGAGGGCACACCAGGATAGTTTTCGTAGCGTGATGCAGACAAGGCTATGAAAATCCTTAGAATACTACAGAGAGAAGTGGGCCAGGATGAATATTTCGAATGTCACCGAGCGTAGCTTACCTCCGCGCAGTTTCGTCAGCTCCGGTACGTAGGGCTTTCCGATGCCGTACAGGAATTCGGCCGCCGTCCGCGTCAGGTTTCGCGCCTTCAGAACCGTCTCCGCGTTGAGCCAGGCTGGCTGGCTCATGTTGTAGAGCGTCTCGATGTAGTTCACGTCCGAGAGGAGGTAGATCGTCGAGAGGTCGTACGTCCGGCCAGAGTTCTCGCTGACATAGTCGAAGAAGTCCTGAAAAAGAAGACATTAACTTTGACGAGAACGTATGAGGAAATGCTGAAATGCTACCCCTTTTATTCCTTGAAAGAGCTAGGGCGAAGCAAAAGGAAGAGCGAGCTGTACTGACTGCTCATATCAGAAAGAATGTTCCAAAGACGTTAGCCCGCATGCTGCTTGAGATGACGGGCTGAAACAAGTGCGAATCCTCCCTTTTAAACCTGAGTTGTCTGTCTGTCTGTCCGTCTGTACGGACACTTGAAGAGTTTGTCCACCTCAAATGTCAAATTTGCATACATCAGACTGCACCTATAAATGGGCTGAAATCACTGAGA